>CAVMJV010000145.1:0-240000 GCA_963681835.1 Meloidogyne enterolobii
AATAAAATTTAATTAATTAGAAATATTTTAGTCAAATAATTTTTCAGAATAAAAAAGAAGAGTTGACAAATAAGAATATATTAGTATTAAAAGAAGAATATTTTATTATTATGTAGAGCAGATTTTTATTCGGAAGAATTAATCCACTAAAGGTTTATTACTTAATACATCTGAAAATCAAATAAAATTTAATTAATTAGAAATATTTTAGTCAAATAATTTTTCAGAATAAAAAAGAAGAGTTGACAAATAAGAATATATTAGTATTAAAAGAAGAATATTTTATTATTATGTAGAGCAGATTTTTATTCGGAAGAATTAATCCACTAAAGGTTTATTACTTAATACATCTGAAAATCAAATAAAATTTAATTTAATTAGAAATATTTTAGTCAAATAATTTTTCAGAATAAAAAAGAAGAGTTGACAAATAAGAATATATTAGTATTAAAAGAAGAATATTTTATTATTATGTAGAGCAGATTTTTATTCGGAAGAATTAATCCACTAAAGGTTTATTACTTAATACATCTGAAAATCAAATAAAATTTAATTAATTAGAAATATTTTAGTCAAATAATTTTTCAGAATAAAAAAGAAGAGTTGACAAATAAGAATATATTAGTATTAAAAGAAGAATATTTTATTATTATGTAGAGCAGATTTTTATTCGGAAGAATTAATCCACTAAAGGTTTATTACTTAATACATCTGAAAATCAAATAAAATTTAATTAATTAGAAATATTTTAGTCAAATTTTATTTTTATTCGGCAGATTTTTATTCGGAGCAGATTTTTATTCGGATTTTTATTCGGAAGAATTAATCCACTAAAGGTTTATTACTTAATACATCTGAAAATCAAATAAAATTTAATTAATTAGAAATATTTTAGTCAAATAATTTTTCAGAATAAAAAAGAAGAGTTGACAAATAAGAATATATTAGTATTAAAAGAAGAATATTTTATTATTATGTAGAGCAGATTTTTATTCGGAAGAATTAATCCACTAAAGGTTTATTACTTAATACATCTGAAAATCAAATAAAATTTAATTAATTAGAAATATTTTAGTCAAATAATTTTTCAGAATAAAAAAGAAGAGTTGACAAATAAGAATATATTAGTATTAAAAGAAGAATATTTTATTATTATGTAGAGCAGATTTTTATTCGGAAGAATTAATCCACTAAAGGTTTATTACTTAATACATCTGAAAATCAAATAAAATTTAATTAATTAGAAATATTTTAGTCAAATAATTTTTCAGAATAAAAAAGAAGAGTTGACAAATAAGAATATATTAGTATTAAAAGAAGAATATTTTATTATTATGTAGAGCAGATTTTTATTCGGAAGAATTAATCCACTAAAGGTTTATTACTTAATACATCTGAAAATCAAATAAAATTTAATTAATTAGAAATATTTTAGTCAAATAATTTTTCAGAATAAAAAAGAAGAGTTGACAAATAAGAATATATTAGTATTAAAAGAAGAATATTTTATTATTATGTAGAGCAGATTTTTATTCGGAAGAATTAATCCACTAAAGGTTTATTACTTAATACATCTGAAAATCAAATAAAATTTAATTAATTAGAAATATTTTAGTCAAATAATTTTTCAGAATAAAAAAGAAGAGTTGACAAATAAGAATATATTAGTATTAAAAGAAGAATATTTTATTATTATGTAGAGCAGATTTTTATTCGGAAGAATTAATCCACTAAAGGTTTATTACTTAATACATCTGAAAATCAAATAAAATTTAATTAATTAGAAATATTTTAGTCAAATAATTTTTCAGAATAAAAAAGAAGAGTTGACAAATAAGAATATATTAGTATTAAAAGAAGAATATTTTATTATTATGTAGAGCAGATTTTTATTCGGAAGAATTAATCCACTAAAGGTTTATTACTTAATACATCTGAAAATCAAATAAAATTTAATTAATTAGAAATATTTTAGTCAAATAATTTTTCAGAATAAAAAAGAAGAGTTGACAAATAAGAATATATTAGTATTAAAAGAAGAATATTTTATTATTATGTAGAGCAGATTTTTATTCGGAAGAATTAATCCACTAAAGGTTTATTACTTAATACATCTGAAAATCAAATAAAATTTAATTAATTAGAAATATTTTAGTCAAATAATTTTTCAGAATAAAAAAGAAGAGTTGACAAATAAGAATATATTAGTATTAAAAGAAGAATATTTTATTATTATGTAGAGCAGATTTTTATTCGGAAGAATTAATCTACTAAAGGTTTATTACTTAATACATCTGAAAATCAAATAAAATTTAATTAATTAGAAATATTTTAGTCAAATAATTTTTCAGAATAAAAAAGAAGAGTTGACAAATAAGAATATATTAGTATTAAAAGAAGAATATTTTATTATTATGTAGAGCAGATTTTTATTCGGAAGAATTAATCCACTAAAGGTTTATTACTTAATACATCTGAAAATCAAATAAAATTTAATTAATTAGAAATATTTTAGTCAAATAATTTTTCAGAATAAAAAAGAAGAGTTGACAAATAAGAATATATTAGTATTAAAAGAAGAATATTTTATTATTATGTAGAGCAGATTTTTATTCGGAAGAATTAATCTACTAAAGGTTTATTACTTAATACATCTGAAAATCAAATAAAATTTAATTAATTAGAAATATTTTAGTCAAATAATTTTTCAGAATAAAAAAGAAGAGTTGACAAATAAGAATATATTAGTATTAAAAGAAGAATATTTTATTATTATGTAGAGCAGATTTTTATTCGGAAGAATTAATCCACTAAAGGTTTATTACTTAATACATCTGAAAATCAAATAAAATTTAATTAATTAGAAATATTTTAGTCAAATAATTTTTCAGAATAAAAAAGAAGAGTTGACAAATAAGAATATATTAGTATTAAAAGAAGAATATTTTATTATTATGTAGAGCAGATTTTTATTCGGAAGAATTAATCTACTAAAGGTTTATTACTTAATACATCTGAAAATCAAATAAAATTTAATTAATTAGAAATATTTTAGTCAAATAATTTTTCAGAATAAAAAAGAAGAGTTGACAAATAAGAATATATTAGTATTAAACGAAGAATATTTTATTATTATGTAGAGCAGATTTTTATTCGGAAGAATTAATCCACTAAAGGTTTATTACTTAATACATCTGAAAATCAAATAAAATTTAATTAATTAGAAATATTTTAGTCAAATAATTTTTCAGAATAAAAAAGAAGAGTTGACAAATAAGAATATATTAGTATTAAAAGAAGAATATTTTATTATTATGTAGAGCAGATTTTTATTCGGAAGAATTAATCCACTAAAGGTTTATTACTTAATACATCTGAAAATCAAATAAAATTTAATTAATTAGAAATATTTTAGTCAAATAATTTTTCAGAATAAAAAAGAAGAGGCTAAAGGTTTATTACTTAATACATCTGAAAATCAAATAAAATTTAATTAATTAGAAATATTTTAGTCAAATAATTTTTCAGAATAAAAAAGAAGAGTTGACAAATAAGAATATATTAGTATTAAAAGAAGAATATTTTATTATTATGTAGAGCAGATTTTTATTCGGAAGAATTAATCTACTAAAGGTTTATTACTTAATACATCTGAAAATCAAATAAAATTTAATTAATTAGAAATATTTTAGTCAAATAATTTTTCAGAATAAAAAAGAAGAGTTGACAAATAAGAATATATTAGTATTAAAAGAAGAATATTTTATTATTATGTAGAGCAGATTTTTATTCGGAAGAATTAATCCACTAAAGGTTTATTACTTAATACATCTGAAAATCAAATAAAATTTAATTAATTAGAAATATTTTAGTCAAATAATTTTTCAGAATAAAAAAGAAGAGTTGACAAATAAGAATATATTAGTATTAAAAGAAGAATATTTTATTATTATGTAGAGCAGATTTTTATTCGGAAGAATTAATCCACTAAAGGTTTATTACTTAATACATCTGAAAATCAAATAAAATTTAATTAATTAGAAATATTTTAGTCAAATAATTTTTCAGAATAAAAAAGAAGAGTTGACAAATAAGAATATATTAGTATTAAAAGAAGAATATTTTATTATTATGTAGAGCAGATTTTTATTCGGAAGAATTAATCCACTAAAGGTTTATTACTTAATACATCTGAAAATCAAATAAAATTTAATTAATTAGAAATATTTTAGTCAAATAATTTTTCAGAATAAAAAAGAAGAGTTGACAAATAAGAATATATTAGTATTAAAAGAAGAATATTTTATTATTATGTAGAGCAGATTTTTATTCGGAAGAATTAATCCACTAAAGGTTTATTACTTAATACATCTGAAAATCAAATAAAATTTAATTAATTAGAAATATTTTAGTCAAATAATTTTTCAGAATAAAAAAGAAGAGTTGACAAATAAGAATATTTTATTATTATGTAGAGCAGATTTTTATTCGGAAGAATTAATCCACTAAAGGTTTATTACTTAATACATCTGAAAATCAAATAAAATTTAATTAATTAGAAATATTTTAGTCAAATAATTTTTCAGAATAAAAAAGAAGAGTTGACAAATAAGAATATATTAGTATTAAAAGAAGAATATTTTATTATTATGTAGAGCAGATTTTTATTCGGAAGAATTAATCCACTAAAGGTTTATTACTTAATACATCTGAAAATCAAATAAAATTTAATTAATTAGAAATATTTTAGTCAAATAATTTTTCAGAATAAAAAAGAAGAGTTGACAAATAAGAATATATTAGTATTAAAAGAAGAATATTTTATTATTATGTAGAGCAGATTTTTATTCGGAAGAATTAATCCACTAAAGGTTTATTACTTAATACATCTGAAAATCAAATAAAATTTAATTAATTAGAAATATTTTAGTCAAATAATTTTTCAGAATAAAAAAGAAGAGTTGACAAATAAGAATATATTAGTATTAAAAGAAGAATATTTTATTATTATGTAGAGCAGATTTTTATTCGGAAGAATTAATCCACTAAAGGTTTATTACTTAATACATCTGAAAATCAAATAAAATTTAATTAATTAGAAATATTTTAGTCAAATAATTTTTCAGAATAAAAAAGAAGAGTTGACAAATAAGAATATATTAGTATTAAAAGAAGAATATTTTATTATTATGTAGAGCAGATTTTTATTCGGAAGAATTAATCCACTAAAGGTTTATTACTTAATACATCTGAAAATCAAATAAAATTTAATTAATTAGAAATATTTTAGTCAAATAATTTTTCAGAATAAAAAAGAAGAGTTGACAAATAAGAATATATTAGTATTAAAAGAAGAATATTTTATTATTATGTAGAGCAGATTTTTATTCGGAAGAATTAATCCACTAAAGGTTTATTACTTAATACATCTGAAAATCAAATAAAATTTAATTAATTAGAAATATTTTAGTCAAATAATTTTTCAGAATAAAAAAGAAGAGTTGACAAATAAGAATATATTAGTATTAAAAGAAGAATATTTTATTATTATGTAGAGCAGATTTTTATTCGGAAGAATTAATCCACTAAAGGTTTATTACTTAATACATCTGAAAATCAAATAAAATTTAATTAATTAGAAATATTTTAGTCAAATAATTTTTCAGAATAAAAAAGAAGAGTTGACAAATAAGAATATATTAGTATTAAAAGAAGAATATTTTATTATTATGTAGAGCAGATTTTTATTCGGAAGAATTAATCCACTAAAGGTTTATTACTTAATACATCTGAAAATCAAATAAAATTTAATTAATTAGAAATATTTTAGTCAAATAATTTTTCAGAATAAAAAAGAAGAGTTGACAAATAAGAATATATTAGTATTAAAAGAAGAATATTTTATTATTATGTAGAGCAGATTTTTATTCGGAAGAATTAATCCACTAAAGGTTTATTACTTAATACATCTGAAAATCAAATAAAATTTAATTAATTAGAAATATTTTAGTCAAATAATTTTTCAGAATAAAAAAGAAGAGTTGACAAATAAGAATATATTAGTATTAAAAGAAGAATATTTTATTATTATGTAGAGCAGATTTTTATTCGGAAGAATTAATCCACTAAAGGTTTATTACTTAATACATCTGAAAATCAAATAAAATTTAATTAATTAGAAATATTTTAGTCAAATAATTTTTCAGAATAAAAAAGAAGAGTTGACAAATAAGAATATATTAGTATTAAAAGAAGAATATTTTATTATTATGTAGAGCAGATTTTTATTCGGAAGAATTAATCCACTAAAGGTTTATTACTTAATACATCTGAAAATCAAATAAAATTTAATTAATTAGAAATATTTTAGTCAAATAATTTTTCAGAATAAAAAAGAAGAGTTGACAAATAAGAATATATTAGTATTAAAAGAAGAATATTTTATTATTATGTAGAGCAGATTTTTATTCGGAAGAATTAATCCACTAAAGGTTTATTACTTAATACATCTGAAAATCAAATAAAATTTAATTAATTAGAAATATTTTAGTCAAATAATTTTTCAGAATAAAAAAGAAGAGTTGACAAATAAGAATATATTAGTATTAAAAGAAGAATATTTTATTATTATGTAGAGCAGATTTTTATTCGGAAGAATTAATCCACTAAAGGTTTATTACTTAATACATCTGAAAATCAAATAAAATTTAATTAATTAGAAATATTTTAGTCAAATAATTTTTCAGAATAAAAAAGAAGAGTTGACAAATAAGAATATATTAGTATTAAAAGAAGAATATTTTATTATTATGTAGAGCAGATTTTTATTCGGAAGAATTAATCCACTAAAGGTTTATTACTTAATACATCTGAAAATCAAATAAAATTTAATTAATTAGAAATATTTTAGTCAAATAATTTTTCAGAATAAAAAAGAAGAGTTGACAAATAAGAATATATTAGTATTAAAAGAAGAATATTTTATTATTATGTAGAGCAGATTTTTATTCGGAAGAATTAATCCACTAAAGGTTTATTACTTAATACATCTGAAAATCAAATAAAATTTAATTAATTAGAAATATTTTAGTCAAATAATTTTTCAGAATAAAAAAGAAGAGTTGACAAATAAGAATATATTAGTATTAAAAGAAGAATATTTTATTATTATGTAGAGCAGATTTTTATTCGGAAGAATTAATCCACTAAAGGTTTATTACTTAATACATCTGAAAATCAAATAAAATTTAATTAATTAGAAATATTTTAGTCAAATAATTTTTCAGAATAAAAAAGAAGAGTTGACAAATAAGAATATATTAGTATTAAAAGAAGAATATTTTATTATTATGTAGAGCAGATTTTTATTCGGAAGAATTAATCCACTAAAGGTTTATTACTTAATACATCTGAAAATCAAATAAAATTTAATTAATTAGAAATATTTTAGTCAAATAATTTTTCAGAATAAAAAAGAAGAGTTGACAAATAAGAATATATTAGTATTAAAAGAAGAATATTTTATTATTATGTAGAGCAGATTTTTATTCGGAAGAATTAATCCACTAAAGGTTTATTACTTAATACATCTGAAAATCAAATAAAATTTAATTAATTAGAAATATTTTAGTCAAATAATTTTTCAGAATAAAAAAGAAGAGTTGACAAATAAGAATATATTAGTATTAAAAGAAGAATATTTTATTATTATGTAGAGCAGATTTTTATTCGGAAGAATTAATCCACTAAAGGTTTATTACTTAATACATCTGAAAATCAAATAAAATTTAATTAATTAGAAATATTTTAGTCAAATAATTTTTCAGAATAAAAAAGAAGAGTTGACAAATAAGAATATATTAGTATTAAAAGAAGAATATTTTATTATTATGTAGAGCAGATTTTTATTCGAAAGAATTAATCCACTAAAGGTTTATTACTTAATACATCTGAAAATCAAATAAAATTTAATTAATTAGAAATATTTTAGTCAAATAATTTTTCAGAATAAAAAAGAAGAGTTGACAAATAAGAATATATTAGTATTAAAAGAAGAATATTTTATTATTATGTAGAGCAGATTTTTATTCGGAAGAATTAATCCACTAAAGGTTTATTACTTAATACATCTGAAAATCAAATAAAATTTAATTAATTAGAAATATTTTAGTCAAATAATTTTTCAGAATAAAAAAGAAGAGTTGACAAATAAGAATATATTAGTATTAAAAGAAGAATATTTTATTATTATGTAGAGCAGATTTTTATTCGGAAGAATTAATCCACTAAAGGTTTATTACTTAATACATCTGAAAATCAAATAAAATTTAATTAATTAGAAATATTTTAGTCAAATAATTTTTCAGAATAAAAAAGAAGAGTTGACAAATAAGAATATATTAGTATTAAAAGAAGAATATTTTATTATTATGTAGAGCAGATTTTTATTCGAAAGAATTAATCCACTAAAGGTTTATTACTTAATACATCTGAAAATCAAATAAAATTTAATTAATTAGAAATATTTTAGTCAAATAATTTTTCAGAATAAAAAAGAAGAGTTGACAAATAAGAATATATTAGTATTAAAAGAAGAATATTTTATTATTATGTAGAGCAGATTTTTATTCGGAAGAATTAATCCACTAAAGGTTTATTACTTAATACATCTGAAAATCAAATAAAATTTAATTAATTAGAAATATTTTAGTCAAATAATTTTTCAGAATAAAAAAGAAGAGTTGACAAATAAGAATATATTAGTATTAAAAGAAGAATATTTTATTATTATGTAGAGCAGATTTTTATTCGGAAGAATTAATCCACTAAAGGTTTATTACTTAATACATCTGAAAATCAAATAAAATTTAATTAATTAGAAATATTTTAGTCAAATAATTTTTCAGAATAAAAAAGAAGAGTTGACAAATAAGAATATATTAGTATTAAAAGAAGAATATTTTATTATTATGTAGAGCAGATTTTTATTCGGAAGAATTAATCCACTAAAGGTTTATTACTTAATACATCTGAAAATCAAATAAAATTTAATTAATTAGAAATATTTTAGTCAAATAATTTTTCAGAATAAAAAAGAAGAGTTGACAAATAAGAATATATTAGTATTAAAAGAAGAATATTTTATTATTATGTAGAGCAGATTTTTATTCGGAAGAATTAATCCACTAAAGGTTTATTACTTAATACATCTGAAAATCAAATAAAATTTAATTAATTAGAAATATTTTAGTCAAATAATTTTTCAGAATAAAAAAGAAGAGTTGACAAATAAGAATATATTAGTATTAAAAGAAGAATATTTTATTATTATGTAGAGCAGATTTTTATTCGAAAGAATTAATCCACTAAAGGTTTATTACTTAATACATCTGAAAATCAAATAAAATTTAATTAATTAGAAATATTTTAGTCAAATAATTTTTCAGAATAAAAAAGAAGAGTTGACAAATAAGAATATATTAGTATTAAAAGAAGAATATTTTATTATTATGTAGAGCAGATTTTTATTCGGAAGAATTAATCCACTAAAGGTTTATTACTTAATACATCTGAAAATCAAATAAAATTTAATTAATTAGAAATATTTTAGTCAAATAATTTTTCAGAATAAAAAAGAAGAGTTGACAAATAAGAATATATTAGTTTGAATCTGAGTTATGCACTCATTAACATAATCCTATTACTTTTTTACATATTTCAGTACTAGAATTCAGACCTATTTAGACCTAGAGAATTTAACCTATGTATTCTAATATATTTTTGTTCAGAACCATCGAATCAAACTGAGTTTGTTATCAGTCGTCAGAAATTGTCGAGCTCTTTCAAATGCCCATTCGAATTTTTCATCCAAAACCTGCTTGGTCGCTCCTGTTGTATTTCCAGAGGTCTATAATCCGGTCCAGGAATGTCGGATCTACTCATTCGCAATTATTTTATTCAGATTTCTGAGCTCTTTCGAATGACACTATTCGACTAAATCTATCGATAAACGAAAAACTCTTATAAGTCCCGTTCTTCAAACAACACCACCGTTTTAATTCATTTATTAATAAAGTTGTCAATTGAGCTTGGACGTATTTGGGGTTCTGTAGCAGCAAAAATCTCCACAGATGCCATAGGTAAGGAGCTAAAATAAAAGATCATAACTTTGTCAAATCAAGTCGGATTTCGTTGATTTTGGTGTCATTCAACTCAGCTCGACAAGCTCTTTCGAATGAGATATTATTTGCATATTCGAATTTTTCGCCCCAAAAAAGTGCTTGGTCCCCCCTTTGGTTTTTCGGTTTTCAAGGACCTATATCTCGGCTCGTAGGAATTTCCGCAAAAAAAGAGTGGTACCATTCGACTCAGCTCGCCGAGACGAATCGAATGGTATATAATTTGATGTTTCGTTTTGTTTCGTTTCGCTAAATTTTTACTGTTTCGTTTCGTTAACGAATCGATTTTAAAAAATTTTGTTTCGTTTCGTCTGAAAAAATTTTGGAGGGTACAGCCCGAATTGTCGCGGGCCAACTTGTCGCGGCCGACTTGTCGCGACCGACTTGTCGCCGGCCAACTTGTCGCGGGGCCAACTTGTCGCCGGCCGAATTGTCGCCAAGCTTTTTAATTAAATCTTCTGATTATAATCAATTAGCGAAAAAATAAAACAGATCTAAAAATTCCAGTCTCTGATTCATAAC
The DNA here is from genome assembly GCA_963681835.1 of Meloidogyne enterolobii. Taxonomy (NCBI): domain Eukaryota; kingdom Metazoa; phylum Nematoda; class Chromadorea; order Rhabditida; family Meloidogynidae; genus Meloidogyne; species Meloidogyne enterolobii. The sequence goes on from CAVMJV010000145.1 coordinate 10,701, forward strand.
ATCTGTATTTGTCCGGGATTACAGAATCGATCTATTTTCAGGATTTGGAGGAACACATAACTGAAGCCGTTATGGTAATATTTTTCGCAATTTCTTTGTGAACTATGAAGCGTAATAGAAGCTAAATAAATATTAAATTGTTTATTAACAATATAAAAAAATTAATCAGATAGTATTTTACAAAATATTTAATAAAAAGCTTGGTATTTTAGTAGTATTCTATAGAAATTTAATTAAAAAGCTTGGCGACAATTCGGCCGGCGACAAGTTGGCCCCGCGACAAGTCGGTCGCGACAAGTCGGCCGCGACAAGTTGGCCCGCGACAATTCGGGCGTGTCCCAATTTTGGAGTTTCGTGCATGTCTGATCCCGTCAGGACCGTATTTGTGAAGCGTCTCACCTGATATACCCTCTCACAAACTGTATAATTTATAAATCGATCATTTGTATTTAAAATGAATCGTTTCTTTATTGATGCACTTATTGAACGATTCCACAGGGAATTGAGCGAAACCGAGGTAGATAGAACTCAAATGAGTCCGCATAAAAAGTCGCAAAAACTACATTGAGATAACCAATAAATACCAAAAAATCTAAAATTTTATAGAGGTAAAAATAAAAAAAACATTCACGTAACACAAGCCTCTTTTACTTAATTTCTCTATCCTAATTATAAAAAAAAATATTCTTCAACAATATATTTATTCTCTTCCTTCTTATTTCTTGCCTTCTTCCTCAATATATTTTATCAGATCCGCACGCTCATCAGCCTTCTTCAGCCCAGCAAATATCTTTAAAATTTAGAAAAAATAAATTATTTAATAAATCCCAGTTTAAACAAAGGAACGGTATTTGAAGCCGTAATACCAAACCTCCAAAAAAACCACCCCGAAATACCAAAATGTGGATTGTTAACAATTTTTCAAGTTGATGGAGCAACCTTCACCTTAGTTGAGACAACCTTCTACATTCGGGTATTTTGCAGTTTTTGAGGTTAGGCATTACGGCGTTTGGTATTATGAACTCTCCCCAAAGAGAACATCGTTTACTGATACAGAAATTGTATTCTCTGCTACTATTAGATAGAGGACCCTCAATTTCCTATAGTGAAATGAATTCCTTTTTGTTGCAAAAACGAATTTAGGGCGAGTTATGACCAGTCAAAGTTTTGGTCTTTTACGAGCATTTTTTGATGAACAAAAACCCCAGAAAATCCTAATCAAACAGTTAAAATAAACTAACCATCTTAGTGCCAGGAATATACTTTTTAGGATTCAGCAAGTACTCGAACAACGTCTCACGAGTCCAAACCACTCCCTTTAAATTAATTTTTAAATTTAAAATGTTATTAATTAAAAAAAAAAAACTTTGTTCTTATTAGCAGCGGAGTAATCAAAACCAGGAACCGATCCACTCTTGCGACCAATAACACCCTTCAATGTTGGCCCAGTCTTGGCAGCATCCGAATCGATGACCTGAAATAAATTTAAATATTAGGAGAGGGGGAAGAAAATTCTTATTGTTAGTCATTAGGTTAGGCCGCTCCCTAGGACATCACACCACCATAACACTTTGGTACACCTACTTAAAATTAAACCAAAAACAGCCCCATCCAGTGAGGACACCGTAAAGAACCCGGGAAGTCGCTTAACACATACAATAACACTAAATCTCTAAACAAGTCCCCACAATGTTTAACAAAAAATCAAAATAAACCGCACATGGCATTGAAAACACCTCGCCTTGAAAATCTTCTTTCCCTTCTCGTAATCACCCTCAGGAATATTTTCAGCCATTCTTTGTTGGACGATTTAAAGCAAATTTACTGGAAAACTTTAAAAAATTTAATTATGAGTAAAACGAAGAAATTCATTGAAAAAGAAACAATTTTTAAAAATAAATTTAAAATTATTCAACAAAATTTATCCTTTCTTTTCAACAACAAAATAACTCTCAACACTCAAAAGACAACAAAAAATTAATTCAAGCAAAATGTGTCTTCGGCTTTTGCGTCGTAAACGGAGTCATCTTTCGACGTTTGTCATTCACACGATGCGGCAAAGGAAACTTGATTGAAGAGTTGTGGAACTGTTTAACTCCAGTACGTTTGCAGTCGGCAGCCTTGATCGGTTGAACCTTGATTATTTGGATTCGATCGGCTTGAGCTCGATGACGAGCACCCATGTCGCGATAAGCCTGGGTAACAGCACCCGCCATTGTCACATCACGGTATTCGCGGTACATGTTGTGATGACCAGTTCGAGAGTCATAACGAAGCCAAATTCCATAATTCTTTACAGAGCCTATCTTCTTTTCGAAAACCTTGAAATTTAAAAAATGGGGAAAGGTTGAAGGATGAACTGATCATGAGTGGAGGGTGATATGAGAAATATATGGCGTGAGTCTTAAAAGAACTGAGCCACCATAAAAATTAAAGTTAGAGAACGGATGATGAAATAATCACCACCACCAAATAATCGCCACCACCCCGATATCATTTGTCTTGTTAGTTAACCCCTTGCCACCCTTGATGCCCTACTCAGTGTCCCTGTGTTTGTAAACAGGACCATCAGCAAACTAGTGTTTAGACAAGCTGGGGCAAACCCAAATAAACAACACAAACCTCTTGACACGAAACAATCTCTCCATTAGTCTTCTTAACACGACGCAACATACTAGTAAAGTACCAGAAACGCGATTTAGCAACAACATGATTGCTGGCAAAAATTTGCATTTTGTAGAGTTTTGGATTTGGCTCATTCTCTGTAGGAAGTTTACGGCCAATAACGATGTACTGCCTCAACTGGAAATTAAAAATAATGCTAGTTCTACAAAAAAATTAACCGTTTCTCCAGATGCTTTAATCGGCATTCTCAAATGTTCAGCTTCAAAAGCGCAAGAAAATTAAAATCAGAACTTAAAAAGAAACAAAATTAAACAAAAAAATAACAAAATACAACACTCAAAGAATAGAAAATTCAAGAATAAAAAAAATGCAAGATTAAAATTTACTAAAATAATTAATTTTGGCATTATGTTTTAATTAATTTTGGCATTATGTTTTAATTAATTTTCCTTTTTTTCTTTTCCCATACTCTCTCTTTTCTTGTTTTCTAATTTTTTCTTTTTGCTAATTTACTTTTATTTTGCCAAACTTTTATTTTGCCAATAAGTCAATAGATTTATATTTCGTCACAATTAGTCTGCCAACAAACTTTTTGACAAAACGTGGGTTTAGCCATGTTGGCAAAATACTAGGAAGTCATCTTTTCTTCAAGTTTCTTTTCAAGTCTTTTACATCGGATCCGTGTCAAGTTCTTTTCAGTTTTGAAGATTCTCAGGTGTACCTTTTAATACATCAGAGAAGAGGCTTTCGCCTCCATATTTTGCCATCTCCGTTTTTTCTTAATGAGAGTTGTTCTATTGTTCTGTTTCTTTTATTGTTATCTTCTATCGGCACTTCTTGCCTTGTACACTACGTTTACATCGGATCCGTGTCGAGTGTTGAGGTGCGCTTGACGCTCGACAAAACGCTCAACAGAACGCTTGATACGGATGTCAATGTAAACGCAGCCTTGTTTTCTATTTTTTAAAAGAGATTTTATAGTCAAAAAGACTTGTTCATCGTTATTAAAATTTAAATTTCCTCGCATTGTTTAATTTTTCTAGCAAATTGGCATAGTGTTTATTAACGTCTCTCTTTCTCTCTCAATCTTCTACAGTATTTTCTATCGGCTGACTATAAAAGCCTTCTTCTATATAAAAGTTTCTCCCACTTCCTTACAACTCCCTCCATTATTCTAAATACTTTTAGCCTTCCAAAAAGATTTTCTTCGTTTGTTTTATTGTCGCTGTTGGCCTATTTTGTGGTTCCCGTTCTATACACAAAAACAAATCTCTTCGACGTTTCTTGTTTGACGGTTCTTGTTTATTCTACAACAAAGAAAGGTAAAATACAAAAATAATTTTGTAACTCTTTAGAAATTTTCTTTGTTTTTTAGATGTCTACTCCGGTCAAAATTTCTTTTATTTGGGAAGTCAGAAACATGTCCAAGATTCTGGATACTGTCGGACTTGGAGAAGAACTTTTGCTAACAAGTATACTATTTTTTGTTAAATTAAAAAATTTTCCTTTTGTTCAGGTGAAACATTCGCATCGCCTGAATTACCTGAACTTGGTTGGAAAATCGTGTTGAAAATTTGCAGCTCCGTTGGTTATGTTTACCTCGAACAAATGGGAAAACAAAACTTCAACGGTCTAGTCGCCACCAAATACAAACTGTTCGTGGTTAACTTTGGAAGCGAAATTTTGTTAACACGGTAGCGTAGACTGATCTTTACAATAAATTTTCATTCATAATTTAAGATCAACCAAACTTTTTGAGGATCAAACCAAATTGGGTTTCAGAGCGATAAATGTTCAGCAATTGATGGAGTTTGGTTAGTTTACTAAAAAAAATTTGTAAAAATAAATCTAAAATTTTTAGATGTTTTAAGGATTCAGTGCAAACTTGAGGTGGATCCTCCTTACGACAGAACCAAAAACTTTATAGCCTCTTGTAGCCAAATGTACGAAAACCAAAAATTCACCGATTGCGTGATTTTGGTAGGAGTTAATTTAACAATTAAAAAATAAAATTTATTTTTTAAGATTCAAGGAGTCTCTATTAGTGCGCATCGCTGTATTCTAGCAAAAAGTGTTGTGCTTCAGGAGATGTTAGAACAAAGTGCGGACTCTATGGATATGGTATATTATTTGAAGTTTGATTAAATTTTGTGGAATGTAGTAAGATTCCTGGCTTTTTTTGGGTATTACCATGGACCCGAAATTTAAAAGGAGACTAAAAATTGATTTAAAAATTGATTGAAATTCATACTTTAATTGTAAATTCAGGTTCAGAAAATCTCAATTCCTAACGCAAAACCGGAACATGTTCGAGGATTGCTTGAATTTTTGTACACCGGAGAGATAAACAAAGGACTTTTGGAGAATCATGTGGAGGAAATCTTTGTTTTGGCACATAAATATAAAGTAGAATCGTTAAAATCTGTATGCGAAATGTTCATGTCGAGCGTGATTAGTAAGGAATTTTTTGAAAATTTTTTGGGGCTATTTTTTGGGGATCCGAAATTGTTTATTTTGAAGGGGCGAGGGACTAAAAAGCCTTAGTTTAAAATTCAGGGGGGAATATTAAATTTGTGAATTATGATAATATTTTAAAATATTTTTTTCCAGATAATAACAATATTGTCAACTATTGCCGTTTAATCGATTCATTTGGCGCTCCAATTCTTGAGAAGGTAAAATTAACAGAATATTCTTCTTTTACCAATATTATTTTCAGGCTATCGTATGTTATATTCGTGGACACGATGCATTTCTTCAAACGGAAGGTTGGAAATTGGCGAGGGATGCTTGCCCACAATTGGGGTCTCGAATTCTTGAAGCAGTTATTCTAGATAAATAAATATATAGATATAGAGTTTTGTGTGTATAGGAAACGTAAGAGGTGTCGAAAAACCTAACTGCCTTAAAAATTCGAAAATAATTTTTTTTGAAAATAAAAAATCTGAAATTTGACAAATTTTCGCAAATCCTAAAAAAATTTTTTTTTCGAAAATTAAAATTTCGATTTACCTCTTACTTTAAATAAAAAATAAATTTAGTATTGTATGTGTTGTTCTCTATTTCCTTAAAGCAATATCTTGATAATTATTTTCTTTTTTGGTTGTAATAAATTTTCTCGTGTTTGATGCCTTTAAATTTGTCAAAGATTTCTGAAATATTTCTGTTCTAGGTAAAATGCATGACAACTTGATATTTTCCTTTCTTTTTTTACTGGGCATCTTTCCCAAGTTTTTGATGTTTGTCATTTTTGTCTTCAGAAAGAATTGTGCAAAAGGGGTACTTTAAAATTTCAGAAACATTTTAAATTTTGAAAATCGGATCAGAATTGATCGAGACATCCCTTCCCTCAAAACCATACAAATGTCGACTTTCCACCCAATTCTCATACCAAAAAATTTATATAATTTTATAGAGGTAAAAATTAAAAAAACATTCACGTAATACAAGCCTCTTTTACTTAATTTCTCTATCCTAATTATAACAAAAAGTATTCTTCAACAATATATTTTTTCTCTTCCTCTTTATTTCTTGCCTTCTTCCTCAATATATTTTATCAGATCCGCACGCTCATCAGCCTTCTTCAGCCCAGCAAATATCTTTAAAATTTAGAGAAAAATTATTTAATAAATCCCAGTTTAAACAAATGAACGGGCCTTAATACTAAACTGCCAAAAAAGCGCCCCGAAATACCAAAATGTGGATTGTTAACAATTTTTCACGTTGGTGATGTCACCTTTGCCGAGACAACCCTCTAAACTCGAATATTTTTTGCATGTTTTTGGGATTGATATTAAGGCGTTTGGTATTATTGGCACGCTCCCCAAAGAGAACATCGTTTACTGATACAGAAATTTGCATTGATCCTTGGTACTAACCGATAGAGGACCCTCAATTTCCTATAGTGAAATGAATTCCTTTTTGTTGCAAAATGAATTTAGGACGAGTTAGGGCCAGTCAAAGTTTTGGTTTTTTAGGAGCATTTACGAGCATTTTTTGATGAACAAAAACCCCAAAAAATCCTAATCAAACAGTTAAAATAAACTAACCATCTTAGTGCCAGGAATATACTTTTTAGGATTCAGCAAGTACTCGAACAACGTCTCACGAGTCCAAACCACTCCCTTTAAATTAATTTTTAAATTTAAAATGTTCTTAATTAAAAAAAAATAAAACTTTGTTCTTATTAGCAGCGGAGTAATCAAAACCAGGAACCGATCCACTTTTGCGACCAATAACACCCTTCAATGTTGGCCCAGTCTTGGCAGCATCCGAATCGATGACCTGAAAGAAATAATTTAAATTTTAAATATTAGAAGAGGGGGAAGAAAATTATTGTTAGTCACCAGAATAGGCCGCACCCTAGGGCATAACACTTAACATACCCCCTTAACACTAAACCACAAAACAGCTCCCTTTAGAGAGGACACCGTAAAGGACCCGGTGAGCCACTTAACACATCCACTAACATTAAATTCTAAACAAGTCCCCCGAAAAAATTAATAAAATTAAACCGTACATGGCATTGAAAACACCTCGCCTTGAAAATCTTCTTTCCCTTCTCGTAGTCACCCTCAGGAATATTTTCAGCCATTCTTTGTTGGACGATTTAAAGCAAATTTACTGGAAAACTTTAAAAAATTTAGTTTTGATTAAAACGAATAAAAAAAATTCATTGAAAAAGAAACAATTTTTAAAAATAAATTTAAAATTATTCAACAAAATTTATCCTTTCTTTTCAACAACAAAACTCTCAACATTCAAAAGACAACAAAAAATTAATTCAAGCAAAATGTGTCTTCGGCTTCTGCGTCGTAAACGGAGTCATCTTTCGACGTTTGTCATTCACACGATGCGGCAAAGGAAACTTGATTGAAGAGTTGTGGAACTGTTTAACTCCAGTACGTTTGCAATCGGCAGCCTTGATCGGTTGAACCTTGATTATTTGGATTCGATCGGCTTGGGCACGATGACGAGCTCCCATGTCGCGATAAGCCTGAGTGACAGCACCAGCCATTGTCACATCGCGGTATTCGCGGTACATGTTGTGATGACCAGTTCGAGAGTCGTAACGAAGCCAAATTCCATAATTCTTTACAGATCCTATCTTCTTTTCGAAAACCTTGAAAGAAAAAAATTGGGGAAAGGTTGAAGAATGAACTGATCAATGAATGGGAGGGTGATATGGGAAATAGATGGCGTGAGTCTTAAAAGAACCGAGTCACCATAAAAATTAAAGTTAGAGAACGGATGATGAAATAAGGCAGGTCAACCCAGTTCGCTACCACCTCCGATAACCTATCTTGTTAGTTAACCCCTTTGACAACCTTGATTCCCTACTCGGTGCCCATGTGTTTGTAAACAGGAATATCAACAAACTAGTGTTTAGACAACCTGAGGTAGACACAAACAAAAACCCAAACCTCTTGGCACGAAACAATCTCTCCATTAGTCTTTTTTACACGACGCAACATACTAGTAAAGTACCAGAAACGCGATTTAGCAACAACATGATTGCTGGCAAAGATTTGCATTTTGTAGAGTTTTGGATTTGGCTCATTCTCTGTAGGAAGTTTACGGCCAATAACGATGTACTGCCTCAACTGGAAATTAAAAATATTGCGAAATGTTACGAAAAATTAACCGTTTCTCCAGATGCTTTAATCGGCATTTTCAAAAGTTTAGCTTCAAAAGCGCAAGAAAATTAAAATCAGAACTTAAAAGGAAACAAAATTAAACAAAAAAATAACAAAAAGTTACAAACGAGAAATAGAAAATTCAAGAATGAAAAATGCAAGATTAAAATTTTACTAAATTAATTAATTTTGGCATTATGTTTTAATCAATTTTCTTTTTTTCTTTTCCCATACTCTCTCTTTTCTTGTTTTCTAATTTTTTCGTTTTCGGGGCCGCCCAATTAGGCGCGCGGCCATAACGGCGCAAAGCCATAACTTGCTGGAAAATTTATGGCCCTTAATAATTTTGGTACCAATCTCTTTAGCTCGATGAGTGGAAGCGTTTAATACTAAATCTGTTAGGGTTAAGAAATCTTGAAGCAGGTTATCGCTTTGCGCCGTTATGGCCGCGCGCCTACTTGGGCTGTGCCCTTCCTTTCATAATTTTTCTACTTATTTTGCCAAACCTATATTTCGCCAATAGGTAAAACTACAATCATTTGGCAACAAACTTTTTGACAAAACGTTTGTTTAGTAGCCATTTGGGCAAAATATAATGTTGGCAAAATACTAGGAAGTCATCTTTTCTTCAAGTTTCTTTTCAAGTCTAAGCTTTCTTGATTTATTATTTGTTGATATTTAGGGTTGTTTCTGACGAGACAGAACAGAATTTTAACAACTTTTATTTTATTTCCAGTGATTTTAAACTATGAAAAATTTAATTCGTTATTTGCACACTTCATCAACGCTTTGTTCAACAAATTTCAAACAATTTCAACTTAATCCTCAAAGATGGCGAATTGAAGTTTCACTCGTTATTTACCGGTTACCGATAATTGCTCCTCCAATGACTGAAGCTGAAAGGAATTTTGCTCAATTGTCTGAAGTCAGGGAAAACCAAACGTCCTATAAATGTGATTTTGAATTGGAACTGGAAAAGGATGCGATGTAAGTAATTTAGAATTTTTGGGAAATTAGAACGTTCTGGGCACTAGAGATCGGTATTGTTCGAATCCACATCTTGGGTTTATATGACTCATGGTCAAAAATCTGGTCTAGATCGGCAACTTGGATCAAGAGTCCAGACAAGGGTGGCTCTTTCCAAATTACCAAAAGCAGGCATGGGCTCCCAGAAAGGGGGTAAAAAGTGGCCACCCTGAGTCCAGGTCAAGGTTTTTTAAATTTAATTTGGGCTCCGTTTTGGATTTCTTTTAACAATATTCTTGGGTCTTGGGTCGGACGTCACCCGTCATTATTGGTTTGGCTTTAATGTTTTAATTTATTCAAATTATTCTTAAAGTCTCTTGGAAAAGCGCAAAAAGATGGAAGCTGAAGGAAAGGATCTCAGTCATCTAGACCAACAATTGGGCGTTTCAAGCGTTCAAAAGCGCATTGAATGGAGTGAAAAGGCACAGAAGCTTATTGAGAAGTACAATCTTGATAATCCCCCAACCAATGCTTCTATGGATTTTAAATGTTTAAAACGCAATTTGGATAGGAAATTGGTGCTAGCTGTCAGACAAAAATTTGAAGATGCTCATACTGATGAATACGTCTCCCCTTGGATTTTACCTCAGTTAATGAACAAAAAAGGAGAGACTTTAAAAGAGGTTTTTATTTTAGATAATATTTTTAATGAAAAAAATCTCAATTTTTAAGACTGCCCTCAGATTGCTTTCTTTATCATTGCCTTCAGAGGATACCAAAAATCCCTTTCCGTTTGAATTTCAAATGTATGGAAATGCACCAATAGCGCATTATTTATACAAATATACAAAAACGATGCAGGATAGGCTTGGATTTGATGGGTCTATTGTATGTTTTAATAAACCTTATAGTTAGGCAAATGAATCGTACTTATTTTTAGGTCAATTTTAGAGTTACCCTACGATGTAGGGTCACTTCAGGAACATTAAGAAATTTTGATCAGATTAACATAAGTTTTTGGATGCCTTCCTTTGGAGATATTCTGAGATTTTCCTATACCAAGCGTTGGAATAAGCATTTTCTCTTGGGGTTTCCTGGACTCCTATTCCAATATCCCTGCTATTATGTACCGAATAAAACTTGGATTCTTCTCCCAACTAATAATTTCTAAAAATTTTTATTCTTCCAGATTTTCTTTTACCCTGCCCAAATTCTTCATTCAAACAAAGCAATTAATTCTTGGACAGAAGTTGGGTTTAACCCCAATAAAATTGCTGATTACAAATGGTGTACTGGAGAAGAATTTGACAAACTTGTTGGTGATAGAAATTATAGGAATGCTTTCAAATCTGTTTTTGTTGAATAATAATAAATGTTTTTTTAATTTACTTTGATTCTTTTCAACTCGTTTACTTTCGAGATTTTTATTTTTTAATTTTTTTGCTATTTTTTCGCAATTTCCGCAACATTTTATAATTGAGAAACTTGAGTTTTAATACTTTATAGAGGTAAATAAAATTTAGTTGGCCGCTGTGTGGTAAGCAGTGAGGTCACATGTTAACAAAAAGTGGGTAGGGGTTTCAAAATTTTCTTTGGTGCTGGGTTTGGTTCGAAAAATGCTAACGTATCGGGTTTCGAATAACATGTGACTTTTTTAGTCGAGAGCTGTCTAAGCGAACCCTCTATTTAAGATACACCTCATTATAGGATGCAACTTTCTCAGCCCTAAGACCGTATTTTATATGGAGGTTCAACTGTATTTTGATAACTGTACTCGCTGATTAAAAAAGAAAGAAAACACCTAAAACGAGGTGATAACAACGAACAAACACCTTGATTTTTTGTGTTCTAGAAATAGTAAATAACTAATTAACTTTACCCTTTTTTTGATTAGTCAACCACCTTTTAATTTTTTTTCTTTTATTTTTTTATTTTTAGACTATTATCTTGTATTTATTAATTGTTTTAAAAAATAATTTCTTCTAATGTCTTACCGTTTCGTAAAATTGCTAGGTTTGAATTTTAATAAATTAAATCATTAAAATTTAATTTTTAGACGCTGCAACCGACCAAACTTTGGTTGAGCCTAACTGGGAAGGAATTTTGGAATGTGTGGATTTAATTAGAGGGAAGGAAGTCCCGTAAGTATTTTAATTTGTTAGTTGAATTTAATTGACTTTTTAGGGTCAAGGATGCAATCAAGGCAATTCAAAAGCGTTATCACAATTCAAATCCGCATGTTGCTCATCATGCTTTGATGGTATTGGAAGCTTGTGTTAAAAATTGTGGAAAGAAGGTTTTCATTTTTTGGGCTTATTGTTAGATTGGGCCTTTTATGGGAGATCCAAAGCCTTCCTCCTTGCTCTAAATAACTGGTCTAGAATGACTCAATCTTTGTTTTGGATTGAATATCGAGTTTCTTGTTTAGATTAAGATCTGTGTATTTACTGTACTGTCCTGACCGAGCATTTGAGCTTCTTAATTTAACTTTTAAAAGCTAACAAATAAGCTTATCAGGTTTTTCATAGGTCTGAATTTTTCATTAACTTTGTTCCCTGGAATCGGCCCTGAACATCTATTCAAATTTCTAGTCTGAAGATTCTGTGCTTTCGACCATTTACTTTATATTGTTTTTCTATTTAGTTTATTGCCGAAATTGCAACCAAAGAATTCATGGAAGACTTGAAAAGTTTGGTCATTTCAAACCCTCAAGCCAACGTTCGAACCAAAATACTTGAACTTATTCAATGTTGGACTTCTGCATTCAAAGGCATTTCTGAATATAAAATTGTTGAAGACACTCATTCACTTCTAAAAATGAATGGATTTGAATTTCCGCCTATTGACGAAGCTAAAGCAATGTTTTTGGCAGAATCTGCTCCAGATTGGGCTGAAGGGGATAATTGCTACAGGTTTTGAATTTTTAATGTTTTGAAGGAAAATTTCTTTAAAATTTTAGATGTCGAGTTGAATTTGGCGTTTTTACTCGTAAACATCATTGTCGTGCTTGTGGACAAATATTCTGTGATAAATGCTCGAATAAGCAAATGTTGTTACCTCAATTTGGAATAGAGAAGAAAGTTCGAGTTTGTGAGGCTTGTTTTGATAAAAAGACTGTTCAACAACAACCTAAGGTTAATTTTTAAGGCTATTTGGGTGACGCGTGTTTTGGGGTTATTTTGAGTGGACTGATCCTTTTGGGGGTATTTGATGAGGAACTTTAAATTGGTTCTTTTTTCAGGCTGAAATTAACAAGGCTGCGGAAGATGCTGCTGCACGTGAAAAGGCTTTAAAAGAAGCAGAGGTTTTTGTTGTCTTACAATTAACTCAAATTAATTTTGGCATTTAAAATTTAGGCTAAAGAACAGGAAGAATTGGAACTTGCTTTGGCTATAAGTCAAAGTGAAGCTGAGGCTAAGGTTTTTTTTAAAATGTTTTTAAATGAAAATTTTTTTATTTTTAAAGCAAAAATATAATGGAATTGATCTTTCTTATATAAATAAAGCGACAAATGACAATTCTATTTCTAGTGGATATGGTGGAGGACAAAAGTATGAACCTCCTCCGCAAACTGTTCCAGTTGTTGGTAAAGATGAATCTAATTTGTCTGGAATGGTTAATGATGATGCTAATAAAGATGATCCAATTGATTCTGTTTTGGCTACTTATTTGGACCGTGATTATTGGGAGAGGAAACGCAGGGAAGTTGAGGTTTGAGATTTAATATTGAAATAAATTTGGGCAGATCTATTTCGGAAGTCTTTTGATCCCAAAATCAATCGGACTTTCAAACTTTCGATTGAAGTCCAAGTTAAGAAAAGGATCCTGATTTCGGGTAACCCGACCTATTCTCTTTTCAAAACTTTGATTGGAGTTCGGGTTGAGAAAAGGATTCGGTCCTTGACTACCACCAGGTCCTTGACTACTCTGTGAAAGATTGAGCTGGGTAGATCGTCTTTCACCTTTAAGCTGAAATTCCTCGTTGAATTCTCCTATTATCACATTCCTATTAGTTTTCTTCTAATCTTTTATTTTAAAAAGGAACAACCACTTCGTGCAACAGCTCCACCACCAAGTGAAATATCTATTTCAATATCTTCAAGTATTAGCCAACAACAACCTTTACAGCAAAATGGGAATACAAACAAAAGTTTAACAAAAACTCCAACAAATATTTCTAATGTCAATAACAACACCAATAATTATCCATTAAATGAACCTTTGGATTTTTCAATTTTGGAGGATCAACAACAAATTTCTCACAATCAACATGATAATAGTTTAGCACAAAATTATGCTGCAAAATTAAATATTGGAATGCCTATGGATATTGGGAAAAACGATTCTAATGATGGAGGTGTTGAAGAAGTAGCAGAGACTTTGAACTTTTGTAATGCTTTGAATGAAAGGGTATTTTTTGGATTGATTGATTAGGGCTAGGAAATGAGCCGTCATGAAAATCGGCTCAATCCCTTCCCAAAAATTATTTTTAATTTTTCCTAGGTTGATACAATGAAAACTCGAATGAGAAGTAACCAGTTACGTGGCCGTTCAATTGTTAATGACTCTGCAATTCATACATTATTTTCCCAGCTTACCGAGCTACATGCTATAGTTATACAAAAAATGACAAAATTGGAAGAACAGAGAGGTTTTTTTGAAATTTTTGACTAGAAAAAAATTTTAAATTTTTTTCAGAACATTATGAACAATTACAAGACCATTTAGCTCATATTCAAGAAGCACGTCAAGCTGTAAATGCTTTGAGAGAAGAAAATGAACGTTTACGACAGGAAAGAATTAAAGAAGAAAATAATCGTCGCAAAAGTCAATTGCGTCAAACACTTGAAGTTATGAGGGATAAAAAGAAGGTTTGAATAAATTTTGATAAATGGGAGAGGTGGTTAAGTGGTTAGTGTTGTTGATTTTGTGGGGGGAAAGGGAAGAGTTTATGATGATTAAATTTTAACATCTTTCGGGTCTGAAAAGCTCGTGAAGTGACAAAGTTTCCTTGACTGAAACTCTTTCTAATTTATTTTTTTTACTTGAGGGGGTTCTTAAAAATTTTTTGAGAAATTTTTGTTTAAAATAAATTTTTTTAAAGGAAATGTTAGTTAGCGGCCGTTATGTTGCTATCCAACGTTTTCATGAACAAGAATGGCAAATTCGTCAACAACGTTTATCTTCTCCGCAATTTAACAATCCTGCATTACCAACAATGACTAATCAAGCGCCACCATTAGTTAATAATCCTGTTCCAATTAATATGATGAATAACAACAACAATCCAGTTACTTCAACTCAACAACAAATGATACATAATCCAATGCAATCAATGACAAACACTTCAACAATGCCTCCAATAATGATGAACAATCAAATGACAACAATGACTGCAGGGGTTCAACAGCCTCAAATTATGCCCCATCAACCAACTGTATATTCAGGCAGTCAACCTCAAGCATTGCCTGCTCATTCAATGATGATGTATTCAAGCAATCAAGCTCAAGAGCTGCACGGGCAAGCGATGGGATTCCCAGGCAATCCACCTCAAGTTAATCAAGTTCAACATCAGCCTCAAGGGGGGATGCCAATGATGACTAATAATCCAATGATGAGCAATCATCATCAATCAATGACCATTCCAATGAATTCAATGATGAATACAATGCCTTCAATGACAACAACAATGCCATTGATGAATAATAACATGATGAATAGTAACATGCCACCTATTAATCATCCTCCTTCTCAACAACAATTCCAAATGCCACCATATCATCAACAGCAACAACATTATATAATGCCTCCTTCTACTCAACAGCTTCCGGTAAATCTTCAACAACAACAGAATTCAACGGTTCAAGAAGAGGAACAACAGAAGAAAGAAATTCAAGTGCCCGAAGATTGGTTAATATCTTTTGACTAATTTAACTATTGAAGAAAGGGGGAAGAGGAGAATTCTAAAAAAAAATAAAATTGTGTATATGTGTTAATTTGAAGATGTATGAATTTATTTAAAAATATTTTTTTTCGGTAAAGTGATCAAATTAATAAAAAATAATTTTTTAAATAATAAAAATTTATTTTATTGAATTTTCTAAAATAAATTTTTTAAAATAAATCTGTTTATATATTTTTTGTGTAGTATCCGTTTAATGACGGTGAATATCTTTATTATTTATTTCAGCTTATGAACAGGTTGAATGCCGTGGAAGCAGAAAGCTTGGAGCTGATATTCTCGATTATTTTAATTTGGATTTGATGAAGGTATTGTTTAAATTTTTGGGGGAATTTTGAACTTTGAGGGTACTCTTGCTTCCTATTTTCTTTTTTTATTGATTTAATTTCAAGTTGTTGCTTTCCTTGTCTTGCTAATCCATTTATGATAGACCCCATTTTTTCCTCCCCAAGCTTTTCCTATATATCTACACAAGTCAGACTTCATTTTTTCGTCCATTCCAATTTCCTTTCTAATTTTGTCTACAAACAATCAAAAGGAATTATAATTTTTATTTCCCTTTGGATTGAAGAAAGGAAAAAGTTTACCATTCTGCAACTATTTAGGAAAACACTTGGGGAGGAGGGGGAGGGAATGGGGTCTATCAGGTTCAATATTACCAAATTAGGCCCTGATTACGATTTGCTGCCATTATTTTTTATTCTTGATATTTCCATTTTTTAAATTCTTTTATTTTTCAGTTCTCATCATTCTGACTATAACGGAACACAGAAAGAAGAAAAAGAAGAATATAAATTTAATTTAAATCAAGCTTTCCAATTCAACATATAAACATGGTAAGCTTAGAGAGGTTTTGACTTTACCTGTTCTAAATGGGCTTGTTCTAACAATAAGGGAAAAATATTTGTTGGGACTAGAACCGTTTTAGGCTCCGGATCTTTGTTTATCAATATCGGGTCCCAGCTAACATAAAACTAGGGAACTTTTTAAATATTATAAGTTTTGGGTTCCTAGTCAGTAAGTCGCCTTACTAAACTTATCTACTTTTTTATTGGTCTAGTTAGGATAAGGGATCCTGGAAAATTTTTCGAACATCCTGACTTTTGTAGCTTGGGGCCCACCAACCTAATTTTGTTTAATTTTCGGGCATCCGGACTTTTTTCGTATTCAAGTTCACAACATAGTTCCTAGCCTTTCCACATTTTTCCAATTTTTTACACCAAGCTGAAGTTCAATTCGTATTTTTAAGGCTCACGCATATAAAGATGATAAAAAGGCTGAAGAACATCAACCTGTTGAGCGTATCCGCATTATTCTGACCAAGGCGTTGGAGAAAGGTTTTCTTTTTTTCAGAATTTTTAATTAAAGAATCTTTAAGTTTGTGAAAAGCTGATCCACGGTGCTCGTGAAGAACATTCGGCTGTCAAGGGCTTTATTCGTATGCCGACTGAAGTGCTGCGTATTACTACGGTTAAAACACCGTGTGGAGAAGGTTCTAAGACTTGGGACCATTTTCAGGTGTTCGGTGATTCATCGTGTAACGGTGATTCATCGTGTAACGGTGATTCATCGTGTAACGGTGACTCATCGTGTAACGGTGACTCATCGTGTAACGGTGACTCATCGTGTAACGGTGACTCATCGTGTAACGGTGATTCATCGTGTAACGGTGATTCATCGTGTAACGGTGACTCATCGTGTAACGGTGACTCATCGTGTAACGGTGATTCATCGTGTAACGGTGACTCATCGTGTAACGGTGATTCATCGTGTAACGGTGACTCATCGTGTAACGGTGATTCATCGTGTAACGGTGATTCATCGTGTAACGGTGATTCATCGTGTAACGGTGACTCATCGTGTAACGGTGATTCATCGTGTAACGGTGACTCATCGTGTAACGGTGATTCATCGTGTAACGGTGATTCATCGTGTAACGGTGATTCATCGTGTAACGGTGACTCATCGTGTAACGGTGATTCATCGTGTAACGGTGACTCATCGTGTAACGGTGATTCATCGTGTAACGGTGATTCATCGTGTAACGGTGACTCATCGTGTAACGGTGATTCATCGTGTAACGGTGATTCATCGTGTAACGGTGACTCATCGTGTAACGGTGATTCATCGTGTAACGGTGACTCATCGTGTAACGGTGATTCATCGTGTAACGGTGACTCATCGTGTAACGGTGATTCATCGTGTAACGGTGACTCATCGTGTAACGGTGATTCATCGTGTAACGGTGACTCATCGTGTAACGGTGATTCATCGTGTAACGGTGATTCATCGTGTAACGGTGACTCATCGTGTAACGGTGATTCATCGTGTAACGGTGATTCATCGTGTAACGGTGATTCATCGTGTAACGGTGATTCATCGTGTAACGGTGATTCATCGTGTAACGGTGACTCATCGTGTAACGGTGACTCATCGTGTAACGGTGACTCATCGTGTAACGGTGACTCATCGTGTAACGGTGACTCATCGTGTAACGGTGACTCATCGTGTAACGGTGACTCATCGTGTAACGGTGACTCATCGTGTAACGGTGACTCATCGTGTAACGGTGACTCATCGTGTAACGGTGATTCATCGTGTAACGGTGATTCATCGTGTAACGGTGACTCATCGTGTAACGGTGATTCATCGTGTAACGGTGACTCATCGTGTAACGGTGACTCATCGTGTAACGGTGACTCATCGTGTAACGGTGACTCATCGTGTAACGGTGACTCATCGTGTAACGGTGACTCATCGTGTAACGGTGATTCATCGTGTAACGGTGACTCATCGTGTAACGGTGATTCATCGTGTAACGGTGATTCATCGTGTAACGGTGACTCATCGTGTAACGGTGATTCATCGTGTAACGGTGATTCATCGTGTAACGGTGATTCATCGTGTAACGGTGACTCATCGTGTAACGGTGATTCATCGTGTAACGGTGACTCATCGTGTAACGGTGACTCATCGTGTAACGGTGACTCATCGTGTAACGGTGACTCATCGTGTAACGGTGACTCATCGTGTAACGGTGACTCATCGTGTAACGGTGACTCATCGTGTAACGGTGACTCATCGTGTAACGGTGACTCATCGTGTAACGGTGATTCATCGTGTAACGGTGATTCATCGTGTAACGGTGACTCATCGTGTAACGGTGATTCATCGTGTAACGGTGACTCATCGTGTAACGGTGACTCATCGTGTAACGGTGACTCATCGTGTAACGGTGACTCATCGTGTAACGGTGACTCATCGTGTAACGGTGACTCATCGTGTAACGGTGACTCATCGTGTAACGGTGACTCATCGTGTAACGGTGATTCATCGTGTAACGGTGACTCATCGTGTAACGGTGACTCATCGTGTAACGGTGACTCATCGTGTAACGGTGACTCATCGTGTAACGGTGACTCATCGTGTAACGGTGACTCATCGTGTAACGGTGACTCATCGTGTAACGGTGACTCATCGTGTAACGGTGACTCATCGTGTAACGGTGATTCATCGTGTAACGGTGATTCATCGTGTAACGGTGACTCATCGTGTAACGGTGACTCATCGTGTAACGGTGACTCATCGTGTAACGGTGACTCATCGTGTAACGGTGATTCATCGTGTAACGGTGATTCATCGTGTAACGGTGACTCTCGTGTAACGGTGATTCATCGTGTAACGGTGATTCATCGTGTAACGGTGATTCATCGTGTAACGGTGACTCATCGTGTAACGGTGACTCATCGTGTAACGGTGATTCATCGTGTAACGGTGATTCATCGTGTAACGGTGATTCATCGTGTAACGGTGACTCATCGTGTAACGGTGATTCATCGTGTAACGGTGACTCATCGTGTAACGGTGACTCATCGTGTAACGGTGACTCATCGTGTAACGGTGATTCATCGTGTAACGGTGATTCATCGTGTAACGGTGATTCATCGTGTAACGGTGATTCATCGTGTAACGGTGACTCATCGTGTAACGGTGATTCATCGTGTAACGGTGATTCATCGTGTAACGGTGATTCATCGTGTAACGGTGATTCATTGTGTAACGGTGACTCATCGTGTAACGGTGACTCATCGTGTAACGGTGATTCATCGTGTAACGGTGACTCATCGTGTAACGGTGACTCATCGTGTAACGGTGACTCATCGTGTAACGGTGACTCATCGTGTAACGGTGACTCATCGTGTAACGGTGACTCATCGTGTAACGGTGACTCATCGTGTAACGGTGATTCATCGTGTAACGGTGACTCATCGTGTAACGGTGACTCATCGTGTAACGGTGACTCATCGTGTAACGGTGACTCATCGTGTAACGGTGACTCATCGTGTAACGGTGACTCATCGTGTAACGGTGACTCATCGTGTAACGGTGACTCATCGTGTAACGGTGACTCATCGTGTAACGGTGATTCATCGTGTAACGGTGACTCATCGTGTAACGGTGACTCATCGTGTAACGGTGACTCATCGTGTAACGGTGACTCATCGTGTAACGGTGACTCATCGTGTAACGGTGATTCATCGTGTAACGGTGACTCATCGTGTAACGGTGACTCATCGTGTAACGGTGACTCATCGTGTAACGGTGACTCATCGTGTAACGGTGACTCATCGTGTAACGGTGACTCATCGTGTAACGGTGACTCATCGTGTAACGGTGACTCATCGTGTAACGGTGACTCATCGTGTAACGGTGATTCATCGTGTAACGGTGATTCATCGTGTAACGGTGACTCATCGTGTAACGGTGATTCATCGTGTAACGGTGACTCATCGTGTAACGGTGACTCATCGTGTAACGGTGACTCATCGTGTAACGGTGACTCATCGTGTAACGGTGATTCATCGTGTAACGGTGATTCATCGTGTAACGGTGACTCATCGTGTAACGGTGACTCATCGTGTAACGGTGACTCATCGTGTAACGGTGATTCATCGTGTAACGGTGACTCATCGTGTAACGGTGACTCATCGTGTAACGGTGATTCATCGTGTAACGGTGATTCATCGTGTAACGGTGACTCATCGTGTAACGGTGACTCATCGTGTAACGGTGACTCATCGTGTAACGGTGATTCATCGTGTAACGGTGACTCATCGTGTAACGGTGACTCATCGTGTAACGGTGACTCATCGTGTAACGGTGACTCATCGTGTAACGGTGATTCATCGTGTAACGGTGATTCATCGTGTAACGGTGACTCATCGTGTAACGGTGACTCATCGTGTAACGGTGACTCATCGTGTAACGGTGATTCATCGTGTAACGGTGATTCATCGTGTAACGGTGACTCATCGTGTAACGGTGACTCATCGTGTAACGGTGACTCATCGTGTAACGGTGACTCATCGTGTAACGGTGACTCATCGTGTAACGGTGACTCATCGTGTAACGGTGACTCATCGTGTAACGGTGACTCATCGTGTAACGGTGACTCATCGTGTAACGGTGACTCATCGTGTAACGGTGACTCATCGTGTAACGGTGACTCATCGTGTAACGGTGACTCATCGTGTAACGGTGATTCATCGTGTAACGGTGATTCATCGTGTAACGGTGACTCATCGTGTAACGGTGACTCATCGTGTAACGGTGACTCATCGTGTAACGGTGACTCATCGTGTAACGGTGACTCATCGTGTAACGGTGATTCATCGTGTAACGGTGACTCATCGTGTAACGGTGACTCATCGTGTAACGGTGACTCATCGTGTAACGGTGACTCATCGTGTAACGGTGATTCATCGTGTAACGGTGATTCATCGTGTAACGGTGACTCATCGTGTAACGGTGACTCATCGTGTAACGGTGACTCATCGTGTAACGGTGATTCATCGTGTAACGGTGATTCATCGTGTAACGGTGACTCATCGTGTAACGGTGACTCATCGTGTAACGGTGACTCATCGTGTAACGGTGACTCATCGTGTAACGGTGACTCATCGTGTAACGGTGACTCATCGTGTAACGGTGACTCATCGTGTAACGGTGACTCATCGTGTAACGGTGACTCATCGTGTAACGGTGACTCATCGTGTAACGGTGACTCATCGTGTAACGGTGACTCATCGTGTAACGGTGACTCATCGTGTAACGGTGATTCATCGTGTAACGGTGATTCATCGTGTAACGGTGACTCATCGTGTAACGGTGATTCATCGTGTAACGGTGACTCATCGTGTAACGGTGACTCATCGTGTAACGGTGACTCATCGTGTAACGGTGACTCATCGTGTAACGGTGATTCATCGTGTAACGGTGATTCATCGTGTAACGGTGACTCATCGTGTAACGGTGACTCATCGTGTAACGGTGACTCATCGTGTAACGGTGATTCATCGTGTAACGGTGACTCATCGTGTAACGGTGACTCATCGTGTAACGGTGATTCATCGTGTAACGGTGATTCATCGTGTAACGGTGACTCATCGTGTAACGGTGACTCATCGTGTAACGGTGACTCATCGTGTAACGGTGATTCATCGTGTAACGGTGACTCATCGTGTAACGGTGACTCATCGTGTAACGGTGACTCATCGTGTAACGGTGACTCATCGTGTAACGGTGATTCATCGTGTAACGGTGATTCATCGTGTAACGGTGACTCATCGTGTAACGGTGACTCATCGTGTAACGGTGACTCATCGTGTAACGGTGATTCATCGTGTAACGGTGATTCATCGTGTAACGGTGACTCATCGTGTAACGGTGACTCATCGTGTAACGGTGACTCATCGTGTAACGGTGACTCATCGTGTAACGGTGACTCATCGTGTAACGGTGATTCATCGTGTAACGGTGATTCATCGTGTAACGGTGACTCATCGTGTAACGGTGATTCATCGTGTAACGGTGATTCATCGTGTAACGGTGATTCATCGTGTAACGGTGACTCATCGTGTAACGGTGACTCATCGTGTAACGGTGATTCATCGTGTAACGGTGATTCATCGTGTAACGGTGATTCATCGTGTAACGGTGACTCATCGTGTAACGGTGATTCATCGTGTAACGGTGACTCATCGTCTAACGGTGACTCATCGTGTAACGGTGACTCATCGTGTAACGGTGATTCATCGTGTAACGGTGATTCATCGTGTAACGGTGATTCATCGTGTAACGGTGATTCATCGTGTAACGGTGATTCATCGTGTAACGGTGATTCATCGTGTAACGGTGATTCATCGTGTAACGGTGATTCATCGTGTAACGGTGATTCATCGTGTAACGGTGACTCATCGTGTAACGGTGACTCATCGTGTAACGGTGATTCATCGTGTAACGGTGACTCATCGTGTAACGGTGACTCATCGTGTAACGGTGACTCATCGTGTAACGGTGATTCATCGTGTAACGGTGACTCATCGTGTAACGGTGATTCATCGTGTAACGGTGATTCATCGTGTAACGGTGATTCATCGTGTAACGGTGACTCATCGTGTAACGGTGACTCATCGTGAAACGGTGATTCATCGTGTAACGGTGATTCATCGTGTAACGGTGATTCATCGTGTAACGGTGATTCATCGTGTAACGGTGACTCATCGTGTAACGGTGACTCATCGTGTAACGGTGACTCATCGTGTAACGGTGATTCATCGTGTAACGGTGATTCATCGTGTAACGGTGATTCATCGTGTAACGGTGACTCATCGTGTAACGGTGACTCATCGTGTAACGGTGATTCATCGTGTAACGGTGATTCATCGTGTAACGGTGATTCATCGTGTAACGGTGACTCATCGTGTAACGGTGATTCATCGTGTAACGGTGACTCATCGTGTAACGGTGACTCATCGTGTAACGGTGACTCATCGTGTAACGGTGATTCATCGTGTAACGGTGATTCATCGTGTAACGGTGACTCATCGTGTAACGGTGACTCATCGTGTAACGGTGACTCATCGTGTAACGGTGATTCATCGTGTAACGGTGATTCATCGTGTAACGGTGACTCATCGTGTAACGGTGATTCATCGTGTAACGGTGACTCATCGTGTAACGGTGATTCATCGTGTAACGGTGATTCATCGTGTAACGGTGACTCATCGTGTAACGGTGATTCATCGTGTAACGGTGATTCATCGTGTAACGGTGACTCATCGTGTAACGGTGACTCATCGTGTAACGGTGACTCATCGTGTAACGGTGACTCATCGTGTAACGGTGATTCATCGTGTAACGGTGATTCATCGTGTAACGGTGACTCATCGTGTAACGGTGATTCATCGTGTAACGGTGACTCATCGTGTAACGGTGATTCATCGTGTAACGGTGATTCATCGTGTAACGGTGACTCATCGTGTAACGGTGATTCATCGTGTAACGGTGATTCATCGTGTAACGGTGACTCATCGTGTAACGGTGACTCATCGTGAAACGGTGATTCATCGTGTAACGGTGATTCATCGTGTAACGGTGATTCATCGTGTAACGGTGACTCATCGTGTAACGGTGACTCATCGTGTAACGGTGATTCATCGTGTAACGGTGATTCATCGTGTAACGGTGACTCATCGTGTAACGGTGACTCATCGTGTAACGGTGATTCATCGTGTAACGGTGATTCATCGTGTAACGGTGACTCATCGTGTAACGGTGACTCATCGTGAAACGGTGATTCATCGTGTAACGGTGATTCATCGTGTAACGGTGATTCATCGTGTAACGGTGACTCATCGTGTAACGGTGACTCATCGTGAAACGGTGATTCATCGTGTAACGGTGATTCATCGTGTAACGGTGATTCATCGTGTAACGGTGACTCATCGTGGGTATAATTTCGGAATACTAAACAGAAAGCAACTGTTCTGTGATTCATCGTGTTCGGTGATCCGGTAAATCTTCAACATCAACAGAATTCAACGGTTCAAGAAGAGGAACAACAGAAGAAAGAAATTCAAGTGCCCGAAGATCGGTTAATATCTTTTGACTAATTTAACTATTGAAAAGGAGGGAAGAGGAGAATTCTAAAAAAATAAAATTGTGTATATTTGTTAATTTGAAGATGTATGAATTTATATAAAAATATTTTTTTTCGGTAAAGTGATCAAATTAATAAAAATAATTTTTAAATAATAAAAATTTATTAAAACTATTTTTATATATTTGACTAAAAATCCAAAATAAATTTTCAAAAATTAGTTAAAAAAATTTTAGTTAGAATTAAAATTTATATAGAAGTTTATAAAAAAAGCTGCCCCGTTTCATTTTCCAAGGAATGAAAAAATCCGCCTCCTCCATTTGAAGTTGCTACTTCAACATTCACTGGACGATAGGCTAACATACAAGCATCGAATAATCTTTAAAAAAATTAAATTAAAAAAAATTTTTCTCAAAAGGATAGAAAAGCGAGAGAAACACAGTAGCGGGTATAACTAACAATAAACATAAAGAAATGCCCCAGGATGTCGATTCTGGAACTTGGAGGAGCGAGCCAATTTACCTCAAATCGTCCCCTTTACAAAAAAAGTTACGCCGAGTCAAGCCAAAAATTGAGTCGATCCCAATTTCATAAACCTAAGTTACAAGCCCTTGCAGTTCTGGTAGATCGCGATGAGTCCAGGGCTATGTTTTTCTAGTTTCAAATCACGTCCCCATTTTTGTAGAAAAATTTCTAACTCCCAAAGTTCTTGGGGCAGGCAAATTCCAAATTTTTATTTTAACCCAATTCCTATTTTTCTAAAGAAGTTCCCCTTTAAAAAAGTTAACAATCAACAAACCTATCATAACCTTCCTCCCTTGCTTTAAGTAAATTTGTGATATCTTCATCTTCTTTTTTGAGCTTTGCTTTTGCCGCTTCCCATCTAAAAATAAGACGAATTATTAACAAAATTTTTCTTAAAAAACCTTATTTTAAGGTCCATATATTCTTTTTGGAATTGTTTCATTTCTTGTTTTTTATTTTGCAAAACAGGCTCAATTTGTCTAATCGTTTCAATTGCCAAATTAGCTTGTTCATTTGTTGGTAAAGGTAAAAATGTGATTTTGTATTTGACCTAAAAATAAAAAAAATTTTTTGAGCCAAAAAATTTTTCTAAAAAATTTTGAGAAATTTCCAAAAAAATTTTTTTTCAAAAAAAAACCTGTGAAAGAAAATTATCTCCATAAACACAAAGAATATAATTTGGTTGAATCAACTCGGACAAATTGGCGCCTATAAAAATAAAAAAAATTTTTTTCCCAAAATTAAAAAATTTATTTTAACCTTGAGTTTCCAATGCATCCAAATAGTGAAAAGGTAAAGGCGTTTCTTTATCTTCCATTAAATGACTGAAAAAAAATTTAAAAATAATTATTTCTAAAAATTTACTGCATTGGAGAAAATTCAGGAATTTCAATTCTTTGAAAAGGTAGAAAAAACAATTCTGCCGAAGTGCAATGCTTTCGTTTTTGGCTTTCTTTGATGTCACGAACACTCCCATCTTTATCAAATAGCACCAATTTAAATTTACTTTTGGAATGGGATTTGCAGCGAATAATTACTGAAAATGAAGAGGTTATTTAAAAGAGAAAAAGGAAAGAAAAAGAGTAAAAAGGAGAGATTAAATATCCTAGAACAAATTTAAAGTCCTATAACTATCAGGAAATGGCTCCGATCCCAAAATAAATTGGCGTATGGTCATTTCCATCAAATATCAAAAAGGAGACGAAAAATCCCAGTTCGGGAAGTCCAAAAAAATCCAAAAAAATTTCCAATGAGTTTCCCTCTTCAATTATTCCTTAAAAAAGGAATATGGGGAGGGAAACCTTTAAATCAAAAATAATATTCTCCAGAAATAATATTCTCTAAAAAATTAACAAAAAAACCTCCATGTCTAGAATCATTTGAAACATCAAATCTATAAAAATGGGCTTCTTGATTGCTCATAGAATTGTCGATTGGAACACCGGGTATGAGCCTTCTGACACTAAAAAATGTTTAGACTTTAACTTTAAAAAACAATTTAAAAAACCTTGTATCAGACTCCTTTCCTTTACAAATATCAATGGCTTGAGCCAAAACTTTGGGTCGAATTTGTGTTGGGATTTTAAAGCCAAATGAAGATACCTTAAAAAGAAATTTTTTGGAAAATATTTAAAAAAAATTTTCTCCAAGAAATTTTTCAGGAGGGAGATTTAACATTTAGATTAGTAATGCTACGCTTACATAAAAAACGCAAGACGCCGGCGGAAGACGCTCGGCGACAAGACGCCGGCGGAAGACGCAGTTTCGTGCTTACATAAAATCGGCGTCTTCCGCTAAGCGGGAAGACGCAAAGCGTCAAAACGCTAGTTTTATGTAAGCACAAAACAGCGTCTTCCGCCGGCGTCTTGACGCCGAGCGTCTTCCGCAAAAAACTGCGTTTTTTATGTAAGCACTAATTGCGGACTAAATTTATAACAAATATTTTATTGAAATTAAATTGAACAAATAATATTAAATCATTATATCCTGCCATGATACCGATCCAACTTCAATGGTAAAATATTCTACTTAGAGGTCGGCGCGGGACGGGATCCCGACGGGATTTTCCGGGATCCCGGATTTTTGTTATTATCGGGATCATTCGGGAGGTAATTCTTCGGTTGTCGCCCCCCCCTTTTTATGTTTCCCTGACCATTTTGAGAGCTGGGTAGATTGGTACTAAGATCGGTTAGATTTGGCGATTTTGAACAAACTTATGAGGCTAAATCCTCTGTCACTAAATCCTCTTATGAGGCTAAATCTTCATATTCAAAAAAATTTAAAAGTTCGGAACTAGAACAAACTTGGAACAAGTTCTGAACTGGAACTAAGGAATTTAAAAAATGGAGTTCCTGAACTGGAACTACAAAAATTAAAAACCTAGTTCTGGAACTGGAACTAGTTCCAGAGATATTTTGGAACTTTCCCATCAGCCTCGATTTTCCCCAAAACTTTTTGTCTTTAACTATATGGTACGAGCCCTACTCATTAAGAAATGGTCAATTTTTCATGTTTTTGGTATTATTTGATAGAGAATCAAAAGCTCTACAACATAACAAAAAATCAGAATTTTTGACCGATTGATAAAAAAGTTATGATATAAATACTTTTTTATCTCGAAAATCTCAAAAATATCGAAAAAAAAGAATATTTTTTGCAAAAAGTATACGTTTTTCAAAATCAATTTTAACCCATAAGATTTAACTTTAAAAATATAAAATTTATATTGATCGATAGAGAATGAATTGAATTTTCAAAATCTTTTTAAATTTTGAAAATCGGATTAGAATTGGCCGAGAAATGATCAAGACGCTAAAAGTTGCCGCAAAAAATTCAAACATGTTTGAATTAAAAAAAGAGACGCCGGCGTCAAGACGCCGGCGGAAGACGCAGTTTATGTAAGCACTCAAAAAAAGCGGCAAGACGCCGGCGTCAAGACGCCGGCGGAAGACGCGAGTTATGTAAGCACGCAAAAAAAGCGTCAAGACGCCGGCGTCTTGACGCCGGCGGAAGACGCAGTTTATGTAAGCACTCAAAAAAAGCGGCAAGACGCCGGCGTCTTTTACTCTCCTCATTTCCCATTATCTTTTCTGCCGCAAGACGCGCGCGTTTTTTATGTAAGCGTAGCATAAGAAGAAAAGTTAAGGATAAACTAAAAACCGTCAAGCGGAATAGAACCCAGGAACCCATATTTAAATAGGCTAACACACAACCACTAAACCACAAAATTGTTATTCAAAAACTTTTTATAATTAAACTTAACGACAACTAATTTTTATAAAAAAATCTAAAAGCTCACCATAGCTCCAAAGAACCGACCTTTAAAAGTGTTTTTAGATTAAAAAATAATTTCTCAATAATTTACCGAATCCACCAAGTTCAGAAATGTCAATACCCTCAAAATTAGCCATTGCTGTAGACGGACCAGAAACGTTGTATTGTCTTCGTTTGTTTGGGTCAGAAAGTACAGAATAAGCAATGCTTATCATTTTGAAGTGTTCTTGGGCTGAAACTTCTTTTTTTTGAAAAATTCATTAAAAAATTGCAAACCTTTTTCATCTCGATTCTTGTCTAAAATATTAAAAAAAAATTAAAAATAGTTAGTAGAAACTTCAAAATATCCTCCCATTTTTTTTGCTTATTTCACCTTTACTATTTAGTTAACCTCAGACAACTAAAATAACCAACAGGACTAATTTTAGGATGTAAAAATTTACA
Source organism: Meloidogyne enterolobii (assembly GCA_963681835.1). NCBI lineage: Eukaryota > Metazoa > Nematoda > Chromadorea > Rhabditida > Meloidogynidae > Meloidogyne > Meloidogyne enterolobii. The sequence continues at coordinate 39,073 of CAVMJV010000145.1, forward strand.
AAAGGCATCGTGGATCTTATCGACGTTTCAACAAAGAAGGGCCTCCTAAAGTCCCAAAAATTCCGCGAAATAATTTTTTAAAGAAACCTGGATGATACTTCAAAGCCAATTTTCTGTAGGCATCTTTAATTTCCTGTTCACTTGCATTTCTAGAAACGCCCAATAATTCGTAGAAATCTCCAATATCGCTGTTTTTATTTTTATTAGGGGTGTACATTTAATTCTATAAAGTATACGTAAATAGTCAAAGGCTGAAATTTAAAAGCTATTAAATAAATCTTGAAAAGACAGTTTTGAAATTTCAAAGAAAAATGGGTGAGTAATACAAAAGACAAAACAAATTGTCAGCCTTGCTGTCTTTTGTTCACTTTTTTATGTCTGCATTTTGAAGTCCTTCGAGAGAATTTACATTTTGAAATATAAATGTAAGAAATAGCAGAGGAAAAGAAAAAGAGAAAAAAATGTAAAGTTTTTCGCGGTAAAGGTCAATTCAAAGACGCCGATTCGTCCCACTGCACAGAAACCACGATTCGTCCTACCTCAAAACGTCCAACAGACTAAAATACTCAATTCGTCGAACTATAAATTTTAAAATCGGAGTAATCCTACTTGGCTATATATTTCTAGGGCCGTTTGGGGACCTAAAGACCTACAAATATCTGTGACACCCTACAAATTTTGTTAACTGAATTTTTTTAAATGAACAAATTTCTATTAAAATTTTATTCAAAAAATTATAAAATACACAAAATTTTAAAAAATACAAAAATTAAATTCCTCATATCTACCGAAGAGTTGAACGTTGCGTTGTATGTACAAGTACCATATCGTTATGTTCACAGGCTTCGCAGACCTCGTCGTCGTTGGCACCGCCGCTTGGTGTCACCACAAATTTGGCGCCGAACTTTAAAAAATTTCTTCGTCTCTTAAGCCCATAATACCCCCATTTTTTACCACAGGCAGTTATCCTTATGAGATGCACTTAATATTAGATACACCTCCATTTAAGATTCCCTGACTAGGGGAGGGGTGTTAACGCGGACTATTGGGCCTATCTAGTGTCTAAGCTATCAAGTCCAGGCCTACCAAGAACTCCTCTATTTAATATACACACACTATAAGGTACAATTTCCCAAGGGTATGAGCCCCAGTAGTACCTGTTTTGCCAAGTCAATGCATTCTCTACCAGGAAAATGACTTTCTGAGGCAATACAAACACCTTTAAATTGGTCCAACCATTCTTTCCTTTCCTTCTGAAAATTGAAAAAAATTTTCAAAAATTTCTAGAATTTTCAAAAAAAAATTTTTCCACTCGCCTGACTTAATGCCTTAACAGAAGTGGCAAAATAATTATTCCATTGACGTTCAGTAGCCTCAGTTGCTGCATTTTTAGCAATACTATTGGGTTGTAAAAGAGACATTGAGGAAGTATCATCTACTCGAATTCCAGCAACTATAGCATCAATTATGTTTGCCTTTTCGGCTCGGCGAACGTTTGCGCGCCATGGGAGGGAGAGAATACGAGGGTGTTGACGAAGCCACCTTTTAAAGAATTGAAAATTTTTTTAAAAATGTTTAACTAAGGAGTAGGTCTTCTATTTTTCTTAATGGAATCAAGAAAGGACAACTGAAAGTTTTTGGGATACATAAGAGTGTGAGGCAGTTGGGGGGGAGGCTGTTGTTAAGTCCATCCCTTTATCGGAATTTCCAAAAATTTTAAGTTAAATACAACTTCCATTATAAAGTCGACCCTCATTTTTAGATTCACCCAATACTAGACACAATCTTGATTTTCCTAAAAGCTGGTTGAACACTGGACGTGTGTGGGTGTAAATGCGCGTAGATGCTTTCGATGCTTAGATGGTTACGTATTGCTTCCGCAATATCCTCTAATTTAAAAATACCTCAATTTAAGTTTCAAATTTTTTCATCCCATGGGTGTATCTAAAAATGAGGTGTTCAATAGTACTATTCTAGCTTCATCCAGGCTTATGTTAGCCGGATACAGAATTATTTTTCCTCTAATTTTCATAATTTATTCCTCCCAAATTTTAATAAAATGACGTTTCTTCAATTTTTTCCATGTCCTCGTGGGGCCTTTCTTTTAAATTTTAAAAGGAAACACAGGGCCATGTGACTAGCTTATCTTCAATAAATATTTTTTTGTTGACCTAGTACTTTTAAATATTTTTATTTTTTTTGTTATTTCCTCCCTGCGTCATTTCCTCCCCCAAAAAACTTTTTTCCTCGTCCCTTCCCCCAAAAAATCCCTTCAACATTTCCATCAAAAATGTCATCTCTAAAACACTCATAATTTATGCCTAAAGCACTCCTTAATGCTTAAAGTGGTTGCTATATTTGCTAATATATTACAATGGGGAGAAGAGGGGAGACTCGTGGTGATGACGATTATGGGAGGGAAAACAATGAAAATGACAGTCTTTGGACTATTTTCTGCTTTTTTTACGTAATTTATTTTTTAATTTATTCCAAAAAGCCCAATATAAACAATAAATCCAAAAAAGTCTCAAGAACTCCAAGATTATTTTCATGCCCTGAGGCGATAAGAGGAGGGAATCCTTAATATAAAATGCGGAATCTTCTATAGGGATGGGTTATTTTTTATTAAAATGCTCTATAGGAGATAACGTGTACTCGATTAATTACTCTGTTTAATTATTTTTTCGACCTTCACTTAGAGGGGACAATTAACCGAGTTTTTTTAAACGAGCGGTAGGGCATTTGAGGCATTAGTAGGGCAAATGAGCGGAAAAGGATTCCATCGCTTCTAGACCCTATTAGTTTTTCTTATAGAAGTAAAGGAGATCGGAAGTATAAAAAATCTTGATCTTAACCTTTATTTTGGTTGAGGACAATGACCTTGAGTCAAAGAAGAATCAAGGACTAAAAAAAATGTCTTGATCATGACTCTAGATCCAGGAAAGACTCTAGATTCATGTCTTGATTAAGGTTATCGGATAGTTGGAAATCTTCGGATATCCGGACCCGATATCCGAACCCGATATCCGAACCAAAAATTTTGGATATCCGGTCTTTTTTCAGATCCGGATATCCGAACCCGACAACCTTAGTCTTGATCCAGATCCAATCTCTAAAAAATACTACAATAATAGCTTAGTTTATATTTTGATTGACTTTTAAGAAAGCTCAATTTTTAATTTATTAATTAATGATAGAAGGGAGAGGGAGTCTATTTCTATTTAATTAAATAATATTTTTAAATCACTCCCCTCTCAATCAATTTTCGTACAAATTCCCGCGACAAAATTACCAACTAAAAAATTAATTCTCTTATCTTCCCCCATTTTTCTTGATATTTTTTTATCATTTATTGTCCATTTCCGTACTTTTAAATAATAAAACGATTAAAATGGCTGTCATTTAAATACCCTAATAAAAAAAGAAAAGCCCTTAAAAACACACAAAAGTGTCCAAATAAAAAAATAAAAAATAAAATTTTGCCCCCTCGAATGTTTGTATTGAACCTAAATAAAATTTCTAGACCTATTAGTTTCTTAGAAAAATTCCAAAAAAATTTTTCAACAAAAAATATTAAGAAGAAAATAATTTTTTGTATGAACGACAAAATTTCTGCAAGTCAAAATTTGATTAATTGCTGCGTTCGTTTGGATCCGCAGCATTGCTGAAGAGAATTTTGAGGCTTTTAAGAAGTCTAACTACCCCAAAAACCTTCCAAAGACCTTCAGAAACTTCCAAAAATCTCTCCAAAATTTTTCAAAAAATGACTGAAGTAAACTACAAATCCCCGTCCTCACCAACTTTCTTTCCCAACAAAAATTCCTTTTTCAATGCTTACACCTTTTTCTTATCCTATTTGTCAATAATGAGGATTTACAACTTTAATAAACCTAAAAATAACAAAATTTCATCAATTACTCGATTAACTGGCTTGCTTCTAATGCTACTGCAAGCGGTAATACCGACCACCGCAAATTTGATTTTCCATCAAAGTAGGGTATTTTAGAAATTTTTTAAAATCATTCTTAAATATTGAGGGAGGCTATAGGTTCAAGAAAAACTCAAAAATAAAATTAAAATAGAAAAAATAAAATTTCTAGCCCAAAATCTTTGAGAAAATAGGAGGCGTGTCAGAAAAGATCGACCTAACTTTTTCAACCATAACTTGAGTTTTACTTAACCAAAAATTCTGAAATTCGGGGATTTGTTAGAAAATACTCTCAAAAATGCCTTTACAAAATTTCAGAATTTTAAAAAATCTAGAAAATTTCATACAAAAAAATGACGGTGGTTTAACTCTTAAATAGACATACGCCTATCTTTTCAACATAACTTTGAAAATAAATGCCCAAAAATTCTGAAATTTGGAGGTTTACTAGAAAATACTCTCAAGAATAAATCTGCAAAATTTCACATTTCTAGCTAAAATTTAAGCTATTCTATAGAAAATTAACTATAAAAAATTTTCAAGTTGAAATCGGAAGCGATTGTATGAAAGCAATGTGCCTAGCTGACAGTGGGTGTATTCAAAAAGGATGCAGCCGAGATGTTTTTGATCGTTTGGGTTGTGGGTATTTTAGAATGAATATTTGGCAATTTAAACAATGCTATGAACCGGGAAGGCAAATTGGGGAAGATTCTGGTAGGTTAATTTAATCGGATTAAAAGAAATTCTGATTTTAATTCTGAAAAAATTCTAAAAGAAAAATCAGAATTCTGATGAATTCTGAAAAATATTCTGAAAAAAATTCTGATAAAAATTCTGATAGGAAAAAATCAGAATTCTGAAAAAATTTTGGAAGACAATCAGAATTCAGAAAAATATTCTGGAAGAATTCTGAAAATTCTGATATCAAAAAAGCTTCCGAATTTAAAATTCTGATTTTTATAAACTTAGAAAGTGCTTGGATACGGTGTTCTGAAGACTACGAATGTGCTTCTAAATGCATTGTGCAAGTAGCGAGCCGTTTCCGGCTTAAATGCTACGGGAAAAGTGACTGCGAAACTATAGCTAGGCTTCATGATGGCGGCGCTAATGGGTTTTTAATTGGAAAAAATTTTTTTAAATTTTTAAAAATTTTAAGGTGTCGAACAGGGGATACTTTGCCCTATTGGGTGACTGTAAAATCGTTTTGCCCAGACTGTTGAGGAATTTTTTAATGAATTTTGATTTCAATATGATTTAATATTCATCGGAAAATGAAGCTCATTTTTGTGATTTTCTTATCAATTTCTTTCTCAAAATTATTTTGTCTGTAATATGTTAAACTGAGGAACTGTGAGTCATGTCGAAAAGTTCAAGGACATAATGGAAGGGGGACGTGACAATAGTACCTTATCTGATTTTTAATTACTGCCCGAGGTGATATTGGATGGACTCGACTCCGGTTATACTTCTAGGCTTTTATGTGTGTGGAATGGTTCCCTTACAATCCAATAAACCAAATTAATCTTCATAATTCACCCTACCAATTTGCTGCCTTTTCCCCAGCAAGTCTAGTACAGTTTAGTCTACTTTGTTGTCCAGCACCCATTCCAATAACTTGCCCTCGATATGCAAAACAAACAGCATCACTTTGCGTGTATTTAACGGCTACACAGGCAACCTGAATTTTTTAATTAAAATTTCTTGGCTCTTAATCCCTCGAAATCCCTCACCAATAAATCATCCACCGTCTCAGCAGTAATTTCCCCTCCATCCCCAACAGCTACATCAGTAAATGAATCAGTAGAGAGAGCAGCAGCATTGCGCTTTTGTTTTAATTTGAGGCCAAAAATTGTGCGGACTTCGTCTTCAGCGGGAAGGTTTTTTGGGTCAATCTATTTTTGAAAAAAAAATTTTTTTTGAAATTTTAAGATCCATTTTCACTAGTTTTTCAAACATAACTTTCTGATTACTTGACAAAAAATTTTAAAATTTATAAAGAAGGTAGACAGGTTTATTGGGTATAGTCATGCAAAATTTCAGTCCTGTACGTCTTCGCAAAGTTGAGATATTCAAGTTCGCGCCATAATGGTCAGGCGCCGTAAAGACCCCAATAAATTTCAGAATTTTACAGAAATTCTGATTTTTATTCAGAAATTCTGATTTTTTCAGAATTTTTTTTTCGAAAAATTTTAATCCCCTTACCCTTAAAATAATATAATTTCCATTTTTCTTTTTTGCCAACATAGACAAAGCTTGGTCATCATAATCTGGAGCAATCACCCCATCACTTATTTCTCTACTAATTAATCGAGCCGTAATTTCATCACATTTTTGTGACAAGGCAATAAAATCGCCAAAAGAAGACATTCTGTCTGCACCTTAAATTTAAGGGGAAAATTAAATTCAGGCCTTTAAAATTAAAGAAAAATTTTGCAAAAAGTAGAAGGAAAAAAATTTTTGAAGGTGAATCGGTCTTCGAAGCGTTTAAGCTCTCTCTCTCTCTGTTGAGTGAGAGCTTGAGTGAATTCTTATACATATTCAAAGGTTTCATAGACGTTCACTACCACAAAAAAGAAAAAAGCGAGAAAACAAATTTAAAGGCAATTACTATATTACCAAAAATTTTCTTCACTAAAATTGTGTTGTGTGTTCTGATATGCCAATATTGTTCTAAAGATTTGATAAACGGAAAAATAAAGGAGACAGTTTTATTAAATTAGGTATAGATTTTGTTAGAAAAGAAGTTAATTATGTGTTAGTATATTTTAGTTATCTACTCCAGATACAAGGGTACACTAAAAAACTAGACAGGGCTAGGGGTGCCATACAAGACCAAGATCAATGACTCGAAAAATCTCGATCCTGATAACCGATATTTTCGGTTGAGATCTAGTTTTAATCAGGTCTCGAGGGAAAAATTGGAATCAGTCTAACACTTATATCCTAATATCCCCTCACACCCGGAGTCCCCCATAAATATGTATTTCATTTCTCTTTTCCAACCTCTTGCCCTAGCAAGTGCTGATGCCAGCGATGGACGGCGAGGGTCTATCGACAAGTCTGCCACCTTTAAAAATTAAATTTTAATCTAGAAGAGAAAAGCTCCATCTAAACCATTAAGGATTGTGCTTCAGTATCATTTAGAGGGACACCGATTGCTGCACCTGCTGGACTGACATGTTTGAAGGATGCAGCTGCAGGTTGACCTGTTGCTTCTGCCAATTCTGATACTAATTGCCAGGCGTTTAACCCGTCGAGAATATTTATGTAGCCTGGCGACCCGTTTAAGACTAGAAAATTAAAAATTTAAAGAGACTCTCTAATAGAAAGGATAAGCTCTCCAATAATAAGGCATCTTTCTAATAGTAAGATATCTAGCTCAATAGGGCATTTCTAATAGTAGGAAAAACACTCTCTAATAATAAGGTCCTTTGTAATAATCAAAAAGGCATCTCTCGGCACTCTCCAATAATAAGACATCTCTCTAATAGTAAGGCACTCAATAGTTAAACAAACAATTCACCTTTAATTGGCATATCCATTTGTAAGGAATACAAATCTGCTTCGTTTCCGTCTTCTATCACAGCGTTAGAATTACCGTTTAAACGATAAGAATCATAAGGATCATTTTGACGTCCAAGAGAGTTATTTGCATGTTGTCCAAGCAGTTTACGTCTCATAAATCTTCCACAAAGGCCATCGTCCAAATGAGAGTGGTGACAATGACGGCCACAGGAAGAATTTTTCTCGAAGGCCTGGGAAGGGGTTTTGAAATTTTGAGGAGATTAAAAATATTTTTGAATTTTTTGGCAACTTTTAGAAGGACTAAGGAGGGTTTATATTACTTGTTTTGAAGTTAAGATGTACGTACATAGAGGCGGAAATTAAGGTTTAAGAAAGCAAGAATAAGTTGAACTTTTAAGTGGATTAAAAAAGTAATGGAAATGAGAAAATTAAATTTTGTTGACAAAAATATTTTTTGTTTTTCTTACCGCAACAATTCGAAGAAAGAAGCTAGAATCAAGCAGTCGAGAGTGTGACTTTGACCTGGAGAAAACGTTTTTTTTTCTGATTAATATATAATTTTTAAATTATTCTGACTAATAATTCTGATTTAGTAAAAGAAATTCTGATTCTCTTAGTCGATGATTCTGATTTTTGTAACCAGAATCTGTGAGCAGAATTCTGATCATTCTTGTCAGGTATGCAATCAGAATTCTGATTTTTCCTGTCAAGTATACAATCAGAATTCTGATTTTTAATCAGAAATTCTGATAAAATTATTTTGATTTTTTCAGAATTCTGATTTTCAGATAAAAAATTCTGATTCTTTTGTCAACCTTCTTCTCGCGGAAAGAAACTTCGCCACAGAAGGGAGTCTCCCTCTAGGTCCCCCAGGCGATCCATGCCCATAAGTACTGCTACAACTCTTATTAATTGAAGAAGTACTGGGTCCCCCATTTTGTTGCAGTTCCAAATCTTTTTTTCTTTCATCTTCCAATGCTGCAGCCACTCTTAATCGGGCCATTGAAGAAATTCTGGACATTTTTAAAATGTGTCAGTAAGACGTTTTTGGCGTTAGTTAAATTTTTTTGGCATTTTTTGGCGTTCTGTTATTTTTTAAAAATAATTGTTGGACTTGTGTACTTATTGTTGTTGTTTACTTTGTTGTTTTGTTCCGCGTTCAGAAATTTTTTTTACTTTAAAAAATTCTTCTCTAATGGCATTCTTTCATTATTTATCTCTCGAAGAGTAAATAGGAGGATTGGATGAATCGCACTAAAATTTTCTTCTTTTTCCCCTTTTCTACTTCCCTCTATATCTATGCCTCGATGGTTTTACCTCTATAAAATTAAATACTAAATTCCCAACTCATTCCCCGCCCATTGAAGCATACTTTTTGGGGCTTTATTAAGTCAAATTTGGGAGGAGTACAAAAAAGGGGCTTTACAAACGGGGTTTTAAAGGTAGGATCTAGTATAGGTTGATTATATAATTAAGGGTTGAGAGAGTCCATGTTGGATTAGTGTCTAGGATAAGTCCTCTGATGGTTATATCATCTTAGGTGTGAGGACCGACTGTTAACTATCATGGATATAAACAGTCTGATCTTACTATAAGATACACCTTTTGTGTTGAACCTCGATGATTTTACCTCTAAGCAAACACTTGCATCCTATGATAAGGTGTATCTTGCTTAAATAGGGAATAAGATTGGGGATTATCGCTTAGGCATCTCTTCTGACTTGGTGGCCAATCTTTAAACGACATATTCTAAATTGGAGTTATTTAATATTAAAGGCCCGACTGTTAACTACAGTGAGGTCTGACTGTTAACAAAAATACAAAAAATATCCATTCCCAAAAAATTCATTACAAGTCTAATCTACTCAATATCCTTCCCCCCCCCCCTCCACAAAATATCCTCAACAACAACCTTTCCCCTCACATTTTTAGCCCGTTCTCTCTCCCCTTCCATATATTTACACCAATTCCCAAAGTCCAAATATTTTCACTACATTTCCACCAATTTTCTTTTTTTTTTAAAAAGTTTGCATTGCGAGACCATTGAGCACACATCTTTTTAAAAAGTAGAAGAGACCACTCTCGCTAATTTACTTCACAAAGCTTTTTTACCTCATGTGTTTTTTTATTTATTTTAAAGGGAGAGAATTGACTCGCGCCGTTTTTTTTGGTGGTAGAGGAAATTGGCGGTTTTTTGAGGGAAATTTTGATGACTGGGAATATTTTGAAGAGAAAAATAAGGGGATGGGAAATAAATAGGAAAAAATAGGTTTAAATTGATTGTAATTTTTAAATAAACTTTTGAAGAAAAAACAAAAAAAAAAATAGAAATTGAACAAGTTTGAATATTTTGGAAGGATATAGGAGACTGTTAAGGAAAAGTGGATTTTAAAGAATTAGACATTTGAACAAGGTTAATGGGGGATAAGAGAAGGGACCTAATTCTTTTTTTTGAATTTGGGATCCGGCTCCAGAAAAACCCTGGCCGGATCCCGTGCCGATCACTAATAATAATCTCAGACTGGATGGAGGATAAGGAATTTTGGACTGGTGCTAATCCAAACAGAAAATTCTTATATAATTTTGAATTGTTCTAAAAATATTCTTCTCTCCCGAAAATATTCTCAAAAAAAATTTTTTTTTGTATTTTTGAGCCAAAAAATCCAAAAATCGAACCTACTTTTTTTCTCCAAAGCCAACTTTGGTGTTTGATTTTATTTTAGTTGTTAGAAAAAAATTTTTTTTAATATTTTTCACGTACTAAAAATTATTTCAGGTGGAAAATTGAGATTTTTTAAAATAAAAAGAATAAAATAAACCAAAAATTTCGTTCCCTTTTATGGACAAAACCAAAAGTTAAATGAAAACCTTTCATTAAAAAAACTCAAAAATACCACCCCTAACCTTTAATTTCATGAATGAATATTCATGAGAATAAATAAATAGAAGGGGAAAAAACTTATTTTTGGAAATAAAATTTTTTTGGAATTTTAAAAGGATTTTTTAAAAGATTTTTTTTTGAAAAAAACCTAAAAATAAATTCAAAAAATGCCCAAAAATTTTTATTTAAAATTAAATTTTTATAGGTATATGTAGGTCGCGAATAAATTCTAAAATTTGCGGAAAATTTTAAAAAATAGGAAAAAATAATTAATAAATAAGGTAATTCTGTCTTTGCCCATTTTTTAAATTTTTTCCTAAAAAATTTTTTAAAATTTTCCCGCCAAAATATATATGTATAATTTGAATAAACACCATAAATATTTTTGTTTTAAAAATACAAACTCAAAATTATATTTAAATAAAAATTGGTGGAGGGTCTACAAGGGGGGAGATCAGCAAAAAACTTTTTTTAATTAAATTTAAAATTTCAACCATTAATCTCCAGTGCTCATCAACAATTCCTTCCTGCGTTCTGCCAACTGTTCCGCTTTTAATTTCAACTAAAAATTTAACCAAAAAAATTTTTTTTCTAAAATTTCCAAAAAAACCTCTTGCAATTTAATTTCCTCGTTAGATAAAGCATGGTGATACGTGTCAATCTTCTTTCGAATTCCCTCAATTTTTTTGGACCCATTAGCAATAGACGACTGCACAGTGAGTTCCTCTTGACACAAAGACCAAAGTAAAGCTTGCTATAAAAATTTTCTTTTAATTTAAGCAAATTGACCATTTTGAGACATTATGGGAATTTTTGCGATTTTCAAAAGCTTTAAGGTTTTTTGTGGTCAAAATTTTTTAGAATTTCTAAAGGGCCGGCTATTTTAGTTCCGAGAAAATTTATAATCAAAAACCTTCTTTTTGTTCTTCTCATCTTCAGAAAACTCCTCCGCCGTCTTTATTTTCTGCCCATTAACAATGTCAGGAGGACTTTGGAATGATGGGATGTCATCCTGAAAAAATAAAAGAAATTTTTAATGGAAGTTTTTGATATGTAGTACACCCCGTCCCCGATACAAAAGTCAACCCCGAACTCCTACATGCTCTCCCTGGAAAACCCCGATCCCGAAGGATCGGAGTGCTATAGTTTTAAAATGTGTGAACATCTATTGATTTCAACCAAATTTTCCCGAAGGCTTAAGTTCTCGAATTATTCCCCAACCCTCATTCAAATAAAAAATATTTTCAAACCTCAGTGTTCGCCGGCACTTCTTCAGCTTCCTGTTTGACTATCTTATTTCCAACACTTTTATTCTCAGCAATTCTTTTGTTGTTCTTGACACTAGATGAATCCGTCGGAGGAGGAGATTTTGAAGGAGGAACAGCAACATTATTATTTGGTTGGAAGTCGTTTGGAGATGTATTGGTTGAACGCATTGGCATGAAAGGGTTCGGCGGAGGAATGTGTGGATTAAATGAAGGAATAGGTCCATAAGATCCAAAACTGAAAATAAAAGAAATCCTTGTCATATACACAAAACAGTCAAAATTAGCAATTAAACCGCCATCAAAACCTGACAGGCCCAGAAAATACCCAAAAAGGCCCACACCGGAGTTTTGGATAAAAGGCCCACACCGGGGTTTTAGATAAAAGGCCACAAATATTGGGAGAGGGAATCGTTCACGAAAATTTATTATTGTCAGATTTGCCTAAACCTGTCAAGATCTCTTCCCTGATTTAAATTGTTTGTCAGAACAAGACTAGAGGTCCAGAAAAAATACCGAACGAACCCTGGTTCTAAAAGGAGAAAAAAGGCTATGACAGGTTCCAAAATATTAATAAGACTCCCATTTTTAAAAGTAAAATTAAAAACCTTTCCAGAAGATGCATAGGAGGAACGGGAAACATAAAAGAAGGTCCAGACGACATTGAGATTGGAGATTCATGTCGATGCTCCTAAAAATATTTAAATCAAAATACTAAAAAATATTTTGAAAATATACAAAATTGTTCCCAATTCTCTGCGAAGCAACATCTTCCAAAAAATCAATAGGACAACCAGAATGACCATTATTAGAGTCAATGAAATTGTTGCTTCAAATAACAATTTCATCAAAAAATTAGTGAATATCTTAGAGATTTAAATATTAAAAAATCCAGAAACTACCCTTACAAAGCCATTTTTAAATTAAATCTTGAACTCTTTTAACTAGTGCGCAGCAAGATCGATTTTTCCGAAGTCGGTCGCGGATTTATAAGCAGAGCCGGACCAAAGCCGGGCAGATTCTTCTGGATTAGCCATGTCAGAAAATAATCCGGAGGGGACGAAAGAATCCAAATTTGGGACCCTACTCCGGAAAACCAAGCCATGTCCGGAAAAATTCGCGCGGACCCGCTCCGGGCACCACGCACAAATTTCACTATTAATTAAACAAAAAAACCTCTTCGAGCCTTTACTTGCTTCCTCATCCACAAACTTTTTGTTTCGTTCTTTAAACATTTCCTGAGCCTTAGAATGTTTATAGTTTGCGATTTGTTTTGCAGTGATTGAGTCAAAATTGGTGGGAATTTTTAATGCCTTCCTAACGACGTTGACAGTTGATGGATTAGTTGAATTATTATTAACTGTTGAGTTGGTCATAGCGTCTTTTTTAAACTTTTTCTTGAAAACGTTACGTTCAAAAATAATGTCGTTAACCATTAATTAAAGTTACAATTCTTTTTTAAACACAAAACTGAAAAGAAAATTATTAAATTTTTGGAAAAAATTGGAAGTTAATCAAGGAAAATGTGAAAATAGTGTGTAGAGATGGTTAGAGAAAAAAATTACATAACGCCAAAACTGTGCCAAAAAATAAATTTTGTTCAAATTTAAAAATAAAAGTACCTACCCAAGCTGATTTAAAGCTGTATAACTCAAAAACTAATGGACGGATCTTTATAATTTAAAAACCATTCGATAGAGAATTTGTTAGGCTACAAAATATAAAAAAACTAAAATTTTAGATAAAATATTTTAAAAGTTGTAGTCAAAAAATTAACATTCTTTACAATTTTTGCGAAGGTTTCTCTTTATTTTTTTTTGTTAATTTGCCAAATTTTTTTTCTATTTCGCTAAATTTAATTTTACTTTAATTTATCAAAAATGCAGTTTTTTAATTTTTAAAGTAAATTTTATTTTTGTTTTTGCACAAAATACACAAAATTTTTGAAAAATTGGCCTTGATACAAAATTGTAAAATTCATTTAGTTGATCGGATGCAATTTTCAAACATTTTAAAGGTTGATTAACTTAGTGGAACGTGAAAATATACAAAACAGAGTGATAAGTAAATTATAGTTCAATTAAAAAATTTTTTTCTATGAAAACATACTACACTTTTTGAAGGTCATTCAACCCCTATTTTCGGCGAATTTATCAAATTTTTAAATTTAAATTTGCGGAAATTATTTACTACAAAATATAGAGTAAATTAAAATAAAAATAAGAAATATTTTAGCGTTCTGCCTCATGAAAAAAATTTTTTTCTAGAAAAAATGAGAGATTTTTTCTAGATCGTTTAAACAAAAACAAGAAATATTTAGTCAAGTTTTATTGCTGATTTAATTTGTAGTTTGAAGCTGAAGACCAAATAAGTTTAAAAAAAGTTTAATAAATGTTTACTATAAAAGGCCTAATTAAATAGCCATTTTTAACACTTCCAAATTTCTTAAAAATCTTTTAAAACAAAAATATTGCCAAAAATGCTTTCTTACAAATTTACTCTTTTTGTGATTTTCTTTCTATTCGTTTCTGTTGCCATTGCTGATTTGACAGCGGATAATGAAGGATTAGTAAAGCAAATGGATAGGAGGTAAGGGGGCCGGCTCCAAGCTGGGTTAGGCGGTTTCTCAGTTCATAATCAGCCGAGCAAAATTTTGAAATTGAAATTCCACACCGATCGACCATCCCTAGATATAAGAAAGTTATGAGAAGGACCTAGTATTCTTGGTATTTTAATGATTTGCCCTTATTTTAAGGTCCCAGGGTTGTACTAATCCTCCCTTCTAATCATTTAATTATATTTCTACCAATCATATTTTCCAATTAAAGTGTTCGTTCAAAACGTTATGGCTACTATTATGAATGTTGTTGCTGCTATGGTGGATATGGGTGGGGAGGATATGGGTATTGGTGAAAAAAATGAATTTAATTAAATAATGTGATTATACTGTAGGATCTTTTGTCATTCAAAATTTTTGTTAAAATTTTTTAAAAATTGGATAAAGCTATGAAAGTATTCTTGTCAAAATTTGAGCATAATTTAAGCATAATTTTGAGCAAAAAATAAAGAATAAGCGGAAAAGAAAATAACTCAGGAGAGAGAGAGAGAGTGTGACTGTCAATAAGATATTGATTTTGGGTTGAAGAGAGAAAGAATTTCGCAATAAAGTCATCCTATATTTTATTGCTAAACAAAGTAATTTATTGTTTCCAAACAAAAAATTTAATTTTTTTCTCCTTTAAAAGCACGATCTTTCGCTCTTCTATAACCAGAAATCCGGAAAATTTTTTCTGAAAATATTAAAAACAATTAAATCAGCATATTCCGGAAAGGGTTAGACAAAATAGGAGAGAGTGTGTAGCTGTCAGCAATTTTATAAGAGAGACAATCCGGAAAAAGAAAGTTTCCAACCTTTTACTCTTACAATAGACTTTTTCAACCTTTCATTTTTTAATAAAAATTTTTTTTTCAATTTTTTAGATTTTAAAAGCTTAAAATTATTAAAACCAATGGATATCGATTCTAAAAATAAAAATATTTTAAGGTATTAAATTTTAATAAATTTTTTAAATTAATTAATTTATTCCAGAGACTCTCTCTCCTCGGAGGTTTTAACGGACATTTTCTCTTTTTTACCCCGAAAAAAATTAATTAAAAATGTCGAGCCTGTCAACAAATATTTTTTTGAACTTTCCAAAGAAAATGTCAAATCTGCCCATTTAATTACAAAAAATGAAAATTTTATCCAAAATTTGGCTAATAATTTGGAAGAAGCCAAACAACAATATTTAAATTTATCTTCAAGTGACTGTAGTTTGGCTGAACATTTTGCTTTAAAAAATGTTTTTAATGTTGTAATTAGCAGTGATGAGAAAACGAATAATCCACCTCAATATAAGGTTTTAAATTAAAAAAATTTTTTTTTGACTCCCCAGGATAGTAAATAAAAGTCCGAAGAATGGGTTAGACAAAAAGTGAGAGAGTGTGTAACTGTCTGTAATTCTATAAGAGAGACATTCCGGAAAAAGTTTTCCGGAAAATATTTACAGAATTTAAATCAGTTCGGGAATTGGTTAGACAAAAAATTAGAGAGTGTGCAACTGTCAGTAATTTTATGAGAGAGACATTCCGGAAAAGTTTTCCGGAAAATATTCCCAGCGTTTAAATCAGCAGTACGGAAAAGTTTAGACAAAAAGTGAGAGAGTCTGTGATTGTCAGTAATTCTATAAGAGAGACAATCCGGAAAAGTTTTCCGGAAAAAGTTTTCCGGAATTTTGGAAAAAAATTTTTTTCCGTCCGGAATTCCGCTTTAACCTTACACAACTTTCCAAAAAAATAATTTTCCAATTAAAAAAAATTTTTTTTCTATCAAGCGTCGTTGTCGCTACCAAATGTGTGTTTTGCGTCATTCATTAGACATTTTTAAAAATTGTTTCATCAACATAGACACGTTAGATTTTGGGAAGAGCTTTACTGACTCAGATTTACAAGAAATCCTTGCCTATTTAAATATTTTGGATTCTGTTTGCCCTTCTAGAATTACGTTAGAATTACATCATTCAATCCATCAAACTCCAGTTCATTTACGGTATCAGATCTGTCAGGTAAAAATCAAAAAAGTTTTTTTTCCTGGTACTATAACGCGGAGCAATGCAGTTCAGATCAGGGATGGGCGAAATTTCGTTTTGTTTCGCTCTTTTGTGGCCTTTTTCCATTTTGTTTCGAAACGAAATAGACTAGATTTTTCGGGCCGGCCGAGCCTTTTTCGGGTCATTTGGACCGGGCCGGATGCCCCCAACCCTAGCTATAATGGTGAGGGGGGGGGTGTTGTGGTAAAACAGAATGTTACCATTTTTTAAATACATTTCAGGAGCTATTAAATAACCAAGCCATTCTAAACTGTCAACTACTCGAAATTTTCAACGACAAAATTTTTAATGAACCAGGCGTTGATTCAATATTTGACTGGCTTCATTATAAAAAAATTAATTTTGGTAATGCATGCCGTAATTTGTGTCTTATGAAATATAATATGGCTAATGAATTAATTGAAAAATGCAAAAAGGCAAGTTTTTCGGGAAATAAAAAAAATTTTTTTGATGAGACATTCCTGGTATCTAACTGGAGTTACATATGTTTTAGGCTTGAAATTTTACCAAGTCTTCTGACCATTTCTAAAATAAAATTACCAATCAAATAAAAATTTTTTTTCAAGAATTTACTCGAGTCAGTAAGTACAGAAGATTGCCGTTTTTATTTATTAATATTTCATTCAAACAAAATTTTGAATGAATTTTCTTTGGAAAATCCAAAAAGTGGAGAAATTATTTTAATGAAAAATATAAAGGATGTGAGTGTTGAGGAGGAAGTCAAGTGTTATTCGTTAACAAGATGTCAATTAAATATGGAGGAGGGAGTTATTCGAAATTATTTTTCAAAGCTGTTTGATACTAGATTTGAAAGTTTACCTTTAATTCGGATTCATTAAATAAAAATTTTTTGTTGAATTTATTTATCTATTGAAGGGTATTTTTTATTAAATTTTTTTATTAAAAATGGAAATGAGAATAATAAACTATTCAAAACTAAAATATTCTAGTATTCAATAACCGCGTATCTTCTCAACCACCAGTGACGCCTTTTCTTTCCGGGATGCCTCGTCGGCGGCCTGTGTCTTCGTCTAATATAAGGTATTCGCCTGGTATATGTTGGCCTTTTAGGTCGTCCGGTCCGGCCCGGCGCCGATCCGGGAGCCGGGATACCCATGCATCACTACCGTGTAGTAATTATGGCCTCAAAAAACAAACTAACGTTTTTCGGCATCTGTTATTTCTAAAGGAGCAGAATATTTTTCAATTTCACCATCCAAAAATACAGGAATTGAATTTTCTATTCCAGATTTCCACTAAATTTGATTTAGGTAAGTTAAAAAATATTAAATTTTTAACTTTTTTCTCAAGATGTTCACTCAATCCAAAATTATAGAATTTAGGGGCTGGTTCAAATAATTTATAGTCCCAGTGATATTTCGAGTGCTGTAGAAGGAATTCTGAATAGAACTCAATATTTATTCTGCTTCATACAATGCTTGAGTTGAGCAGTCAAAAAAGCTTGGTATGGAAACACAAAAATATTGGATTTTTCGTTATGAAATGAGACAGGTTTTCTTTTAAATATTTCTTAACTAAGCTTATTGGGTTGGTTCGATCAAAAATTATCACATTTATCAAAAATTATCACATTTTCGGTTTCAAAACCAGACGCGCCCAAACTTAATAGGTACTTATTTGGTACCCCAGCCAGTCTATATAGTTTATATTTTGCCTTAATATATACAGAATAGTCAGACTTTATTTATTCATCAGATTGACACCCTATACCATGAGTCACCAGCTCACGCAATTGGGACTAGGCCAAAGTTGGGTGGGTATCTGTATTTGCATTTAAGAAATTATAAGACCACGCATTTTATTGTGGTTGCAAAGTTCCAACTGATTAAATGGGTTGGAATTTTTACCATTATTAGATTTTCTATAAATATTAGGATATTGAAAGTTCTAAGACTATTTTTGACCATTCTGTAAATATGAAGGGAAAATAAAAACAAGACTAAGAGAAGAGGGAGTGGGACAATATAAATATGTATCATCATAGTATCACAATAAAAAATTAATTAATTTAGTTAATTAATTTAGTCAATTAATTCTCTTAATTTCAACAGCAGATTTGTCGTCCTCCTTTTTAATATAAACGGAAAACTTCATTGAAAATTTGATATTTTGTAATTTTCAAATAATTATTTTGAAAATTATTGTTGTCAAGATTAATTTCAATATTTTCTGCCCTTTCACTTATATTTAAATGACCAGTAACGGAATCTAATTTAATTTTTTTAATCATTTTTGAAAAGTTTTTTGATGTTTCTATATGCTGAAATAAAATTATTTTAAATTCTTTTAAATATTCATTTTTAAAATCTGATAAAGACTAGAAGTCCGATAAAGATTCCTTTTCATCTTATGAGGCATAATAATAAATAAAAGGAAAAATGAGCGAGCACTTCACCCAACACAAAAGATGCAGTAAAGGGAATTTGCGGACAAGGGAACCGCTCAGAAAATATTAAAAAAATTTATATTGTATTGTTTTATTTATTCTCTATATATTTCCGACCCTATACGCAAATAAGGGTCGAATCGTTTTTTCCTTCATTTTTCCTTTGGTTAATTTTCCTTAGTGGAAAGGAGAAATGAAGGAAAAAACGATTCGACCCTAATTTGCGTAAAAGGCCATATTTTCTATAATATTAAAAAATCATTACCTCTATAATACGTTCATTAAGTCTAGGGTCAAGCTGGTAATAGGTGATATTTTTAAATTGCTTCCTTCCAGTAATTAAAAGGTCAAATAAAGCACTTAAACATCGCTCCACATTATAGCGTACATAATTCCAAACAGAGAATTTATTCGTAATTAAATTATTCAAGAAAAATTTAAAGCATCCACTGTCCAACTGGTCAATGAACAGTGTAGTCTCTATTGAATGAATTATTTCTACCACTTGTGTGGCTTCATCTGTCGTGCTGGCTGTGCCAACAGTGCCATTGCATCCAACAATGGTTTTGTTGTTTACGCAGCGCCACAGATGATATTTCTTTTGCTTCTCTCTATAATTATATTCGTGGTGTTCGTGTTGTAATTTGGGGTTACCCCTTTCTGATTTAGTAAAGCGGGGCATTTATTATTAAATATTAGACGAAAATCGAAATTTCGAAACAGCTCGATTTTAAAAATAGCCTGAAATAAGTTGGATTTATACGAGGAAATAAAAATTAAATAATCTATTATGGAGAAAATATTTGAAAAATACCCCATTGAAGAATGCCTAGAATAAAAAAAATTGAATAGAGAGGTCAATATAGATTGTTTCTTCTTTGAAAAAAAGCAAACTAAAAATATTTAAATTATAGTAAAAATAAATCGATGACAAATATATGGCATTCGTCGTGGTGGTCGTTTGTTAATTGCTGGTAAATGAGTCTACGCAAAACACTACTAGTTATGACTAGTATGTATTTTTTGGGAATTTGAAATTTTTAAAATTTGTGAATAAATGAATACAAATCTGATAAGGATAAATAGTATATCATTCGAAACAGCATTAAAAACTGTATTTAAAAATTAACGGCCGAGATTTTTTATCAACTTACTGTAACGCCCAGTCTTAAAATTAGACTTGTTAAAACACTCAAGTTTTTATATTAAAAGTGCAACAAATTTCAAAACTAAACTAAACAGAAAAACGAATTAAAAAAGAATCTTATATTTTATTGGTATTTTGATTAGTACAAATTGAATTAAAGTTTTATATTTTTAGTATTCAATAACCAAGTATCTTCTCTTCCACCAGTAAGGTCTTGTCCTTTTGTAGTGTCTCGGTCTTGGCGGTCTCCAATAAGTTCTTCGTGTAATATTAGGGCTTCTCCAACGAATTCTTGGTCTAGGACGAGGACAAGGAACGCAGTCTCCACGGATATAACAAAAGTTATCATTAGAGCAACCGAAAGCATATTGAGCACCGTCTCCACCCGGATCTCCAAATCCACCGTAGCCAGGGTAACGCTTAGTGCGATTACTTTAATAATTAATGGAATTATAAAAATAATCGAGTTAATACGTAATTTTAAATTTGATTAATCACACCTCACTATTAATAATAAAAATTTTATTTACATAGTCAACGTCTGTTCATTATTATCATAAATAGTAGAGATGTCCGAGACCGAAATTTTTCCAAGACTCAAGACTCAAGACCCAAGACAAAATTTTTTCCGAGACCAAGACTCAAGACCAAGACCAAAACTCCAAGACTCAAGACCAAAAATAATACAAAACTCGAAACAATTTTTAGGTCCCATAGTTCAAATTTTTGGTTTATTTTTTGTTATTTTGATACGATCACAGTCAACTTCAGCACATTCACCTATAATTTCGAAAAATCTATGCGAAATGCAAAAAATTTTGGAGAATTTATCTGGGTGGAAAATCAATGAGATATTATTTCAGAGGATTTGGGTGGATTAAGGGGATATTAGTGATATCAAAGGGTAAAGCCAAAATTTTGGCGACACCCAACGTTAGCCCTCCTCGAAATCGACCCCCTGGCTACGCCCTTGGATTAAGGAGGATATTGATGTTTAAAGGGGAATTTAAGTGGATTAAGAGGGATCAAAAGGAATATTATGAAGTTGGGGGACTTAGGTGATGGAGTGATGGTGGCTGCTGATATCCATCCTCTATTTTATCCCTATCTTTTTGCGCCGCAGGCGAAAATTTGTACAATTTTGGTGGAATTTTAAGCCAAAAATCTTCTCATCCCAGCGTTGCAGGCGAAAATTTTGGGAATTATGAAGGCCAAGAAGCCAAAAATCTTCCTTTTCCTGCGCCGCAGGCGAAAATTTTATTAATTTTGGAAGGACGTAGGCCAAAAAAATTCACTTTTTCAGCGCCGCAGGCAAAAATTTTTTGAATTTTGGAGCTCAAGAAGCCAGATTTCTTCCAGTTTCTGCGCCGCAGGCGAAAATTTTGAGGAATTTGGATGGCCAAGCACTAGGTCCAAAAAGGCCAAAAAACCAAGACCAAAAAATAAAACCAAGACAAGACCAAGACAAACACCCCAAGACCAAGACCAAGACCAAGACCGAAAAAAAAACCAAGAAAAGTCTTGGTTCCAAGACCAAGACCAAGAGTCTCGGACATCTCTAATAAATAGATTCTAATTGTTTCAAATTATTATTGGAAGAATTTTCTATTCCATAAACATGTTTTGTTATGCTTTGTAGAGAATCCTTATTAAATTCTAATTGCTTCAGATTATTATTGAAGGGATCTTCAACACATTCTTTGTTATGCTCTGTAGAGAACAAATGAATATATAAAGAATTAAACGGATTAATATTAACATTTCTAAAAATCTCTAAAAAATATATTAACAATTTACTTTAAAAAATTTATTTAAAATTTTTTAAATTAAATTAACATTAAATAACACATATTAGACCTCTCTTTTTATTCAACAATAGTTAACATTTTAAGAGTGCAAAAACGAGACAAATGAAATTTTTAAAACAAAACAAACACACAAAATAAATTTAAAGGAAATGATTTATTTAGTCATTGTATTTTTAATTTTTGTTTTTAGTATTCAATAACCACATATCTTCTAAGCCACCAGTAAGGCCTTCTTCTAATGTAAGGTCTCGGTCTCGGCCTTCGATAATAGGTTCGTTTATTTTGAGGTCTTCTCCAACGATAACTTGGTCTAGGACGTGGACAAGGATCACATTCACAGTAACGGCCATGCAAACAATATCCTTTTTTACATTCGCCATAACAAGCGGCCGCACCATTTCCACCAAAATCCCCATTTCCGCCCTCCAAGTAACGCTTATCGCGAACGCTTTAATTGATAATAATACTATAATAGTTATAATTAAGTTTTAAGATATAGCCTTAGATCCTTTTTCATAAACATTCTTTAGATACTTAACAATTTCAAAAATTTCAAAATATTTACATAGTCAACGTTTGTTCATCTTTATTATCAGTAGATTTAAACTGTTTCAGATTAAATCCTTTACTTGATCCTTCAACTCCATAAACATTCTTAGTTAAGCTTTGTAGAGAACAGATAAATATATAAAGAATTAAATGGATAAATATTAACATTTCTAAAAATCTCTAAAAAATAATTTTTAAGCATTAGGAACGTCCAAAGTTCTTAGAACTAATGATCAAACTCGAAATACCATGAAAAACTTGATTAAAACTCCAAGTCCCTGAAGGGGTTTAGACTAAAATCTCTTCGTGTTTCTATTGTTTTCCGTGTTTTTAGAATAGTTTACCAACATTCTATTAATTTTAAATTGATAAAAACATTTCTTAATTTAACAAAATTAAAAAGTTATTCATGTTATCTTGAACAAAATTATTTTAGAATTTTTTAAATTAAATTAAAATAAGAAATACATGACCAGTTTTTTATTCTAACAAGAGTTTACATCTTAAAAGTGCAATGAATGAGACAAATTAATTTTCAAAACAGACACATAAAATGAATTAAAAGAAAATAATTTTTAATTTAATTAGTTCAAATTGGTTAAAATTATATATTCTTTAATATTCAATAACCAAATATCTTCTCTTCCACCAGTAAGGCCTTCTACTCCTATAATAAGGCCTTCTACTTCTGTAGTGTGGCCTCCGATAGGCTTTTCTAACATAAGGTCTACGCCAATAATTTCTTGGTTTGGGACGTTTCTTCGTTGGAGATACACAACAACCGCAACCACAAGTGAGACCAGACTCCCTGCAACCACAACCGCCTCCACCATCTCCACCTCCATCTCCGAATCCGCTGCCAATGTGACGTCTCTTGCGATCTCTTTATTAAAGCTTTAGAATTGGATTGTGGATTGGAGCAAGGCTTTCGAGGAGAACTGAGGCTCCTTGACTATGTGCCACTCATTTTCCTTCAAAAACCTTGACCTTCTAACTGACTCAACATTAAATAATTATGGGTTATTTTTAAAATTTTGTCGTGTTCCCTCATTAATTTCCCGTAAATGTTCTTAAAAATCGCTCTCTAATAGAAGTACACCACTCCCTAATAAAAGCACAACCTACGAGAGGGTTAGGTATAAAATGTGGTTCTATTAGAACATTAAAATTATTTACTCAGTCAACTTTTGTTCATCTTCATTATAAGCAGGTTCTAATTGTTCCAGTCGAAAAATTTTATTAGAGGTGCCTTCAATTCCATGAACATTCTTTGTTATGCTTTGTAGAGAACAAATAAATATATAAAAAATTAAATGGATTAATATTAACATTTTTAAATTTTTAAAAATTATTCTATTTACTTAAATAAATAAAGAAAATAAAATATTATAGTACGTTGTGAAAGTTTTAATTTATATTAACATTTTAAAATTTTTTTATTTCATATAAAAAATACATTCTTGTTTTTATTATTACACTCTGTTCCAAAATGATACGACCACTCTTATTTTTCACTGTAACTTGATGAAAAATCAACAAATCTAACTTAAATTTTAACACAATATGTATTTCTACAATATTATTCAAATCTATAAATATTACAGTTGACAGTTGATAGATAAAAAATTTATCGTTTAAAAACCGATATTTAGGTGTTCCAAAATGATACGACCACTTGATAGTTTTATACTTGCTAGGTACCTATCATTGTTTTTTTATTCCATAGTTTCACTACAATAAATATTGTAATAAAATAAGAAAAAACTAGGCCGATATCATTACAAGAAGGCGAGATACTGATACCTCAAAAATCAACGTAAAACGGGGGTAAGGCTTTGTCAGGAAGATTTTCGACCCCCTATAAGTTATTTTAAAATTTTATTTTAGGCTCATTTGAAAGCCCTTGAAATTTGCTACAAGATAGCAAAAACCTTATTTTTCAGAAAAAATTCCAAAGAAAGATACGGGTCGTTAATCTTCCGAACGCCTAAATGCCCCATAAAATGTCACTTAAGGTAGCTTCGTAAGATTAACGACCCGTATCTTTCTTACGAATTTTTTCTGAAAAATATGGCTTTTGCTATCTTGTAGCAAATTTCAAGGGCTTTCAAATGAGCCTAAAATAAAATTTTAAAATAACTTATAGGGGGTCGAAAATCTTCCTGACAAAGCCTTACCCCCGTTTTACGTTGATTTTTGAGGTATCAGTATCTCGCCTTCTTGTAATGATATCGGCCTAGTTTTTTCTTATTTTATTACAATATTTATTGTAGTGAAACTATGGAATAAAAAAACAATGATAGGTACCTAGCAAGTATAAAACTATCAAGTGGTCGTATCATTTTGGAACACCTAAATATCGGTTTTTAAACGATAAATTTTTTATCTATCAACTTACAACTGTGATATTTATAGATTTGAATTATATTGTAGAAATACATATTGTATTAAAATTTAAGCTAGATTTGTTGATTTTTCATCAAGTTACAGTGAAAAATAAGGGTGGTCGTATCTTTTTGGAACAGAGTGTACAAGAGTGCATTGTAATCAGACAAAATAATTGCCAATAATTTACTAACATTTTTAAAATTTAAAAAATTTATTTTCTTGAATGAATAAAAAAATAAAAAGAAATAAAATTAAAATTTTTTTAGTTAATTCATGAAAAGACAAAATAATTTGGTTCTTGTACTGATTATTTTTCTTGTCAATTATGTCGAAAAATTTCCAATTAAATTTAATTTTAAAATATTTACGCCAAGTCTGAGACTTGTTTTAATTTACTAATGGTCCAAAAAAACAAACTTTTTATAAAATTAATTTTCTCTATTTTTTGTTAATTTAAAAGTTTAAATATAAGATATAAAAAATAATATAGATTTATTTTTCTTGTCAATTTAAAATTCATAAACCAACATCTTCTCAGTTATGTTTTCTTTTGTAAATATCTCGGCTTCCAATAATGTTTTCGTTTAATAGTCTTCGATATCTTGGTCTTGAACGTGGGCAGTCATGACATATGCAGTCATGACCCTTCGAAGTCATACAATAGCCTTTGCTGATGCAGTCTGTGCCATCGCAACCAGCCGCACCGTCTCCACCCCAATCTCCATATCCGCCCTCCAAGTAACGCTTATCGCGATTGCTTTAATAATTAACTAGATAACATAAATTTATTTTTAAATTATATGAAGCTTTAGATCCTCCTCGATAAACATTCTTAGCTATACTTTTAAATATTTTTTGTAACAAAAATTATTTACATAGTCAAAGGATCTTCATTTTTATCATAAATAGGTTCAGATTGTTTCAGACTATTATTAGAAGAATTTTCAATTCCATGAATGCTTTGTAGAGAACAAATAAATATATAAAAAATTAAATGGACAAATATTAACATTTCTAAAAATCTAAAAAAATAATTTATATATCTAAGTGATTATCGAATTTTGGAATAATACTGAATCCTGATTAATTCTAATTGAGAATTGATAATCATGTTCTAGACCTGTTTGAAAAGGTTGTTGATACTTTAAGGGAAGCTTCGAGTTTTTATCAAGTTTTAAAATTAATATATGTTTAGAGATAATGATAGAATTCTGATGAGAGCGCTTCCCAATGTAGGTTCCTCATCCTCTAGATAAAATCCACCTAATTTTGAAATCACCTTATTTATTTTGTAAAAGAAAATTTCCTTGGAGAGGTGTTATATTTATATAACAATTTTAATCTTTGATACTGAATTAATTCTCTCAAATCTGAGAAATAAATTGTGAACATCAATCTTCTTTTGAAAATTTATTTTTGGATAATTCCCAATTTATTGTAAAAACTAACAAAAAGAACAAAAAATGGAAATAATTAATTCTTTAATGAATTAATTATTAATTACAGTTTAAATACAAATTTTAATTAACTTCTATGAACGAATAAAAAGATTGTCAGAACCTATTAATATCAAAATCAACTAAAAAAATAATTTTTGATTTAAATTTAAATATGCCACTACTTTAGAAATTTTTTGGAGATTCACAACGAGTAAGGAGCTATAATTTGGAAAACAATACGAAAATTTGCAAATATCCGGACTTATTTGTTGGATAACAGCCCATAGCTTGAACACAAATAAATTCCACTAATCGAACCCCCAAAATTAAGGCTATAAAAACGGATTTTTGTAAAAATAGAATTTTTTTCTAAGATTACCAAAAAGTCAGAAATTTAGACCAACTACAAAGTGTAAGGATTTTATTAAGATGGATCCGTGTCAAGTGTTAATCGTTGAGTATCAAGTTCATTTATTTCGAGCAGTTTATTTCACTGTAAACAGCACATAGGAACAGAATTACTCTGAAACTTCGAAGTAGAAGCAGGCTACTTCAGTGAAGGAGCAGACCCATAATGAGAAGCCATCTTTCCCTTAAACAGCAGATAGGAACAGAACTACTCTGAAACTTCGAAGTAGAAGCAGAGCTACTTCAGTGAAGGAGCAGGACTACTTCGGAGAAGGACCAGAGCCATAATAGGCCATATAATGAGCCATATAAGCCATATAACCATAGCCATATAAGGAGCCATAATGAGCTACATTATAGCCATAATAAGCCTTAATGCCTCTCCAGTTTCTGATCATTTTTACTTTCAATTTCTGATCTGGACAATTTTTTATAAATGTATATTCGACGTATCTCTCAAAGGAGATAATCAATTTTCTATATCCAAAAAAATAATAATAAATGTAGCGAAAAGATGAGAAAGGAAAAGTAGCTATATAGAAAAGAGATATATTTATTGATGGTCAAATAAATTCCTCGTTAATCCCTTCCAAAATAAAAATAAATAAAAAATATCCTGTCGCAAAACCACAAAAATAAAAACAAAATTTTTCTCGTTTCATTTTTCACTTTCTTTTTTCCTATGAAAGACTGTCAAATAAATTACAAAAAATATTTTTTATTTAAATTTTATTCAAATATTTTTAAATTTTTTTATTATATTTTAATTTTAACTTCGTTGAGTAAAGCTGAATTTAGTCCGGATTTTGCCAAGTGGCTTTCGGAGTATTATGGAGAGGATGTTAGGGCACATTTAGAGAGGTTCTTAGATTAATTTATTTTCAGAAACAGCTAGGAAATATACGATCGAATCATCATAAGGTGTCATTGTCCGGGAGGAAGTCTATAAAGATTAACTGTTGTGTGTTAGGTTAAACTCAATTTAGGGTAACATTTGGCTTTAGAATTGCCTGAGGGGATATCCACATAACCGGAGTGACACTTCCCCAGTTAAGTGGAAGGTTGGAAAGGTCTAACTCAAAAATATTTCTTGTAGAAAAGACCTAGGCCATGCGGGCTCGTTTGGCGGAAAAAACGAACCAAGCGAACCAATACGTCATCAACCTGTTATTTTTGTGCATGGTTAGTGGAATGATTAAATATTTCTTGTGATTTTCTAAAGGTGTCTCCAATCGTGCATGGGACAAAATGAAAAATGCAGCAGATTATTTCCAGTTTTGATTTTTCCTCAAATTATCATTGATAAATAATTATAGCCAACAGGGTTATTCTTTCGCGGAGCTTTACGGAACAACTTATGCTAATGGAGATGAAGGAAACCCTTTGCAGTAAATTTGGAAAATAAATTTTAAAAATTATTAATCCAGGTGGGCCCAGTATTCGATGAAATGCCAATATGTCAAATTGGTAGAGAAATAATTTAATAATTTGGAAATAAATAAAATTGGAGTATAAGTAGAGTTAAAGGGGGCAGCCAGTCAAGCATAAGTCCAGGCAGTCCTGGAGCCATAACTTAATGTAAAATTGCCATAGAAAGCTAATTTTGGTACCAAAAAATACAGCTCGAAAAAATACGTAAATGTTACAAAATTTGTCCAGATCCGACATTTACAAGCCGAGTTATAAGCTTTGAAAGAGACTGAGATTAGATAAAGAGGCGTTAGTGCATCCTCATTTTATTAAAAACAAAAAAATAAATAACACTCACAAGATGGCCTCGTGGTGTAGTTGGTTATCACGTCAGTCTAACACACTGAAGGTCGCCAGTTCGAGTCTGGCCGAGGTCAAATATTTTTTTTAAACTTTAATAAGGAGTTTTTATTTCAATTTATGATGTCTAAATACTTTTTAAATATTATCAAAAATTTTTTTTAAAAGGTACGCGCCCTAATTGTGGCCATTCGGCTTTATACAGGGAAACAAGGTGTATTTTTAAATTATTTTTGAAAATTTAAAAATAAAAATAAAGTTGATGTAATTGGTTATTCATTGGGAGTGCCTGTCTCAAGAAAGGCTATTTTAGGAGGTAGATGTGTTGATACTGGAGAGGATTTGGGAGCACCGTGAGTTGAAAAAATTTTTTTGAAGTTCTCAATAAAATTTAAAATTCTTTCCAAAAAGCCTCACAAAATTCGTCGACACATATGTCGGTGTTGCCGGCCCCAACCATGGAATATCTCTCCAACTTGGCTCATTCTCCCTTCCTGGATGTGCCTTAGCTCTATTACCGATATGTAATGGTCAAACTGGACTTTATTCTTCTGGATTCTGTCCATCTACTGAAAGTGCTTTTCTTCAGGATATAAATAGACAACAAGGATATGAAGGGAAATATCGGTAAATTTTGGAAAATTTTTATTCTTAAAGTGCAAATATAACAACTTAAACATTAATTACTATCCTTTTAATCTATCCTTTAACAAATTTATTAAAATTAAAGAATATTAAAAAGGGAGGAGAGAACTAGGGAGTTTCTGGAACGAAACGAAAACCATTAAAAAATATCGCTAAAATTGGGGGACCTTTAAGTTCGATGACCAAAAATTTTTGAGTACCTCTGATTAGGGTTGCCATATTTTGGAAAATCCATCGATACCCGTATCCGATCCGATATTCGTTCGATATCCGTCAACTCTCCCTCAAATCTAGTGTCGCTTATGCCAAAGTTTAAAGAAAATTTTTTTCAGTTTTTCTCTATACAGCCAAAGAGATCAAATTATTGGCTATACAGTTTGTAACAAGGCAAGCATAATTAATTTTCAAAGATCAATTTAAGAATAATTATTAAAGATAACAAGCCAAATCCCTTCACAAAATGCAGAAAAAGTTTATCCGAGTGCTAATCATGACGAGACATTTTTGAACTCTTTTCAAGTTCAAATGGAAATGGTTGCTAATCATATTGTGATATAAATACCTATTAGTAGTTTAATACCTACTATTAGTACTAGATTAGGTAGTCAGAAATATTTTATACAATAATTTACAGTATAGTTAAACAATTAATTTATAAAAATTTTAAATATATCTATGACGGAGAGTAAATGTTTGAGTGCCTTTCCTAGTGTATAAACTCAAAACAACCAAATTGGTTTCTGATAAAAGCTTCAATCCAGTTGGAGGTATATCTGACTGGCAGCACATTCTTTAAATAAACAAGAATTTTATTCGGACCTCGCTATGAGATACCCCTTAGGGCTAGAACATTGTAGCTTATAATGGAAAGTTCCTTAAATAGAAGGTATCATTTAGACAGAACTCCCCACCCATCTATTGGCCAACCAAATTTTGGCAATGTAGGGGTATATCCATTATCTTATAACGAGGCCCGACTTTATCCCTCGAGGCAATCCATCTGAGGTCCAACTTTAATCCCTTGGTGGAATCATTTCCTTACCTTATCCCTGTCCTCGTAAAATCAGCACGCAATTTAAACTCAACATTTCCATAAAAACAGGCTTCGTGGCAACTTGTTTGAGAGCCTAGCCTGACTACTTCCAATTCTATTAATTTTCCTTGGGGTGCTTGTAAATGCCAATGACAAGAACTAAATTCTCTTGAGGTAAAATCATCATTGCCTATCGTGCCAGTTAATTCGTTTTTATCAGAAGATGTCTTAAAAATTTAAAAAAAAATTTTTTAATTTTTAGTCAGTAGACAAAGCCTTTTTTTAACAAGGTTTTAGCCAGCTCCCGTTATAGTGAGACACTCAAGACAAAAAGGAATTCACTTTTTTCAAAAAGGAATTCACTTATGTGAACCATGGCTCCGGCATTTGTGTCTCCGGCATTTCTTAATCTTAGCTCCGGCTGGAGTCGGTTCCGGACAGCATTGGCTCCAGCATTTCATAATCTTGGACCCGAATGGAGCCAGCTTCGGATAGCTCCCGTAGCCATACCCACGTAACTATGTCCGAAACAAGACAAATACGCAATAGAGGGACTTTATATTTGTCACATAATTTTCAGATAAAAATGTCCCTTCCCCTCCCTCATTAATTTAACTCTCGATTCTCTCATTCACGCCTAACTATAATAAATATTGTTTTTTATTATTTACTTTCAATAAAATCTCTTCAAATCCACACGTTTCTAAATAAACATCCCCATTCCAATTTTCACTTTCACACAAGCCCCAGTCAATATTTCTCTCAGTTAAAGCTATCTAGCTAGACAAGCTAAAGCTATTTCAAAAAGGCTTATACACACTCTCTAGTTGTTTAGGCATTTTTTAAATTTTTTTTCTGCTTTTCTCTCTTCCCCCAGCTGGCATGCCAATTTGCGAAATGGCCAAAGGGAACACTCCTATTTACAAATGGAATGCAGCAGAGCAAAAATAAACCGCACGGAAATCTGTCATTATTCCTATAAGGCTTTAAAAAAATATTTTTGCCTATTTTTTGCTTATTTAAAATCTATTAAAATGACTGTGGATGTTCAACAAGCTGCTACCAGCTGTGTAGGGAAGCAACAAAATTCGAAGAATACTTCAAAAACGTTTCAGTTAACAATCTCTTTAAAGTATGTTAATTCTAGAAGTAAAGATTACAACCAGATCTATTGCCTCAGTCAGCTGACTCTCTCCGACACCTTTTGAGAGATCCTTCTGCCCTATTTACACCCAAGAGCCCATTTCATGAAGCGACATTTGAAGTCAACATCGCTGCGAGGGATAAGCCCCTAGACCTCCTCTATGATTTAATATACGTTTCCTAAAGATAGAGGAGATGACTAAGTATTAACCCATACTTGCGAGTAACTAAGATAATAAGATAGTCTCGAAGACTAAAAATCCCCTCAATTTTTAATTTTTTGAATACAAAGACTGCAAAAGATACAAATAAATAAGTTTAGAAATGTAGAGGATGGAGCAAATAATGTTACGTTCAAACAGGATGGTTCGAGATTTCCAACTTCTCAAAGAACAATAAAGCTTATAACAAATTGTAAATACCAGATTGTTTTAAGCAGCAAACCTGCTCAGGAATTTACGTAAGTCTATTTTAAAGTTGGAGTTATCACAAGAAAAGAAATATTTGGAAATCTAGAATAGATAGACTAACTTCCTTCGGATGTTCAAAACCCCCATAAACTAACCCTAGGTTCCTCCTCGATCAGCTAGACAGAACTTTTCGTCGAACGGGGATGCCGGCTAATAAACAAATCCCTGGATTAGGGTCGAGGAATTGCCTAAAACCCATCATTAGCCGGAGATAGGGAGTCGGGAACCAATCTTATTATCTTTCTATCAACTTTTCAAATATTGTTTAGAAGTCTACACCTAGCTGGAAGTGATTTGGAACTCATTCCAGATAAGGGACAAGGCATTGGAAGCTACACAGCGATTTGGGACACCGCGGGGATTGAACCTACAAGGAGAGGTGGAAGACAAGATATTCTATTTGTTCTAGAGGTTTTTCTAAAGATATTCAAGATAAAATCCAAAAATAAAATTTAAGGGTCAAAACCAAACCCTTACACAAAAATTACAAACAAAATTTTATGGAAAACAGGATTCTCATGGAATTGTAGGGCATAGATTGGAGGTATTTAATTAATTAAAATTTAATTTAAAAAAATAATTTTTTTAGGCATTGGTTTGGAATTGTGAAATAAATTTAAATGGCCAAATTAACGTAAATGATGAAAAAATACTTTGATTATTTTAATAAATTTTTATTTTTTTATTCTGTATTTAGCTAGTTTTTTATTAATATCGGTTTAATTAAAGGCGCTAGAACACAATATATTTTTAAAATTTTTGACCGAGACCTTGGTCGGATACTGTGCCTAATAGGCCTGAGTTTGTGCCTCAAGTCAAAAAACTCTTGGCCCAGGAAAACACCAAGCAGAAAGCTAAAAAGCATGCCAGTTCTGGGCTTTGGGTGCAGAATAAATCTAGGTACACTCCAGCGACCTCTGACTGACTGAGACCGAGAGAGAATTCTGAGACCCTATTTGGTAATAAAATCTTTTAAAAACATCCCCACCTCTATTGTCTCTCCACAATTAGAGGCAATCCCAACACTTGAGCTTCTCTCATCGCAAAATTTGCCTCCAAACCCCCAAGGGCATATACATTGACTACAGTCTTTTGGCTTTGGAAATCCACCATTTTTGCATTCTACACCTCTGCTTTTGCAGTCATCTCGAATTTAAAATTGATTTAATTAATAATTAGTTACTAGCGATTTTTAAAATTTTTAAAGAAATTTAAATTAATTTTTCGAACAACCCAAACACATGTAGCGCTTATTCATCAGTAGCACGTCTAAAAAACTGGGAGCGATCCTCTGGCCCATAGTTTTTTGGTTGTAAGGCTCTTTGGCTGATAAAACAGGGTTGTGGGCATCGGGGGAAGAAAAAGCGTCTAAAAAGTCAAAGTTGACATTTTGACATTTTAGAGATTTTGACATTATCGACTCACATTCTGAGTAGTGCATTACTGAACCCAAATCGTAAGATACTTGTTGATTATCATTTTCTTCTTCGGATTCCTTTGAGAAAAAGAAAGGTTTAAGGCATATTAAATAAAAGGGTTACTGTAATTACTCATTTAATCACAGCCTTAAATTAAATATTAAATTAAGTAGAGGCTTGGAACTGATTGATCAACAAACATTTTTTAAGATAAAAATTTTTGAACAGATTAGAAAAATGCCAGGATATCTTAGCTTTTCGTTCCGATCCGGAAATCCGAGGATTTCACAGAATATCCTATTTTAAGGTGAAATGAACAAATGGCTGTTTTTGGGTTGATTAAAATCCCTTGTTGTGTTCTATCTGTTAAGGAACATGGACTAGCAACCCTTGAAATAGGGTGAAAAAATCGCCGGATATCCGAAACCAGTGTCCTTGGTTCCTCGGTTGTTCTGAACTGATAACCCTTATAGGAATACTTTAAACAAAACATAAAATATTTCCTCCACCTTATCAAACTGATCCTCGTATCCATGCCTTATATTATCAAGACTAACACTAACAAACTGGTCTCTATCCCAACGTGATTGTTCATGAAAGAACCCAAGAGCATGTGCAACTTCGTGTGTAATAATGCCAAACTTTAATGTAAATGGTCAATTTATCAAAATTTTTTAAATTACTTGATCACAATCCTCTCCAATAGAGACATACTGATCCCCTTCTTGTTTACCAACATAGCTAGAACATCCATTGCCTTTTCCAAACTGTAATCTAGTCTCTGATGGATTGCTTAATTAATTTTTTGTTTAGTTTAGAAGTTGAGGATAAATGAAAAGATAAATGGAGAGATAAATGGGGTTATACGAGGATAAATAGGGTTATTTTGTGAAGAACCATTTAATACGGCTTTAAATGAGAAGAAGATTAAACTGGTGGTTGGCCAGTAATCCCTATCACGATCTAGATTGGTATAGGAATTTCACCATTCTTTAATATCTACTATACTGACTAGGGATCAGGGTATAACCAAATGGGTATACAAATTCAGAAAATTCGGAAATATACCAAACGATACAACGCCCAAATAGTCACCGATATACTACCCAAACCCTTCACTACCTTTGAAAAAGCTCTTCCTCACGAAAATTTAGACAGGTCTGATCAGCCCAAAAACTGAGTGCTTGTCGAATCCGTGTGCGTCTTTCCTCAGCTAAAATTTTAAGGATGTAAAATTTCAAAAAAATTGTATAACAAATGGAATTTCCAAAAGTGTAGGGAACTGTCCGATTTAGCCATAGAGAAGTTGGAAAAGTCACAGAATTAATTGCTTGTCGCCTATTCCTTTTATCTGATGGAGTATATTTAAATTTTGAAAATAAAAATTCTGCTTGTTTAAGATTGAGAATTATATCTCCTTGATAAAAATTGTGGCCAAGTCCTCTGTTGATTCTGGCTATAGTTGGTGGGGGATTTTCTTCTTTTCTAATTATTTCTTTAATTTTATTATTAGCATCTTTTTGTAAAAATTTAAACTTTTTCTCTTTAATTTTGAACATATTTTGATAAATTATTTGTTGTCGAAAATCTTTTAAAATTTGTGAGATCCGTTCAGTGTTGTCTAGCTTAAAAAGGATTATCTTAATTAAATATCATAGAGCTTGGAGAAGTCCGATTGAACCCCTATCGAAGTAAATTTCAAAAACACGTCTCAAACAAGACCCAAAATTTTTTAACCAGCTTCTATTGAGTAGAATGTCCAATAATATTCTTGAGACTATAATATCCAAAAAAAATCACGCCATTCATTCATGGGGTAAAGCATGGATGGCTCTGGAGTTGGCGGACCCGGATATCCGGATCCGTAAAAGTCCAATATCAAAAGGAGCTTCGGATATCGGATCAGGATAGGATATCAGAATTCTGAAGGGGTATTTTAGGTCCCCTTGGCTGTTCCTCCCATCTATATGAATGACAATGTCTCAGTATACTAAATATTTACCCAAGCTACTTCGCCGGTTCCTTGTATCTATTGTAGCTTTAACAAAGCAGATACTAGAATAATTAAACTAATCCCCTCAAAATTACCTTAATTTCCCTTTCTAGAGGTATTGAAGCTATCCTTTCAATAAACCATATAATAAATAAAATGTATAAAAATAATTTAAAAATTAACATTTATTTATCGAAAATTATTATTTACAGAGGTAAATATTACCCAAAAATATGCTTACTTTTAAAGCCAAAAACAAACACAAAAAAAATTCCAAGGTGTTCGTACCCTTATTTTTCGATAACAATAGATAACAATTCATCCAATTTTTATTAAAATTTTTTTCCTTGTTAAAGCTATTTTTGCTTTTATTTTATTAATTTTAGGGCATAACACACCCTTCTAGTTGACATTATTTTGGGGCCAAATAAAATTTTTTTATAAGATTTTTATATTTTTTCTAAGTATGTTTGTTTGTCTTGAACGTCAATTTTTATTGCAAGACGTTTTTAAAAAATAGTTCCTTTTATAGATCAGAAGAATAAAAAAGAATAAATTTTTATCGAAAAAATTGAAGAAAATAAAGGAAAAATATTCCGAAAATTTTAAAAAAATTTCAAAAAATTTTTTTTATTTTTTAAATTATTAAAATTACCGTAATTTCTCTTTTTAGAGGTATAAAGCTCTCCTTTCAATTAGGTATTTTTCCTATTTTTTAAATTTTTTTTAAATTTTTCCTATGAATTTTTAACGTGTCTAAAAATTTCTTCATATTTAAAATTTTCCAAAATTTTTAAAAAATTTCTCAAAAATTTTTTTATTAACCCTATCCTTCATTAAATGTTCACAATCACCTTGCCTTTTCTAAATTTTTCTCTAAATTTTTTTTATTTTTTTCCTTTCGATTTTAAATTCATTTTTTCAAGAACAAAAAGGAAAACCTGTTTTTCTCTTTAAAACCTCCCCTCTATTGTTTAACAATTCTTTTTCCTCTCCCAATTTAGAAATTTTAAATGAATTTAAACGTGTAAATTTTTTGATGTTTACCTCTTTCCATTCTCTTTTTTTTTCGTTCTCGATTTAAAAAATTTTTTTTAATTTTAAATTTGTCATTCTTAAGACCAAAAAATATATTGAATTTTTAATTTTTTCTATTTTAAACCTTAATTAAATTGAATTTTTTTTATATAAATTCTTTTTTTTATAAATTTAACGAGAGAAATGATGTTAATGATCATTTAAATTTAAAAATCTTAAAAAATTCGAAAGTTAAATTTAAAAAAATTTTTTTTGCCCAGAATTACCTTCAAAATTAAGAACTATGTATTAAATAGAGACCAGACTTGGAGTGCCGTATGGGAATCGAAAATCTCAAAAAATTCTTGGTCTCGATAACCGAGAATTCTAGTATTAATTCTAGTCTCACGGTCTCTAATATTAATCTTATAAAAAATATTACGAACAGTTGATGTCTCTCTTGGCACTCTTAGTGATCTGCCTTTGTTGTCCTTTTAATTAGTGATCGGATCGAGACTAGATCACATCTAGAAACCTCCTATTACCCTATTATCAATCTTGAATGTCGAACATCCACACAATCGTTTTTCTAATCTTAACGGAATTTTCTCAAAATTTATTTAATGAAAAGATTCCCTATTCTGGCACATTTTTTTATTTTAAAATCGTTAATTATTAAGTATTCATCATTTAATTTAATAATTTGTATTTAGTACAAAAAATCCAAAAATGAACATTCACGATTACAATTCCCGAGTAGATTACATAAACAATGCAAGTCGCCAATTAGAAAAGAAATTGTGTGAGGAAAGCATTAAGCTTCACAAAGGATTGCAAGACGATATTTACGGCAAAAAGGCGTATAATAGTTACACTCCGAGAAGTGAATCGGTAAACTAGACATTTTTAATTTTGGAAAATTGAATGAGGGTTCTGATTAGAAATCGGTCTGGGAGCGTCGTACAAGATCGGGATCTAGAAACATTCTCGATCTCGATAACTGAGATTTTTGAGGACCGTCTCTTAGAGAACTAGGGATCGTCACGGTCCGGCTATAGTTCTGATATTAATTAAAATATAACTCTTAGTATATGGGTATATGATAGAAAAGTAAAGACGGAAGGGGAATAGATCCCATTCCTGGTGAAGAGAGATTCACAGGATTAAGAAGCCCTCTAAGCGTTACATCCTATTTAAAATACCTCTCATTATAAGACACATTCTAGCCTCAATGGTAATAAGGTCTATGAATCCTAAAAGTGTCTATGAATCTTAAAATTAAAATTTATTTTTCCATATCCATTAATATCATTAAGGCATATTCACCAAAACACACACCTAATCGTTACTACGAAATCCACAGCAAAGAAGATCCTTACAAGCCTGTCAATTTTTGGACTCCGGCACTTAAACTTGTCAATTTTGAAGGTTCTTTCGATTAAAGAAATTTTTTAAAGGAAATTTTCTCAAAATTAAAGGGCCAACAACCCGTTCAATACCTTTAGATGACGGTAAAATTGGAGGTTCAATAACTACGTGGCAGTGGACAAAGGCTAGTGAACGCCATTTTTAGAGGAAATTTTGAAAGGAGGAAATTAAACAACGAGAAAATTAAAAATTTGAAAGGATCTTCTAAATATTATTTTTAATAAATAAATAATATTTTTTAAAAAATATTTAGAATAAAAATATTAAAATAAATGACGTGATTTATTTTTGGATTTTTTCCCTTCATTAAAAACAACTAGAATAGAGGCCCTATTTTTATGTCATCATACATAATTTGTTAAAATTTTCTTTTGATCATAAGAAAATTTTCCAACTTTTTGGACAACTTTATTTACAACCCTATCTTTCCACAACTTTTTTTCCAAACTGCTTTTCCTTTCATTTCCCTTCTATCCCCTTTTTTCCTCTCCATTATTTTCAACAACAAAACATTCCCTATTGTTCATGTTTGTTTGTTCGCTTTTTCTCTTCCTTCTTCATGTCTCGAGTTTAACAAACAAACAAAACAAACAAAACAAGGAAACAAAATTTTAAAGCTTCATCATATAAATATTTAGCTAAATTTACTTAAATTTAAAATAATTTTTGTCAATCACATCCCCAATATATTCCTTTATAAAATTTAATAAAATTATGAAGCTTAATTGTTTGGTAAGAAGAAACTTTTCAAATTTTTTACATTATATTACATAAAGCCCCCGTCATTAAAGCCTCCGTCAGCCTCCGTCAGTACCTCCCTCTTAATAAGCCCCTCGGGTTTTTAAAATATGGCTAGCCATTGGAGGATGGCCAGGAAAATTTTTAAAAGGATGGCATCCACCTATATTTAATATAAACCTCTTTATTAGATTAAAGAGTCTTCCTATAAATTTATTTTTACTAGATTTGTTATTTCTTAATAGCCCTAATTTTGTTTGGATTACTCCAAACTTTGTTTGCCCAACAAAAACGCTGCCTTAAAGTAAAGCTTCCCGATGTTTGTGAAAATTCTTGTCCGGTAAATTTTAATTTTATTAAAAAATAAATTTATTGTTTTTTATTTTTTTAGTATCCTGCAAAATAATTACTAAATTTGGCCACACGGCAGAAATGAATTTAAATTCCTTTTAAAAATTAATTGATAAAAACGTTTAAATATTTTATTAAATTAATTAAAATATTTTTTATAAATTTACATTGAATTTTTATTTTTAAATAAATTTTTAAATTTAAAATTGAAAATTAAAAAAATAAATATTTGATAATACGGACAAAAATAAAAAAAGATTTAATTAATGAGAGAAATACTGTATTTGTTAAGGGAGTAATTGAGGTGATTAGAAACATTAAAAAATTAAATATACATTCGAATCTCGTTATATGTATTAGAGCCCCTTTTTTAATAGTCCTTCCCCACCCCCCCCCCCCCTTCCCATGAATTTTTAAAAAAATGTGGCTAGCCGCTGGATGGACGGCGAGCTGCCTTCACTGGAGGGAGGGAGTCGCTCAAAAAAAACTCTCAAAAACTCCCTCCTATTCAAGGAAGCTGCTTTGACCCCCCTCTATCTAATATGTATAACACTTTATTTTAAGTTACAATTTTTGTAATGAAGGAGAAGTCGTCTGTATCGAGATTCGACTGATCTAAAATTTATAAAATCCTCCAACTTTTTAAAATTCCAATTTACAAACATCCAAACATTCCTCTACCGAACCAAACCGGTTTTGATTACCTCCACATTCTTGAGTACTAAAAGCATAACATTGTGCAGTTACACTATCAAAATAAAATTTTGTAGTTAATTTAGTTTCATCCAAAATATTTTCTTCATTTTCCACAGAAGTTTCCCATTTATGCAATTTTTCTTCTTCGGAAAATTTATTAGATTGCTCGTTTATATTGTTTTCTAAACCTGTCTGGACAGGTGATTTTTGTTGTAATTCGATGGTTGAACACAGACCTGATTCTAAAGATATATAATTTTATTAATGAAGGATAAAGCCCTCTGACGAAATGTCCCTAGGGTTTAGGATATTTCGGTTCGGTTTCGGATGTCCGAAGAATTTACAAGAACCGACAACCTTAGTCCTAGCTGATTTGATGAATGAAAACGCATATGATCAGAGTCAAATCAGACTAGAACACACCCTTCGCCAACTGACATGAGCCAGTTTGGATGAATGAGAACGACTTATGCTTAAGGGGAGCTTGAGGGGGAGCTTCTCATGGAATTCTAGATGTAGTAACCTAAAGATCAGGTAATCAAGGGCTGTTTACAGGCCAGAATCCTTTAGAAGATAAACAATTTTCGGACTTGTCATTCTCATCTTGTCAGTATTTTTTCAAAAATTCAAACGAATATTAACCAAATAAAATACCTGGAGGTAAATAGCATAATCCGGGATAATGAGGAACTCTTTCAAAGATGGGAGGGGCTGGTAATGAAGCAATTAGTGGAAATAGTGTTGATATGATTACAATTAACGAGATTCTGATTTTTAAAGGCATTTCTGCTCTTAGTTCAGATTTGAGAAAATTTTTTGAAAAAAAGAGAAAATTTATTTTTGTGGAAAGCTTACAAAAATTTTTGTGATTTTATACCAAGCAAAACCAGATTCACAAGCAGATTTATTTTATTTTTAATTCTACCGGTTGACTGGGGATTTAGAATAAAAGTTGTAAAAGAGAGAGAAAGCTTTGAGAGAAAATTGAGAGAAAATTGAGGGAGAATGGAGGGAAATGAATGAGGGGAAATTCAATGGAAAAAAATAAAATAAAGAAGCAGTTCCGGGGTTTTGTGGGGTTCTTCTCCTGCTTTTCCTTTTCCTCCTCTCCCTCCTTTTTATTTCACGCAATCTGCAATTTTTTTGACTTTTAATGCATCTATATAGGCGTGTAAGGGTCTTCCCCCTCCCTCAAGCATTTCCTCGTTTCCGGATTTGGTGAACAACTTTTTTGGGAGGAAATAAATTGAATGTTGAATTGGAAGGCTGGAAATAAGGGAAAAGAGGAAATTGCACGCGTTCTGAATTAAATTGAAGCAAAAAAAAAAGAAAAAAATCAGCAAATTCATAATTGAAGTGAAAATAAAAGAGAAAATTTGTGTCAGTTTATTTTGAATTTTTTGGATAAAATTTTAATTTTGAGTGAAATTGAGTGTTAAAAAGTTAAAGGACAAAGATATCTTTAAATAAATAGTATAAAATAAATTTTGATAAATCCATAGTGTATATGGAAATAAATATCTCCCATTATAGCATGGATGTTGCTTCTTTCATTCCCTTCTTCATTAAAGTTAGACGGGCAGGAGAGATTAAACTTGGGAAAATTTTCAGGCATTTTCTTTTAACAGAGTTTAAATGCCCCCGCCGAAGCAGGGACTTCCAAAATTTCTGCCCCCTGCACGAAGGCAGGGGGACTTGGGTTGCCCCCTGCACAAAGGCAGGGGGACTTGGGTTGCCCCCTGCACAAAGGCAGGGGGACTTGGGTTGCCCCCTGCACGAAGGCAGGGGGACTTGAGTTGCCCCCTGCACGAAGGCAGGGGGACTTGAGTTGCCCCCTGCACGAAGGCAGGGGGACTTGAGTTGCCCCCTGCACGAAGGCAGGGGGACTTGGGTTGCCCCCTGCACGAAGGCAGGGGGACTTGGGTTGCCCCCTGCACGAAGGCAGGGGGACTTGGGTTGCCCCCTGCACGAAGGCAGGGGGACTTGAGTTGCCCCCTGCACGAAGGCAGGGGGACTTGAGTTGCCCCCTGCACGAAGGCAGGGGGACTTGATTGCCACCCGCAAAAGAAGTGGACTTTATGGGGCGCCCGAATGTTGGGTAATAAAATTTAAAACTTAAGCTCTGCAATTTATAAATTTTCACCGGGAAATAGATTACATACATAAAACATAAATTACATACATAGAACACAAATATTTATTCCTTCTTTAATAATTTTGCTTTTCTCTGCCTGCTTCAGTCTTCCTTAACTTTTCTCTTATTTAATCAAAAATGCCTATACGCGTAAAATACACGATATACCTAAACGTATTATTTTTCAAAATGGTCAGAAAGGGGAAATTTTAAAAATCGTCACAACTTTCCTGATGGTCCCTTTATAATTATTTTTCTGAAATTTTTTTAAAATTTTGTAAAATTTATACCTATTAGAAATTCTATAAACAAATTTAGAGTATTAAATGAACATTTTTCTCATTAAAATCATCGTCAACTTCACTATCCAATCTACTACATAAAAGAATTTAATTTAGTATTTTCTTCCTCTATATTTCTTCTTTCTTGAGGGTACTTATCAGGTCTGGGCTGATGTAAACTATTTTTGAGACTTTAATGAGACACCTGGGACGCATTTCCTAAACCTGGGCGTCCGGATTCAATAACTTGAACGCAGTTATAACTTGTAGGTACAAGCCTGGACCTGTTCCTGAACTCTGAAGTTTGATTTATTGACCTGGACTGGATCCTGGGCCAGTAGTCCAGGAAAAACCCAGGTCTAGGTAAAACCCCAGGAAGGTCAAAAAATGTTGGAGCTGGACTCTAGGTACAGGAAATACCCCAGGTCTTGCTCCAGGTCCAGCTTTATCTCTAAATTGATGTTACTTAAACCAGTTTTATAGCATCAAAAAATATTTCAAAAAATTTTTTAATTATTTAATTTCTAATATTTTTAATTTAAAAAATAAAAATTAATAAAAAAAATTTTGTAAAAAGTCAAAATCGATTTATTTTATTGTTAAGCATTACTTGGCCATAAAATACAGCAATGTTTATTCATATGAATTTATTCCCATTCATCTACCCCCTATCACTCAACGCCAGCAGAACGTCGATTGACTGTCTAAAAAATATTTACCATTCATCTCGATTTTTCCAAAGCTTTTATTGTACAAATTTAACGTCCAAAAACAATCATTAAATTTATTGAAATATCAAATCACGGTATAATAAAAATTTTAAGACAGAGAGGGCGCTTATTAGAATTCTTTGAAAATTGAGCTTGTTTTAAATATATGAAGCAGGGATCGCGCCGACCCGATTCACGATTCCCGAAAATCGTGAATCTGATTTTCTGTCCCCTGATATGAAGTCTGTCAAGACACATTTTAGCTCCAGATCGTCCTAGCTTGAAGCCTCTTTTAATGACCTTAAGGTAAAGAACCCTGAAATTAGTGAGTCAAGTCTGAAGGTGTAAATAAAATAAATAAAACAAAACAGTCCAAAAATCACTTTTAAACATTTTCAAAAAAAATTTTTCGTAAAAATAAAGAAATATTTACACCCCTAAAAAAATAAATTTTATGTTTTATTATTGCAACGTTTCTTTAATATTTTATGTAAAATGCTTAAAATTAATATAAATTAATTTTATAAAACATTTAAATTTTTCACACAGCTTTTATCAAGACACGTGAATTTTATTTTAAAAAATCTTTTTAATTGATTTTATTAATTTTCTCAATTCTATTTTATTTAAATTTTTTAATCTAGTTTTGATGTTTGTTTAGATTTTTGCTTTATTTAAATTATTTAAATTTAATAAAAATTAAATATTTTAAGTTACTCAAGTTTGTAATCTAGTCAAGTTTTTAATTTATTCCAGCTATAAATAAATTTATAGTTTTAATAAATTTAAGTTTGCGAAATTAAAATTAAAGCTTTAATTTTTTCAAGTTTGTATTTTATTAAAGTTAAATTTAATTTTACATTTTTTAAGTTTGCAATTTGATCAAGTTTTAATAAATTTAAGTTTGTTTATACGAACTTGAATTTAATGCTCATAATTTTTAAGTTTTCAAGTTTTACATTAAAGTTTTAATAAATTCAAGTTTGTAGTAAAGTAAATTTTAAATTCAAGTTTTGTTTTCAAGTTTGTAATCTATTCAAGTTTTAATTCTTCAAGTTTTAATAAATTCAAGTTTGTATAAGTTAAATTGAAGTGTGCAATTTATTTCAAGTTTGTAATTTTTTAATTTTAAAATTTAAATTTAAGTCTGATCTCAAATTACTCTAATACAAGTTTTTAATTATTCCTCTAGTGAATATTTTTTTGATCATTTCCAATTTATACACTTCTATTCCATTTTTAAAAAAATATTTTGATATTATAATCCCTTCATTATTTTTTGTTGCGAATTTTTATCAAAATTTTTGTTAATCCTTTTTCAAATAAAAAATAATCAAATAGGAAAAAAATTATTTTAAAAACAAAATTCGCCAAAAATTTTCTAAATTACCCTCAGAACATGTTCTCTACCTTCCCTAATTTTATATTTTTTAATTACGCAAAAGTTTTTAAAATTTATACATAACGCCATAAATAAATTAAATTAATTTTAAATTATTTATTGCCTTCTTATTTAATTTTTAATCTTTACTTCTTATTAAAAAAATTGTAGCATTAAAAAATACAATTGAAGTAAAAAAACCTCATTTTACTTAATAAAGACTAGTAGGTACTTAATAAGTTTATTTATTTATTGACTACGTGCCGTTTATTACCTCTTATACTTTAACCTCTATTTATTTACCTTTAAGCCTACATAATTTAATTTATAAATTAATTTTGACTCATTTGGTTTTGGAATATTTTTCAAAAATATTTATTTTAAATATTTCGATTATTCTTTTTTTATTGATCTTTTAATATTTTTAAACATTATTATTGCTCTTTTTCCCCAAAATTCCTCTAACTAATTTTTGTATTAGCAAACAAAAGTTGTATAGGTGAATTTTTGCCTGGTTTCTCCTCTCTGTTTACTTTAATCTTTTTATTTTAACTGAGAGCTTTAAACAATTTTTTTCAATTTCTTTACTTCAATTATTGATAATTTTAAAAATTAGAATTTTAGATTCAAAAATGTCGACTTGGCAAAAATATCGAAAGTCTCCAAGATTTC
The DNA here is from genome assembly GCA_963681835.1 of Meloidogyne enterolobii. Lineage (NCBI taxonomy): Eukaryota > Metazoa > Nematoda > Chromadorea > Rhabditida > Meloidogynidae > Meloidogyne > Meloidogyne enterolobii. The sequence goes on from CAVMJV010000145.1 coordinate 83,347, forward strand.
CTTCTTCCCTTATTTCTTTTTTGCTACTTGTTGCTTTGCTATTTATGGTGATTTTTAATTTTTTTAACCGATCAGAACTTTAAATTATTTTTCTTTTTGTTTTTCATCACAGACTAGAATTCTGATCGTAGAATTCTGATATTAATAAAAATATTTAAATAGGTGTCATCACTTCTTTGGTATGGCACACCTTACAGCTTATATGACCGAAGGGTAGTTTCCTACCATCGTATGCCTGATTATCGCAATTTGCCTGTGGAACGTTATTTGGAAATTGCGCCTATTGTGGAAAAATCAGAAAATTATTTGAATGAAAGGAGTTTGCGTTTAGGGTAATTCTTGGAAATTTTAGAAAATTAAGATTAACCTCATAATTTCAGAAATATGGTAAATACAAGTTTTGCGAAATTTGTGAAGGAGATTCCAGCAAAGGACGGAAATTGGTGTGAACGAATGGGTATTGGCAAACTTGACAGTGAGGAACATAAAAAATTGGAAGGATGGGCTTTTACTAACGAAGACAAAACTTTTTCTACAGAGGAGTCAATAAAACCTGGGGAGACTGTCAATAATCAGTGAGTAGAAATTTTAGTTGATATTTTTTAAATAACCAATTTAACTTCAAACGTAATTCATTTTCAAGTTTATTTATAAGAAATTACAAACTTGATAATATTTATAAGTTTAGACAAAAGTACAAATTTTATATTTTCAAGTTTATTTTTCTAAATTACAAACTTGAATATTTTCAAGTTTATTTTTCTAAATTACAAACTTGAATATTTTCAAGTTTATTTTTCTAAATTACAAACTTGAATATTTTCAAGTTTATTCGTCGAACTTACAAACTTAACTATTTTCAAGTTTATTTATTAGAATTAAAGCTCGACCTCTTAAGTTTACCCTTAAGAAAACTTGAGTTCTCAAGTTTATTTTCAAGTTTATTTTTCGAGATTACAAACTTACCTTTAACGTTTATCCTTAGAAAATTACAAACTTAATTTATTTTTAAGTTTGCTCTTTAATTTCACAGGTGTATTCGACTTAAAGAAAAATTTCCTTTCATTGATGAACCTCTTTCAGAAGAAGAAAGGGAATTTCCACTTGCCTATGGCATGCTAGTGTATAAATCGGCTTTCCAAGTTTACATGATGATGAGTGCTATTTATCAAGTATGCGCTTTGAAATAAAGCTTGAATTCAATTCTTTTTTAAGCCTCAAAATATTTATTGTATTTTGGTTGACGAAAAATCAAGTAAAGAATTTAAAGATTCAATGTTATTGCTTACTGACTGTTTTCCAAATATTTTTGTTATGGTTGGGATTAATTATAAAATCGTTTTAACCTTTTTTAAGGCAAGTGTTGGCCCTGTTGGTTGGTGTGAATTTGGAATAACTCGTTCACTTTTCAATTGCCTTCGTTATTTGACTGAGAGGAAACACGACTGGAAATATTTTCAGGTGAAATCCTGCACCTATTTTTATTAAATACATTTTTAGTATCTGAGTGGATTTGATCTGCCTTTAAAAACAAATTTGGAAGTATCCTTATTAATTTGCATATTCGTTAAATTATGTATTTTTTAACAGATGGTTCGAATTTTCAAACAACTTCATGGGTCTATAAATATGGAAGTTTCTTTGTATCAAAGTGGCAGGCTTGGTGCAGAACTTAAAGTGACTTGCAAAAATTAAGTGAACAATAATAAATATTAAACCTTTGTAGAATATCAAACCTCCATTAACCTTATGGAAGTCAAGTATGTCTTCTTTGGTTCCACGTGAAGTAGCTAATGTAATGATGGCCAGTCCTAAAGTGCATGAATTGATGAGATTCTTGCAGCACTCAGATTGTTCTGATGAAGCTGTTTGGACCACGATTACAGGAAATCCACAAGGTGGTTAAAATTTAAAACTCGAACTGAGAAAATCAAAATTTTCAGAATTAAAAATTCCTGGAGGATTTAACGCTGCAGCTTTCCATTTTGAAAGAATGGAGTGTCTTAAACATAAAAAAGGAAATTGGACAGCAATTATTGAACAGGAAGTGAAAGCAATGGCAGAAAGGCATCCAAATGAGCCTTTTCTCCCTGATAATTATTATATCGCTCGTTATCAAGTTTGGGGTTCATCTACTTTACATAAATGTTATTGTTGGTTTTATAGTTTATGTAAACTTAAGTTTAAAAATAAATGATAAAAGTTTAAGCTTAAGTTTTAAGTTTAAGTTAATTTTAAGTTCATAAGTTTAAGCTCAAATATTAAAACAAGATTTACAAACTTAAATGAACTTGAAAATCAATATTTACCACCATTTTAAGTTCAAACTTAAGGAATACAACAAAGCTTTAAAAATAAACTTGAAAAGAAAGATTTGTAAATTTAAGTTTAAGCTCAAACTTTAAAACAGAATTTGCAAACTTAAATTGTGTTTAAGTTCAAGCTTAAAGAAATCAAACTTTTTTGAAAATAAACTTGAAAAGATATTGCACACTTAAGTTTAGGTGTAAGCTTAAAATAAAAGTTTCAAACTTGGATTAAATCAAACTTGAAAAAAACATTTACAAACTTTTTTAAGATCAAACTTAGACATCAAAGTTTTAAAAATAAACCTGAAAAGAAAGTTTACGAACTTAAGTATATATGTTCAAACTTTAAAAATAAATTTACAAACTTAAAAACTTTTTTTATTTTTAGCACAAAATTTTGCTAGTGCTTCATGTGTTTATGGAATTAATGATATTCCCTATATGCTTAGAAGACCAGAACTTTCACAACACAAAATGTATTTGAGTTTTCAACCTGCAGGTTGTTTAAATTAATTATTTTTAAATATTAATTTAATTTAAGCCTATTTTTGCCTTTGGAAAACAATACATGAGAGAGCACTTGATTGGCGTAATCAAAAAGAATTTAAGGCTACCGCCTATTCTGAACTTCCAACAGTTAAGCATGCTAGGGAGGGGAATGAACGCTTTTATGACGATAAGTGTCTTTTATCTTTATGGTGATTTGACTAATTTAAATTTTATTTTTTTATTACTCTTATATATTGACAATCACTTAAAATACTGCTTCTTCCTCAATTTTTCTATATCAAAAATTCTATTGTTAATGCTTTAAGTGAAATTTTTTAGCTTCATAAGCGTCTTTTTTATTAATCAAAATTCTCCAAAAAATGAAATTCTCTATTCGTTTACAGCATTTAAACAATATTAATTTCAAGAGAATTTTTAAATTACGGGATTTATATTCATATATTAAAAACTATTTTTGACCTCTGTGATATCACTCTGTTTTTCACGTGTATCACTTAATATATTAATTAATTTTAATTTATTAAATAAATAATTTCTATATAAAATGGATTTTTTTTATTAATTCGATATGAATAAGCTTTCGATTGGGAATAGGAGATTTAGATTTAATTTGAAAAAGATTAAATTATTACAAATTTTTAAAAACTATCGGGAATTTCCGATTTTGGAATCAGTAATTGTGAAAGCAGTCTGTATCTCTCCTGATCAGGTATATCTGGAGCTGTGATTAAGATTGATTTGGAGAGATATCGAGTGATTTGGAGGTTTATCTGTGATATCAACTGATTCTGAGGGTAGATATCAAGAGATTTCAATTAATTATAGCTATAATTATAAATAAACATGTTGACTTATCATACAAGAGTCTTTCGAACGTACTTCATTTGCATCTCACATTTTATAGATTCATTTTATATTTTCTTGAAAAAAAGAATTTCTGATTTACGTGAATCAAGTAAGAATCGGTAAAACAGTCAGTATTTTTCCTGATCAGGGATGCACTTAATTGCAAATTGCGTTTGCGATTTAAAAATTAAAACGGAAATTCCTTTATTCCCGATTACGGGGATCGGGTCGGCTAAATAACTTTTTCTATTATAAATAGATTTTTTACGTTTATTTACTTTTAATGTTAAAATAGAAGAATTTAATTTTAAATTCTGAAAAAAAGAATAAATTTCATTTAAAAAATTTTTTCTTTTGGGATTTTTTAATTGTAAATACACTGCGTGATTAGATTTAATTTTTATTTAATTTTCAAAAAAGTGTGTGAAAAAGGTGCATTTTCTGTTGATCGATGGAGTGTCTTAAACATAAAAAAAGAAATGTTACAGCAATTATTAACAGGAAGTGAAATCAACGGCTAAAAGGCATCCTTATGTTCTATGTACATTATAGCTTTAGTTATAAAATTTTAAATTTATTAAATAATTTGTTATATAAAAATGGCTTTTTTTTATTAATTTGATATGAATAAGCGATGATTGGAGAATTAGTTTTACATAACTTGAAAAAAATTAAATTAATAGTAGTAATAATAATATTCAGATTTATTTCAAGTTTATTGTTCTATTTTATTTTTACCAAAAACGAAGCTAAGCGTTCGGCATTTTAAAATTGCTTAGAAGTTAGAAGTTGTCAAGTTTTAGAACTACAAATTTTTGTATTTTACCTCTAAATCCTGCCAACTTATTCTTATAACTCTGATATTTCTCTTAAAAATAGGTAACTCTATTAGGAACATAAGAATAATAACCAAATTACAATTTTGAAAATATTTTGCCGCATTTTAATAATTATAATTAATGCGCTTAACTCAAGGGGGAGGGCTCATATTTAAAGAAATTAAAATGTTTAGTAAATCTTTTTTTATTATTAATTTCAAAAAATGTCGACTTGGCAAAAGATTCAAAAGTCTTCAAGTTTTTCTTCTTTTTTCATTTCTTTATTGCTACTTGTTGCTTTGTTATTTATGGTGTGATTTTTGATTTTAATCTATCTCAATTCTCAATTCGTTATTTATTTATTTAAATAGGCCTCATCACTTCCTTGGTATGGCAATTGTTATAGCCTTTCGGACAGTAGTGAAGTCTCTTCCATTCGAGATTATCGCAGTTTACCTGTAGAGTCTCCCCTTGATGTAGATAAATTGGAAAATTATTTGAATGAAAGGAGTTTGCGTTTAGGGTGAATTTTAGAAAATTAAGATTACTCTCAAAAATTTCAGAAATATGATAAATACAAGTTTTGCAAAATTTGTGAAGGGGATTCCTGCAAAGGATGGCAATTGGTGTGAACGAATGGGTAATGGCAAACTTGACAGTGAAGAACATAAAAAATTGGAAGGATGGGCTTTTGCTGATGATGACAAAACTTTGTTTGCAGAATTGGCAAAAAGCGGGGAGGTTGTCAGTCAACGGTGGGTTGATTCTTAAGTCTTAGAGAATTACAAACTTAAGTTTTCAAGTTCATTATACAAACTTACAAACATGAAGCTTGTTATTTTATTTTTAAGATGTACTCGCCTTAAAGAAAAGTTTCCTTTTATTGATGAACCTCTTTCAGAAGAAGAAAAGGAATTTCCACTTGCTTATGGCATTCTTGTGTATAAATCGGCTTTCCAAGTTTACATGATGATGAGTGCTATTTATCATGTATGCCTTTAAAACTTAAGTTCTAATACAACACAGCTTGGCGTTAGATATTTCTCTCCTTCAGCTAGTGCAAAAGGTTATACGACGGCTGGGAGCGAACAGACAGCCCACCGCTTAGGAATTAAATGCTTTATAATTCTTTTTAATTTTCAGCCGCAGAATATTTATTGTGTTTCGATTGATGAAAAATCAACTAAAGAATTTAAAGATTCAATGTTATTGCTTACTGACTGTTTTCCGAATATTTTTGTTATGGTAGGGTTTAATCTAGTCCAAAAAATTATTTTAAAGGCAAGTGTAAACCCTGTTGGTTGGTGTGAATTTGGAGTAGCTCGTTCGCTTTATAATTGCTTTCGTTATTTGACTGAACATAAGCATGACTGGAAATATTTTCAAGTTAAATAAAAGAAATTTACTAATTAGATGCTTTTTTTAGTACCTGAGTGGATTTGATTTGCCTTTGAAAACAAATTTGGAAGTATATTTATTATACATATTTTATAATGTAAATTTCTTACAGATGGTTCGAATTTTTAAGCAACTAAATAGATCTATCAATATGCAAGTTTCTTTGTATCCGACTAACCGGCTTGGTGCAGAACTTAAGGTGAGTCACAATCTATGAAAAAATAAATATTAAATGTAGAATATCAAGCCCCCGTTACCCTTATGGAAGTCAAGTATGTCTTCTTTGTTTCCCCGTGAAGCAGCTAATGTTATGGTCTCCAGTTCTAAAGTGCATGAATTGCTGAGATTCTTGGAACAGACAATTTGTTCTGATGAAACTGTCTGGACTACTGTTGCAGGAAATCCACAAGGTGTTTAAAATATTATTTTGATTCTTATTTATTTCCTAAAAAGTCTGGTCTTCAACACCACGTAAAATAAAATTGTTTAATTTTCAGAATTAAAAATTCCCGGAGGATTTAACGCTGCAGCTTTCCATTTCGAGAGAACGGAGTGTGTTAAACATAAAAAAGGAAATATTACAGCAATCATTGAACAGGAAGTGAAAGCAATGGCTGAAAGACATCCAAACGAGCCTTTTCTCCCTGATAATTATTATATCTCTCGTTATCAAGTTTGGGATGTAGCTACTTTACATAAATGTTACTGTAAGTTTATAGAGATTTTTAATGTTTCAAACTTGATTTTAAAATAAACTTGAAAAGAAAGTTTATGAACTTAAAACTTAAATATAATCAAACAGAATTTCAAACTTGAAATAAATCAAACTTTAAAAACAACATTACAAACTTTTTTAAGATTAAACTTTAAAAATCTAACAATGGTTTAAAAAATAAGAAAAGAAGTTCGTAAACAACTTAAGCTTACGCTCAACCTTTAAAATAATTTGCAGACTTAATTTTACAGTTACAACCTTTTTTAAAGTCAAACTTAATATTTTATAAATAAACTTGTAATTAGGATTGCATGCTTAACTTTAAGCTCAAGCTCAAAAAATAATTTGCGAACTCAAAAACCCTATTTTTAGCACAGCGTTATAGACTCGAGTCATGTGTTTTTGGCATTAAGGATATTCCTTATTTGCTTAAACGACCAGAACTTGTACAACACAAAATGTATTTGAGTTTTCAACCTGCAGGTTCCCGATATTAATAATTCAATAAATAAACTAAATTAATTTAAGCCTATTTTTGTCTTTGGAAAACAATACATGAGAGAGCACTTGATTGGCGAAATCAAAAAGAATTTAAGGCTACCGCCTATTCTGAACTTCCAACAGTTAAACATGTTAGGGAAGGGAATGAACACTTTTATGATAATGAGTGCCTTTTACCTTATTGGGATTGAAAAAAATACAACTTGCTTTATCATTTACGTATATTAACGAATATATAATTACAAATTATCCTTGTGATATCACAATGTTTCCGTGTATCAATTATAAATTAAAATTTTTATCGAATAAATTCCATTTAAAAAATTTTTTCTTTTGGGATTTTTTAATTGTAAATACACTGCGTGATTAGATTTAATTTTTATTTAATTTTCAAAAAAGTGTGTGAAAAAGAAATGTTACAGCAATTATTAACAGGAAGTGAAATCAACGGCTAAAAGGCATCCTTATGTTCTATGTACATTATAGCTTTAGTTATAAAATTTTAAATTTATTAAATAATTTGTTATATAAAAATGGCTTTTTTTATTAATTTGATATGAATAAGCGATGATTGGAGAATTAGTTTTACATAACTTGAAAAAAATTAAATTAATAGTAGTAATAATAATATTCAGATTTATTTCAAGTTTATTGTTCTATTTTATTTTTACCAAAAACGAAGCTAAGCGTTCGGCATTTTAAAATTGCTTAGAAGTTAGAAGTTGTCAAGTTTTAGAACTACAAATTTTTGTATTTTACCTCTAAATCCTGCCAACTTATTCTTATAACTCTGATATTTCTCTTAAAAATAGGTAACTCTATTAGGAACATAAGAATAATAACCAAATTACAATTTTGAAAATATTTTGCCGCATTTTAATAATTATAATTAATGCGCTTAACTCAAGGGGGAGGGCTCATATTTAAAGAAATTAAAATGTTTAGTAAATCTTTTTTTATTATTAATTTCAAAAAATGTCGACTTGGCAAAAGATTCAAAAGTCTTCAAGTTTTTCTTCTTTTTTCATTTCTTTATTGCTACTTGTTGCTTTGTTATTTATGGTGTGATTTTTGATTTTAATCTATCTCAATTCTCAATTCGTTATTTATTTATTTAAATAGGCCTCATCACTTCTTTGGTATGGCAATTGTTATAGCCTTTCGGACAGTAGTGAAGTCTCTTCCATTCGAGATTATCGCAGTTTACCTGTAGAGTCTCCCCTTGATGTAGATAAATTGGAAAATTATTTGAATGAAAGGAGTTTGCGTTTAGGGTGAATTTTAGAAAATTAAGATTACTCTCAAAAATTTCAGAAATATGATAAATACAAGTTTTGCAAAATTTGTGAAGGGGATTCCTGCAAAGGATGGCAATTGGTGTGAACGAATGGGTAATGGCAAACTTGACAGTGAAGAACATAAAAAATTGGAAGGATGGGCTTTTGCTGATGATGACAAAACTTTGTTTGCAGAATTGGCAAAAAGCGGGGAGGTTGTCAGTCAACGGTGGGTTGATTCTTAAGTCTTAGAGAATTACAAACTTAAGTTTTCAAGTTCATTATACAAACTTACAAACATGAAGCTTGTTATTTTATTTTTAAGATGTACTCGCCTTAAAGAAAAGTTTCCTTTTATTGATGAACCTCTTTCAGAAGAAGAAAAGAAATTTCCACTTGCTTATGGCATTCTTGTGTATAAATCGGCTTTCCAAGTTTACATGATGATGAGTGCTATTTATCATGTATGCCTTTAAAACTTAAGTTCTAATACAACACAGCTTGGCGTTAGATATTTCTCTCCTTCAGCTAGTGCAAAAGGTTATACGACGGCTGGGAGCGAACAGACAGCCCACCGCTTAGGAATTAAATGCTTTATAATTCTTTTTAATTTTCAGCCGCAGAATATTTATTGTGTTTCGATTGATGAAAAATCAACTAAAGAATTTAAAGATTCAATGTTATTGCTTACTGACTGTTTTCCGAATATTTTTGTTATGGTAGGGTTTAATCTAGTCCAAAAAATTATTTTAAAGGCAAGTGTAAACCCTGTTGGTTGGTGTGAATTTGGAGTAGCTCGTTCGCTTTATAATTGCTTTCGTTATTTGACTGAACATAAGCATGACTGGAAATATTTTCAAGTTAAATAAAAGAAATTTACTAATTAGATGCTTTTTTTAGTACCTGAGTGGATTTGATTTGCCTTTGAAAACAAATTTGGAAGTATATTTATTATACATATTTTATAATGTAAATTTCTTACAGATGGTTCGAATTTTTAAGCAACTAAATAGATCTATCAATATGCAAGTTTCTTTGTATCCGACTAACCGGCTTGGTGCAGAACTTAAGGTGAGTCACAATCTATGAAAAAATAAATATTAAATGTAGAATATCAAGCCCCCGTTACCCTTATGGAAGTCAAGTATGTCTTCTTTGTTTCCCCGTGAAGCAGCTAATGTTATGGTCTCCAGTTCTAAAGTGCATGAATTGCTGAGATTCTTGGAACAGACAATTTGTTCTGATGAAACTGTCTGGACTACTGTTGCAGGAAATCCACAAGGTGTTTAAAATATTATTTTGATTCTTATTTATTTCCTAAAAAGTCTGGTCTTCAACACCACGTAAAATAAAATTGTTTAATTTTCAGAATTAAAAATTCCCGGAGGATTTAACGCTGCAGCTTTCCATTTCGAGAGAACGGAGTGTGTTAAACATAAAAAAGGAAATATTACAGCAATCATTGAACAGGAAGTGAAAGCAATGGCTGAAAGACATCCAAACGAGCTACTATTAATTTAATTTTTTTCAAGTTATGTAAAACTAATTCTCCAATCATCGCTTATTCATATCAAATTAATAAAAAAAGCCATTTTTATATAACAAATTATTTAATAAATTTAAAATTTTATAACTAAAGCTATAATGTACATAGAACATAAGGATGCCTTTTAGCCGTTGATTTCACTTCCTGTTAATAATTGCTGTAACATTTCTTTTTCACACACTTTTTTGAAAATTAAATAAAAATTAAATCTAATCACGCAGTGTATTTACAATTAAAAAATCCCAAAAGAAAAAATTTTTTAAATGGAATTTATTCGATAAAAATTTTAATTTATAATTGATACACGGAAACATTGTGATATCACAAGGATAATTTGTAATTATATATTCGTTAATATACGTAAATGATAAAGCAAGTTGTATTTTTTTCAATCCCAATAAGGTAAAAGGCACTCATTATCATAAAAGTGTTCATTCCCTTCCCTAACATGTTTAACTGTTGGAAGTTCAGAATAGGCGGTAGCCTTAAATTCTTTTTGATTTCGCCAATCAAGTGCTCTCTCATGTATTGTTTTCCAAAGACAAAAATAGGCTTAAATTAATTTAGTTTATTTATTGAATTATTAATATCGGGAACCTGCAGGTTGAAAACTCAAATACATTTTGTGTTGTACAAGTTCTGGTCGTTTAAGCAAATAAGGAATATCCTTAATGCCAAAAACACATGACTCGAGTCTATAACGCTGTGCTAAAAATAGGGTTTTTGAGTTCGCAAATTATTTTTTGAGCTTGAGCTTAAAGTTAAGCATGCAATCCTAATTACAAGTTTATTTATAAAATATTAAGTTTGACTTTAAAAAAGGTTGTAACTGTAAAATTAAGTCTGCAAATTATTTTAAAGGTTGAGCGTAAGCTTAAGTTGTTTACGAACTTCTTTTCTTATTTTTTAAACCATTGTTAGATTTTTAAAGTTTAATCTTAAAAAAGTTTGTAATGTTGTTTTTAAAGTTTGATTTATTTCAAGTTTGAAATTCTGTTTGATTATATTTAAGTTTTAAGTTCATAAACTTTCTTTTCAAGTTTATTTTAAAATCAAGTTTGAAACATTAAAAATCTCTATAAACTTACAGTAACATTTATGTAAAGTAGCTACATCCCAAACTTGATAACGAGAGATATAATAATTATCAGGGAGAAAAGGCTCGTTTGGATGTCTTTCAGCCATTGCTTTCACTTCCTGTTCAATGATTGCTGTAATATTTCCTTTTTTATGTTTAACACACTCCGTTCTCTCGAAATGGAAAGCTGCAGCGTTAAATCCTCCGGGAATTTTTAATTCTGAAAATTAAACAATTTTATTTTACGTGGTGTTGAAGACCAGACTTTTTAGGAAATAAATAAGAATCAAAATAATATTTTAAACACCTTGTGGATTTCCTGCAACAGTAGTCCAGACAGTTTCATCAGAACAAATTGTCTGTTCCAAGAATCTCAGCAATTCATGCACTTTAGAACTGGAGACCATAACATTAGCTGCTTCACGGGGAAACAAAGAAGACATACTTGACTTCCATAAGGGTAACGGGGGCTTGATATTCTACATTTAATATTTATTTTTTCATAGATTGTGACTCACCTTAAGTTCTGCACCAAGCCGGTTAGTCGGATACAAAGAAACTTGCATATTGATAGATCTATTTAGTTGCTTAAAAATTCGAACCATCTGTAAGTATGAGAATTTGGAGAATTGAAAAATAAGTATTACCAGGATGAAATTGCCGAGAAGGCCCTGATTCATCTTTCCGCTTTTTCGTTCCTTAATAAAAAATTTTTTTTCGTTAATAAAAAATTTTCTGAATTTTGTATTTGTCCTATATACAAAGCCCTTTGAATTTTTCAAAAAAATAGGAACCTCTATTACTTCCATTTTTCATGCCTTCGACTAACAAGTCTCGAGGCAATATTTCACCAAAAAACAACAAAAGTTGGATTATAATAAAAGAAGAAATAATCATTTGAAAAAACTTTTCTTTGATTTTTTTTGAAAATTAAAATCTTAGAATAGCTTAACATTTAAACAAATTAATTAACAATCTGTTAAGAAGAATCGAGGTATTCGAGAGAAGAATCGGGGCAAGAGGGGCAAGCAAGAATCGAGGCAAGTTACTATGCAGGAGGCGGCGTGGGTTAATAAATGAGACATCAGTCCGGTTAACTGTAGATGGTTCTTAGCTCCAGGGACGGGACGGGTTGAGAAAAATGACGGATTCGGGTAAGTAGGAACGGAGTTAAAAATTTTCTTCGGATCGGGCTTCGGGATCAGATAGCCCGTCCCCTACCTTGTTCGCTCAACCGACCGATTAGACTTTTTATTAGCTGAAAGATACATAAATAGCTATAGCCCAGATCCGCTTACTATGAAAGTTTAAATTTGACTTTAGAATTGCCTTGAAAATCCCCCAGTAGCAATAAAAAATTTTAAAATTGAAAATATTGGCTATTAATTAAATAAACAATAAATAAATTTTCAGTCAATTTAAATGCCTCTCCCTATTTTTGAATGCCCCTCTCCCCCCCCCCCCCTGTTATTGAAAATAAAAGTCTAATCATTGGCCCCTTAATTTTATTTTTAAATTTTAAAGGGAGGGAGGAGGGATAGACAATTTAAATTTTAAGACGTCTATAGCGCCTTCACGTGCTTGAAGCCCGGCAAATGAAAGGGGATACCCGTAGCGAGAATAAAGCTTGTGATTAGTGAATTAATTTTGGCAACACATGATTTTTAAAAATAAAAACAAATAAATAAATTTCCGGCGCTCCCTTTAATCTTAATTTCAAAATATTTTTTAATGACTTGTTTTGAAATTTTCTTAGATATAAAGTCAGATTCATTGAAGATTATTGTAGGTTGTCGAAACCTGGGGAACTTTCAACTGAACATAGGTATCTACCCCGGTGGGCTGATTTCAATGAAAAGAGATGCCTTCCTATTAATCTATAACTCATTAGAAAGAGCATGCTTCACTGTATTTATTATGCTTCACTGAACCAGTTGGAGATCTGTCTAATCTGTCTACGATACCTCAAAACATGTTAAAATGACTCATATTAGCCTGGAGATAAGACTTAGTTATTAAAAAACTCATATGAGAATGACGCACATTACTGCCACTTTTTTCAACATCAGATATCTCAAGTTGGTGTATTTCGACGACAACGATGCCTTCCTATTAATCCATAGCTCATTAAAAAGAAAACAAAACTTTTACTTAATTAAGAAAACAAAACTTTTACTTTTACTTAAAAAGCGCTCCTGTAGAATGTTCGAGTATTTAAAAAAAATTAATTTTTTTTTGTTCTATCATAAAATTTTTTTCAAAAGTTATTCAAAACTTTCCAAAAGTAGGTATTATATACAGCTTTTAATGCTCTATATACAGCTTTTAATGCTCAAAATTTTCCAATGCACAAATTTTCCAATAAATTTTAAAATTAATTATAGCTCATTCCTTTGTAAGCGCATCTTTATACATTAAATTTTTACATTTTTACAATTTCTGGATTTAATACATAAGTCTCATCAATCAAAAATTTTCGAATAAAATGTTCAGGATTTTATTAAAAAGCTGTAAAATTTGCAATTCTAGGCTTTTAGAATCCATTTCTAGATTTCTAGGCTTTTATTTCTCATTTCTGTCTTCTATTCAATGTTAATTGAATAGGAAAATTAACCCCTGAATCTCTAACTTTTAAATAAACACACAAAATTTTCCAATGCTTTTATCAATGAATTCTTTCAAATGGGTTTTAGCACAAAAGCCTATAAATTTGAATGAAAGGTGAAGAAGGGAATTGAAGTTAATGGAAGGTGAAGTTTTTGGTATAGGCTTTTGTCTTTTACATATAATGAATATTTTGGGGGTGGAACAAACAATGAAAAAATGAATACTTTAAATGTGATTCATTACTAGTCTTCTTTTCCTTTTCTCGTCGCGAACTTGAAATCATTGATAAGACTTCCGTTTGTGTTTAAAAATACATTGAAATGAGGTAAATTTAAATAAAATGAGGAAAATTTTAGAATTATCCCTGTGAAAGAGTAGAAGGGACCCAATGTATGTAGTGTAACCAGGAATGTTTAACACAAATAATATATGTAGGTATCGAAAAATTTATGATAATTTTCTATAAGGTTCGGTGACAACAAGCTCTACTCTATATTAGGGATAAGTGAAAGGTAAGAGCCGTCTAAAACGAGGCTGAATCAGTGAAAAAATATAAAAAATATGCAAGGAACTAATAAATCGTTCCATTGGATTTAGTTGATTTTTTTTGTTTTTTTTAAGTTTTTTTTTTGTGTTTTTGTGTTTTTTTAATTTTTAAAAATTTTTTTGTTTTTTTGTTTTTAATTTTTTTTGTAATTTTTTGTTTGTTTTGCCCTTTTAGTACCCTCAATCATCCCCTCAATCATCATCTTCATTATCTTCGCCATCGTCCGTATCATTGTTACTTGATTCTTCACCTTCGTCTTCACTCAAATTTTCTCCGGTATAATGCGCACTGATATCCGCACTCTCATCATTCACCGTAAAAATAATCCCTGCATAATATCGAATTGTGTTGAACTTCTCGTAGTCCCCATTGATATGTAATCCTGGAAATGTTCCAGCTGTAATTTGAACTATTAATCGCGCAACAACATTTAAAACATAATCCTGATAATCTGTAAAAATATAAATATTATTTTTTCTTAAAGTAAAGCAGCTGGGCTATAGCGATTTCTATAGCTATTTCTCTCGTTTAGCTTTGTAGTGCAAAAGGTTCTTCAGCGGCTGGGAGCGAACCAGCATCTTAAGTAGACCGGACTGATGTGTTACATCATGCCGCCTACTGCATAGCTTTAGGAATTAAATAACTATACTTTACGGTAATTTATTATAAAATTCTTTATTTAATATTTAACTTTACTAAAAAATTTTTTTATAAGAACAAAAATTTAATTTTTTTACTTACTCTGCCTTAATAGTGTGAAAGTAGTACTCATCCCCTGCGCTGTTAATTTATCTGTTGCTTCATTTATTTTAGTTGGATAGTTATCTAAAACTTGTTGATATTTCTCAACATCGAGTTGCCAACTAAATAAAAATTTATATTTTGTTAAGTACATACACCCTTGAGATGAAAAGATGGAAAGATTTAAACCGGTGATCGAAATTTCGTTATTACTGATACGGAATATCGATAAATACTGCAAAATACCGTCGTCGCATGGTACTGTCCGGTCCCTAATTTCTAACTTAGAATTTCTAACCTACACAACTTGAGAAGAATATATATATTTTTTATAATTTGATGGGGGTAGCTAGGGCATTAACACCAATGCTTACGAATACTGATGAGCCAAGAGATTCTTATGTTTTGCTTCTTAACCAGATAGGGTATTTTTTATGAAAATAATATTTATCAATATAATAAAGTTAATAATGTGAGATTATATGTAGTGCTAGACTCCTCAAGAAACGGTAATACAGAAAAATCAGCTATAAAAGTCTAAGTTAGAAATTAGGGACCGGACAGTACCATGCGACGACGGTATTTTGCAGTATTTATCGATATTCCGTATCAGTAATAACGAAATTTCGATCACCGGTTTAAATCTTTCCATCTTTTCATCTCAAGGGTGTATGTACTTAACAAAATATAAATTTTTATTTAGTTGGCAACTCGATGTTGAGAAATATCAACAAGTTTTAGATAACTATCCAACTAAAATAAATGAAGCAACAGATAAATTAACAGCGCAGGGGATGAGTACTACTTTCACACTATTAAGGCAGAGTAAGTAAAAAAATTAAATTTTTGTTCTTATAAAAAAATTTTTTAGTAAAGTTAAATATTAAATAAAGAATTTTATAATAAATTACCGTAAAGTATAGTTATTTAATTCCTAAAGCTATGCAGTAGGCGGCATGATGTAACACATCAGTCCGGTCTACTTAAGATGCTGGTTCGCTCCCAGCCGCTGAAGAACCTTTTGCACTACAAAGCTAAACGAGAGAAATAGCTATAGAAATCGCTATAGCCCAGCTGCTTTACTTTAAGAAAAAATAATATTTATATTTTTACAGATTATCAGGATTATGTTTTAAATGTTGTTGCGCGATTAATAGTTCAAATTACAGCTGGAACATTTCCAGGATTACATATCAATGGGGACTACGAGAAGTTCAACACAATTCGATATTATGCAGGGATTATTTTTACGGTGAATGATGAGAGTGCGGATATCAGTGCGCATTATACCGGAGAAAATTTGAGTGAAGACGAAGGTGAAGAATCAAGTAACAATGATACGGACGATGGCGAAGATAATGAAGATGATGATTGAGGGGATGATTGAGGGTACTAAAAGGGCAAAACAAACAAAAAATTACAAAAAAAATTAAAAACAAAAAAACAAAAAAATTTTTAAAAATTAAAAAAACACAAAAACACAAAAAAAAAACTTAAAAAAAACAAAAAAAATCAACTAAATCCAATGGAACGATTTATTAGTTCCTTGCATATTTTTTATATTTTTTCACTGATTCAGCCTCGTTTTAGACGGCTCTTACCTTTCACTTATCCCTAATATAGAGTAGAGCTTGTTGTCACCGAACCTTATAGAAAATTATCATAAATTTTTCGATACCTACATATATTATTTGTGTTAAACATTCCTGGTTACACTACATACATTGGGTCCCTTCTACTCTTTCACAGGGATAATTCTAAAATTTTCCTCATTTTATTTAAATTTACCTCATTTCAATGTATTTTTAAACACAAACGGAAGTCTTATCAATGATTTCAAGTTCGCGACGAGAAAAGGAAAAGAAGACTAGTAATGAATCACATTTAAAGTATTCATTTTTTCATTGTTTGTTCCACCCCCAAAATATTCATTATATGTAAAAGACAAAAGCCTATACCAAAAACTTCACCTTCCATTAACTTCAATTCCCTTCTTCACCTTTCATTCAAATTTATAGGCTTTTGTGCTAAAACCCATTTGAAAGAATTCATTGATAAAAGCATTGGAAAATTTTGTGTGTTTATTTAAAAGTTAGAGATTCAGGGGTTAATTTTCCTATTCAATTAACATTGAATAGAAGACAGAAATGAGAAATAAAAGCCTAGAAATCTAGAAATGGATTCTAAAAGCCTAGAATTGCAAATTTTACAGCTTTTTAATAAAATCCTGAACATTTTATTCGAAAATTTTTGATTGATGAGACTTATGTATTAAATCCAGAAATTGTAAAAATGTAAAAATTTAATGTATAAAGATGCGCTTACAAAGGAATGAGCTATAATTAATTTTAAAATTTATTGGAAAATTTGTGCATTGGAAAATTTTGAGCATTAAAAGCTGTATATAGAGCATTAAAAGCTGTATATAATACCTACTTTTGGAAAGTTTTGAATAACTTTTGAAAAAAATTTTATGATAGAACAAAAAAAAATTAATTTTTTTTAAATACTCGAACATTCTACAGGAGCGCTTTTTAAGTAAAAGTAAAAGTTTTGTTTTCTTAATTAAGTAAAAGTTTTGTTTTCTTTTTAATGAGCTATGGATTAATAGGAAGGCATCGTTGTCGTCGAAATACACCAACTTGAGATATCTGATGTTGAAAAAAGTGGCAGTAATGTGCGTCATTCTCATATGAGTTTTTTAATAACTAAGTCTTATCTCCAGGCTAATATGAGTCATTTTAACATGTTTTGAGGTATCGTAGACAGATTAGACAGATCTCCAACTGGTTCAGTGAAGCATAATAAATACAGTGAAGCATGCTCTTTCTAATGAGTTATAGATTAATAGGAAGGCATCTCTTTTCATTGAAATCAGCCCACCGGGGTAGATACCTATGTTCAGTTGAAAGTTCCCCAGGTTTCGACAACCTACAATAATCTTCAATGAATCTGACTTTATATCTAAGAAAATTTCAAAACAAGTCATTAAAAAATATTTTGAAATTAAGATTAAAGGGAGCGCCGGAAATTTATTTATTTGTTTTTATTTTTAAAAATCATGTGTTGCCAAAATTAATTCACTAATCACAAGCTTTATTCTCGCTACGGGTATCCCCTTTCATTTGCCGGGCTTCAAGCACGTGAAGGCGCTATAGACGTCTTAAAATTTAAATTGTCTATCCCTCCTCCCTCCCTTTAAAATTTAAAAATAAAATTAAGGGGCCAATGATTAGACTTTTATTTTCAATAACAGGGGGGGGGGGGAGAGGGGCATTCAAAAATAGGGAGAGGCATTTAAATTGACTGAAAATTTATTTATTGTTTATTTAATTAATAGCCAATATTTTCAATTTTAAAATTTTTTATTGCTACTGGGGGATTTTCAAGGCAATTCTAAAGTCAAATTTAAACTTTCATAGTAAGCGGATCTGGGCTATAGCTATTTATGTATCTTTCAGCTAATAAAAAGTCTAATCGGTCGGTTGAGCGAACAAGGTAGGGGACGGGCTATCTGATCCCGAAGCCCGATCCGAAGAAAATTTTTAACTCCGTTCCTACTTACCCGAATCCGTCATTTTTCTCAACCCGTCCCGTCCCTGGAGCTAAGAACCATCTACAGTTAACCGGACTGATGTCTCATTTATTAACCCACGCCGCCTCCTGCATAGTAACTTGCCTCGATTCTTGCTTGCCCCTCTTGCCCCGATTCTTCTCTCGAATACCTCGATTCTTCTTAACAGATTGTTAATTAATTTGTTTAAATGTTAAGCTATTCTAAGATTTTAATTTTCAAAAAAAATCAAAGAAAAGTTTTTTCAAATGATTATTTCTTCTTTTATTATAATCCAACTTTTGTTGTTTTTTGGTGAAATATTGCCTCGAGACTTGTTAGTCGAAGGCATGAAAAATGGAAGTAATAGAGGTTCCTATTTTTTTGAAAAATTCAAAGGGCTTTGTATATAGGACAAATACAAAATTCAGAAAATTTTTTATTAACGAAAAAAAATTTTTTATTAAGGAACGAAAAAGCGGAAAGATGAATCAGGGCCTTCTCGGCAATTTCATCCTGGTAATACTTATTTTTCAATTCTCCAAATTCTCATAGAAGCAATATGAAACTATTAAAATTATAAAATTTTAGTTTAAATTTTTAGTTTAAAAAAGATTTTTTGCTTCAAAATATTTTGAGATTCTCCAAATATAAAACTATTATAGATAAAATCAGAGCTGGAACACCGGTTCTTAAACATCAACCAAATGCATTTTCTCTCACGGAGCTGTCCTTTCTGATTAGAATTTTGGAGATGGTTGAAGAGAATGAATTGGAACAGAATATTTATTCTATTCAACAAATCCTTTTTGGAAATGGAATTGATATATTAAGGAAAAAACACATCTTGAATCAAGGACAACTTGCTCATTTAATATGGGGAAATCAAAACAACACGAGTGAAGGACATTTTAATCATTTAATGCGAGAAAACCAAGGGCATCTGGATTCAGAACAGACTGCACACATAAATGAAACAAATTCAGATCAGATCCTTCATACCATTGGAGAAATTTCTGGCAAAATTGGAAAGGTAATTCAATGTAATTATTAAAAAGGCAAAAATTTTTTTGTCTGTAGTGGTTTATGTTAATTTAAAAACTCGTGTAAACGCCAGTTACAACCCAATAAAAAATTATTAAATATTCACTTGATCATAGACGTTTGGAAAATCTCGGACAAACGTTAACATAACACCTTTCGCAATTTTAACTCAAATAATACAATATTTTAAGTTGATTACTATGTATGAAGGCAAACTGAACGACGCAATGATGGAGCTTAACGGAAGTTTAAAGAATGTTGGAAATAAAACTGAATTGATAAAATTGAATAAATCTAGATACTATGAACTCACAGATAGCTTAAATGAAGGAGATAAAGCTAATCAAATTTTAAAAAACGAGATTAATTCCAACCATAGTAATAATGTGAGAATAAAGTGAGTGATATACATACTAATTAACAAGTTTACTGTCCATAAACAATTATTTTTTAAAGTTATTCGGGTTGGATTTTTTGGAAATTTGAGAGAAATATTTACTTTCTAAATCACCTACTGTCGAAATTATACGCTTTTCCTCTAGTAATTAAATTATTTTTAAAGCGAAGCTAATCTGAGTGAACTTTTGCATCAAGCAAATCCGTCTAGATTGCGCAATCTTTTAAAATCATTACTTGAACCTACACAACTTGAGAAGAATATATATATTTTTTATAATTTGTTAGTAGTAGCTAGAGCATTAACATCAATGTTTATGAGTAATGTTGCGCTAACAACCTTCTATCACAAGCTTCTTAGCAGTAAAGGGTATTTTTTAAATAAAAGGGTAAACGATAAGTTGTGGTCGGCTTTAAAGTAATACAAAATTATAAATACATTTTTCATATATTTTTACTTAGAAAGCAGCTCGATTTTGGAAAATATCAACAAGTTTTGGCTACTTATGAAAATAAAATAGCTGAAGCAATCAACAAATTAACAGCGAAAGGGAAAAGTACTACTTTCTCACTTCTAATTCAGCGTAAGCAAAATTAAAATGATAATAAAATTTTTTTAGTAAAGTTAAATGTTAAATAAAAGGCTTTAATTTTATAAAAAATATTTTTACAGATCATCAGGATTATTTTTTTGATGTTGTGTTACAATTATTAAATCGAATTTTAAGTGGAACATTTCCAGGATTAAATTTCAAGGAGTCCTACGAGAATGTAAACACAATTGGATATTATGCAGGGATTATTTTTACGGTGAATGATGAAAGTTTTGTTAATGAAAATTATACCGACGGAAATGAGAATGACTACGAATTTGAGCCTGGTAATTATTATACCGATGATGAAGAGGGCATTTAATGAAGATATATGATGGTTCTAAAAATGAAAACAAACACAAAAAAAAATTTACAAAAGCAAAAAAAAATTCAAAAAAAATTTAAAAATAAAAAAAGCAAAAAAAAACACAAAAAACCAAAAAACAAAAAAAAATTAACATAAATTTCAAGGAACGATTTATTAGTTCCCTGTATATTATTTAAATTTTTTGCTGTATCAGCCTCGAGCAGTGCTTTAAATTAACATTTTAAACAGCCTTCTACACCTTCTCTTACCCCTAAAAAGGGTAGAGCAAAGCAAGATATGATAATCGTCGTCGTCTCCGAACAAAAATAGGCCCTCCTGGGGCCCTTATATAATTAGCTTCCATATCTTTCAAGATAATCATTATCTATCTTTAAAGATAGGAGAACCCACATTACATATTAGTGTTCTGCCCTACCTGATTCCAATATTTTAACTCCTTTAACGAGGTAAAAATTCAAAAATTTAAAGTATCTAACTCAATTTACCTCATTTCAATGTATATTTTTTAAACATAAATCGGAGGTCTCATCATTGAATCTATGAAAAGTTAGTCAATCATCTGTGACTCATTAGAAAATAGTAAAAGATAGGATGGGGATTATTTTGATAGTTATCTGGAGCAAAATTATTATCCTCTTAATCATATTTTTGTATTAGAGATATTCTAAAATTTTTAAATGATGAGACTTCCAGAATTGTATATACTATGAGTAAAAATTTATATAATATTTATATAAGTAATGTATAAAAATGTACATACAAACCGAAAATTTATTATTTGATTTATGTTCTTATGTTCTATGAAGTTAGTCTGATTAATTATTTGGATATTCTAAATTTTGATAGATTATTGTAGAAGTTATTATTTTTGGAAGGACAAAAAGCCGGATTTGGGGGCGATCTCGCCGAGTTTACTCTGTTTAGAGGTTGAAAAAAGTTTTTAAACTAAAATTTTAACTTATGGTACACAGATTTTATGTTTTTATTACTCTTTCTAGTAAAGGATAAATTTATTATATATTTATTACAAAAATTACATAAAATTTGGAAATTTTATTTAAATATTTTATTTAAATTTATATCATTTAATTTAGTATTTATCTTCCTCCAATAACACTTTGGATTCCACCACCTCCATATCCACCTCCGCCAGCAACAAAGGAAGATCCTGGAAGGCCATATCCTCCACCTATTACACTTTGGATTCCTCCTCCACTTCCACCACCTCCAGAAACGAAGCTGGAGCTTGCTGGGGCGGCCTTTTTTAATTAGAAAATATTTTTGAAATAAATTTATTTAATTGTTCTGATTTTTCTCTTAATCCTAAATTCCTAAAAGTATCCTCTCTTCAATTAATTCTTCAACTCCAAGTATTTAAATTATTAATTTAATTTTTTAATAAAATTTACCGGAGCATAATAATAAGGATAAGAATAAGCAGGTGCATATACAGCATGTCTCTTTTGCCTAGAAATGGGATTTTTTTATTATGAAAATAATATTAGCTGAAAAATATTAAGGAAACAAAAATTAAAGCTTTCGAAGCTTATTGCTTTCCAAATTAATTTTTTACAAATAAGATTAGAATTTAGCAATGGAAATATCCAAAATTCTATTGATAATTAAAGACTATGGATAATCACCTTATTTATGGATACAGACATGGATACAGATAAGTTCAAAATGCCTGCGGATATCCGTCTGTATCTGCCGTAAATATACGTATACAGATATCAAAATCCATGAAATTACCCAGTCTGATTTATTCCTTTAATTAATTTCTAACTTAAAAACCTACACTGTCTTATCAGCAACAGGTGCAGAAACCACAATTTGTGCAATTAAAGCAGCTACAATTAAAAAGCAAAAAGTCGAAGAAGACATTTTTAATTTTTAGAGGGATGGGGATTTTTTGAAATTTAAAAATAAATTATGATTATTAAGTGTGAACTCTCCTCTTATTTATAGGCTTCACTTTACTTATCAAAATTTTAAAGAATTTTATTTGTTTACTAATGCCTAGATGCTTTAAATGACGTTAATTCAAAATTTTTTCTTTAATTAATTGGAAATTCGAGCATAAATAAATTAAATTAAAATAAACTCTCCGTTCCACAGAAAATACACCAAAATTATTATTTTCTTCAAAGTTTTTTCGTTAAATTCCCCCAATTAATTTTTTTCCCATGAATTATTTCAAAGAAATTAGAGTTCCTTTTTAAGTTGTTTATTTTTGAATAATTTAAGGGGGACCCCAAAAATAAATTTTTAGTCAGCTTGTATTCGCGAAATAACGAATAAATAAAACAAAAAAATAATTAATCAAAATAAATCAAGCTCAAAAAAAAATTTTTTTTTCAAATTTGAGAAATTTAAAATTAGCGAGAAAATTCTCTCCTTTAAGAGTTGGGGTCATAAGGGCGCTGGGCCATTAGGGCGCCAGCACTAGAAACTGACACTTAGGCGAAACCGAAATTTATGAAAATTTTCTCAAATTTCTTTAACATCATTGACTACCTGCTCCAGAAATTTCAGAATTTTTCATCGAATATTTCTGAAGTTATAGTCGATAAACCGCGAAAAATAAGCAATTTTCAAACTTCTAAAAATAATTATTTAATTTAAATAAAATTTAATTTTCTTTGCTTAAAATGGTTCTGCTTTACTGTACAATTTAATAAAAAATTTTCTTTTGTTCCTCAAAGTGTGATTAATTTTCTAAAATTAATCCAAGGTTACCCCTTGTAATTACCCTTGTTGATTAACGTCACTACCACGCGTGGAAAGGGAATGCTTTTGTAAACAAGTAAAATTAATTTAATTTTGATGAGAAAATTAAACCTATAAATAAGAGAAGTGTTCACAACTAATAATCATAAAATTTTACTTTAAATTTAAATTTTAAAAAATCCTCATCCAAACAAAATTAAAAATGTCTTCTTCAACTTTTTGCCTTTTAATTGTAGCTGCTTTAATTGCACAAATTGTGATTTCTGCACCTCCACCTCCTGCTGATAAGACAGTGTATAGTTTTTAATTTTATTAGGGAATCTTGGAAGGCATTCTGAGACATCTTAGGGGACTTCTAGAATTCTCTAGGGTTTCTAGGATCTTCTAGTATTCGCAGAATCTGCGCATAATTGAAATAGGCACCTGAACGAGTATACTAATTTTAATTAGATAATGAAAGGACGAATCTAGGGATCGATCGGGATCCGAAATCGATACCCCCAAAGAATTGCGATTCTTGATACTCGAGATTCTGAACGTGGTTTTACTAACTATCCTTTAGATTTCAGTATTATTTTACACAAAATTATTTCACTTTTAATTCTAAAAATATTTTCTTTAGCGATAAGAGACATGCTACATGTTGTGCTCCTGTTTATGCAGCTCCTGTTTATGCGGCACCAGCTTATGCACCTGCATATTATGCTCCTGTAATTTATTAAAAATTTAATAATAGTAATCCTGTCTCCCATTAATTCAAAGACACTTTGGGAAATTATCTCAGTTTATTAAAAAAATATTTTTTCAAAAAGGCTGCCCCAGCAAGTTCCAGCTTCGTTTCTGGAGGTGGTGCAAGTGGAGGAGGAGGAATCCAAAGTGTAATAGGAGGAGGATATGGCCTTTCTGGATCTTCCTTTGTTGCTGGTGGCGGTGGCAGTGGAGGAGGTATTCAAAGTGTTATTGGAGGTGGCTCTTCATTTGTAGCTGGAGGAGGTGGATATGGACATGGAGGATACGGTTATGGTGGATATGGATATGGTCGACGTTAAATTATTTAGAATGAAATAATCAAAATATTTATTTAAAATGATGTAGAAAACAAAAATTTTCTAAAATTTACAAATATTTAATTGGATTTTTTAAAAAAATATAATAAATTTTTTGAATTTTTAAATCACTTTAAATCTGTAAAATATGTATGACATCTATCACAACGTAGTCATGTTTTGTAAGGACTACGTAAGGAATTCTGCCTACAGAGCGAATTCAAGTTCTGGGATCGCCACCTATGGCCTGATGGTCTAAGTGAGTACTCGATCCTATTCCTTACCAGCAATCCAGATTATTTGAATTCAGAATTTGATAAAGACAGTTGGACAAATAAACAAAGGGAGAAGAAGTGAATAAAAAAGTTTGGGATATTCGTAGATTTGCCAGGGACAGCCAACACGAATCCTAACTTTGAGCATCTACAACAACGGCAACTGACTTTTCTACAAATTTTCAATTTCTCCAATTTTCAATTATTTTCCAATTTTTAACTTTCTACCAATTCGACATCGATTTTCGGGTTATTTTTCCCAAAATTCGAAGATTTAGAAAAATATTTTCTATTTGAAACATTTGAATTACTTCAATTTTCAGAAACTTTTTTGCTTAAAAACAACTTTGACTGTGAGTCAGGTGTCTATTTTTGCCTTCGAAAAAGACGGGAAAAACTTAAAAGTATTAAAAAAAAATTTCAATAAATTGGCAAATAAAAAATAAAATGCGAATAAATTTTATAAGACAAAAATATGTGAATAGGATGTCTATAAGATAACATTGATAATAATAGTTTGGAACCCCCCCCCCTTTTTTTTCCTTTCTATTTTTCCCTAGTTTTTTCCCATTTTATGGCAAATTAGGTATCATTCGAAAGAGCTCTTCGAGCTAATTCGAATGACATTAGAATGAAAAAAAGCTTTTCCCAACGAGGATTTAGCTTCATAATTTTTGTAAAAATGATCAGATCTAGTTCGAATGATATATGATAAATTATGTATCAAACAAAGAAGCTCAAAATGGTCAGGGAAACAGTGAAAAAAAAGAGGGGGGCGAATTCCAAACTATTACCAAAATATTTAAAAAATGCACATAAAACAAGGGCTCTCATCGGAGAAAAGAAATTTTATGCATGTTCAAATCTCATATATTTTTCTCACGCGTCTTTTTCAGCATGTGTGAGAGAGAAAACAAAAAAGATTTTTTTCAATTTTTAGCCCCGCAGGCGAAAATTTCCAAAATTTTAAGGAAAATTTAATTTTTTTAACCAAAAAAATTTTTAATTTTGTAAACACAAAGGTAGGTAAATTTCAAAATAAATTCGAATGAGAGCTCTGCATAAAACAAAAATAATTTAATCGAAAGTCAATGAGAAACTATTCACAAAAAAAACTTATGGTTTAGGTATCCTTTTTTAGCCACGTCCTTTTTTCCCTTTTCCATAGTTTTTCAATTCAGCTGAAGATGTAGAAAAGGTTAGTGAAGAAATAGATTAACTCATCGAGCTGAGTTTAATGATACCAGAATCTGTCCTTGATCTCTGGGAAGAATTACATGGGTCAAAATGTCATTTTGAGACAAATATGATTCTAAACACAGAATTACCGGAAAAACTAAAAATACCGGGACCATTATTTCAAAATGAAAAAGGAAAAAGGGGCGTGTCCAAAAAAGGATACCTAAACCATATAAGATCTCATAAAAATATAAATTTCATTAAGCAAGAAATTGATGAGGAATTGTTTCGTCACCATCAAATAATAACCTGATCAGTTCTGGATTAAATCTATACCCACCATAAGGATATTTAAAAGCACAGCCAAATAAATGTTGAAACCAACAACGAAGTGTAACAAGATCCTTGATATTTTTTGGAAAGGCTGGCAAATTTAAGAGAAGATGGACTTCATCCTCGATTTTTTCAAGTTTGACAAGAATTGGCCACTGATTTATTGAATGATGTAAATACAACTGAATTGATTTAGCTAATGCTGCATTCCACTGAAAAAATTAAATGTAATTTTATTAAAAATTAGTTCAACCTTCTTTCTAAGTTGATCATTTAATGTAAATTTAAAAAGTCCAGATTGAAGGTTAATCATTTTAGCGTTTTGAAAGACTTTATCACTGAGTATTACATTTACAAGCCGATTGAATTTCTTCTTTGCCAATTGTTCTTCATATTTATTAATTAAATTGCAAAAGTAAAAATTGGTTTGTCTTAGAGAAAATAATTGGTTGAAATTAAGGCATTTTAATATGTCAAGTTGAACTTCATTTGGAAGAGAAGACATTGGATCCTTTACCTAAAAAAAGAGTAAATAAAAAATTAAAATCTCCTAAAATTTATTATTTAAAAGTGGAAAATTGAAGATTAGGTAAAATTGTTTGAGGGAAAAAACTTGGGGAGAGCAAGCTGGTTTGTGGGGTAAAAACTTGGATTATACAAATGTTAGCTTATTCAAAAGGCCAAAATACATCAAACAAAATTTCCATGAATGAACGTGTTATAACCATTTGTTTTTAACCCTTAAATAAGACCCTTGCGGAAAAACAACCGCCGACTGATTCGTGCATCATTCAACTCAGCTCGTCGAGCTTTCGAATGACATATATAAAACCGGAATGCCTATAAACACAATTTTTCCGAAGTTTGGCTAAAGTATACACCCGGGGATTTTTGTGTTTTTTTAGAGTCAAGCGAAATAGCACATTGAGCTGAGCCGACTAACACAAAATTTTTTCGGAGGCCGAAATCATACTCCTAAAAATAAAACCCATAGGGGGACTCAAATGTCGTTCAAACTCACTGGCAAATCATCATAATGTTGTTGTTCACTTGCTGTAGAGGTCGAAGGAGAGCAAATTTGAACACTACTACGGCGGTTCACAAAAACCTAAAAAATTAAATTTAATTAAATTTATGAATATTATTATACTTCAAAAGGTGATCCGAGGATCGGAGTACCAATAAAATTGACATTGATTGAGTAAAAACCAGGTGATTGGACTGTGTATCTGAATTGGAAAGTTTTAGAAATTGTTATCAAAATTAGTATAAGCGAAAAAAAACGAACTCGACTTGATAATTGTTTTCATGTAGATGCTGTACAGTTCGAACTTCAGCCTTTTTGGATCCATCAATTAATACGGTTAATTTTCCACCACCCAAATTTTTTGTATAGCAAACAGTAAATTTATTAGGGCGGCCAAGTACGCCAACAGTCAATCCAGGACCATCCGCCCAAGCCATAAAAACACGTTTATCAGCTAAAAAGTTGGGGAAACACTATGTTACAGGAGTAAAAAATTGCCAGAATGTAGAGTTAAAAACTCTCTATTATACAAGGAAAAGGCCAAAACGTGGAAAGGACAAAGACACGGACAGAAAAAATGCGGTCGGACAAAACCTCTCAACACATTCCTTGCGACGTTCAACCAAAAAAGAATCAAAGCATTCCAAGGCATATTTTGAATCAAAACGGACAGAAAATTTAGCCTCGTATTCGGTATGGTCAATACAATTTGATGGCAGCTTTGAAAGATGTTTTTGACCTTGAGGAGCAGATACATAGTAAAGCTGAAAAATTGAAAGGAAAATTATAAAAGCGGAAAGCAATGGGGTAAATCAATAGAAAAAAGCTAAACTACTATCAATAAATACGAAAAATGAGCCGGTCTATGGATTCGGAAAATAAAAATGCAGAAAGAAAAAATGAAAAATCCAGATCAGGGTAAAGGTATCGCTCATTACTCCATAAAATGCTCTGATTAAGAGAGAAATATCAGATGAGCTCTTTCGAATAAGCTAGTACTTCCAAATTCAAATTTTTGACCCCAAAAAATCGGGTTGGTCTTCTCGACGGATTTTCAATTTCCAGGGGTTTGCAAATCTTGGGGAAAAGCTTGCTATCCGTATTGGCACATTTTAAGTATCGTCGTATCATTTTAAACATTACAAATGTTTTTTAATGGGTTGATAAGCGATACCCTAACCGAGATTGGCCTCTAAAACACACTGTTTAACAGTAAAAATACCACACCACAAAATAAATTATAAAAAAATACAATAGGGATGTCAGTCCGACATTGTGGGCATTGTTTTTTTTCTCCAATCACGCGGATACGCATTGAACATTCCATACAGATCTATAAAATAAATTAGAAACATTTCCAATTAAACAAAAAAGAAACCGGATGCATGCACTCCCCAAGTCCAAAAAGATCAGAACGTTGACAACAAATTAAGCAATCGCTGATTTCCCCAATCGTTGGAATTCCAGCATGGTCTGTTCGTTCCTGAAAATTAAAAAAAATTACTGAAAGTTCAAAAGAAATTTTGAAGTAAACTGGACAGATAATAGAGGATGAGCCCAAAAAGTATGGGAAGGTCTGAGGACTCACTAGAATACTAGGAAAATTTGCCAGAAAAAAACGGCGCGCGGAAAAAACGGCGCGAAAAAACGGCGCGCGGCCATAACGGCGTAAAGCCATAACTTGCCTCAAAATTTCTGAATCTTAACAAATTTAGTGTTAAACGATTCCACTCATCGAGCTTAAGAATTCGATTCCAAAATTGATAAAAGCCAGAAATTTTCCAGCAGTTATGGCTTTGCGCCGTTATGGCCGCGCGCCTACTTGGGTGTGTCCCATTTTCAAAAACCTCTGACTTTGTTAAGGACCTTAAACTTAAGTCATTGAAATTAAGGAACAATGAAAACTCGATTCTGGTTATAGAAAATCGAGTAAAGGATTCAGATCCATTCAGATCTATGACAAAACACTTAAAAAATAATAACTGAGTTTGGAGCAGGTTGTTGCTGGTTGTTACCATGAGAAGTTTGTCCTGTTTGTTGGTTGTTTTGATTGCCTGGCTGTTGATTCGTCTAAAGTTTGAAATTCTACATTTATCAAGCTAAATAAATTAAAAACCTTTTGATTATTTTCTTTAGTCAAATTTTGCTGATCTTGAATATTTTGTTGTTTGGCTTTGCTTCGAGTGATCATATTTTTAAAATCAATTTTCCTAAACAGTTAAAAAAAACTATAATTTTACTAGTTCTTGACTTCAAAAAAGGCGGGAAAAACTTAAAAGTATTAAAAAAAATAGCAATAAATTGGCAAATAAAAAATAAAATGCGAATAAATTTTATAAGATAAAAATATGTAAATAGAAGTCCATAAGAAAATATTGGTAATAGTTTGAAAGTCGCCCCCCTTTTTTCCTTTCTATTTTTCCCTAGTTTTTCCCATTTTATGGCAAATTCGAAAAAGCTCACATCGATTGGCACAAAAAGTACACAACGAGGATTTAGCGTTAAAATTTCTGTAAGAATGATCAGATCTAGCCAAACATAGTATCATTCGACCAAGCTCGAAGAGCTCTTTCGAATGATAAATTATGTATCAAAGAAGCTCAATGTCAGGGAAAAATTGAAAAAAAGGGAGGACGAATTCCAAACTTCTACCAAAATATTTAAAAAAATAAAATGCACATAAATTAGGTACATAAATGCACATAAAACAAGGGCTCTCATCAGAAAAAAGAAATTTTATGCATGCTCAAATCTTTAAATTTTTCTCACACGTCTTTTTCAGCGCGGAAGGTGAAAATTTTTAGAATCTAGAAGGCAAATATCTAGGCCAGATTCTTTTCAATTTTTAGCCCCACAGCAAAAATTTTCAAAATTTTAAGGAAAATTTAAATTTTTTTAAACAAAAAATTTTTAATTTTGTAAGCACAAAGGTAGGTAAATTTCAAAATAATTCGAATGAGAGCCCTGCATAAAACAAAAATAATTTAATCGAAAGTCAATGAGAAACTTTCACAAAAAGGAACTTATATGGTTTAGGTATCCTTTTTTTAGCCACGTCCTCTTTTCCCTTTTCTATAGTTTTTCAATTCAGCTGAAGATGTAGAAAAGGTAATTTTTATTTTGGTGAGAAAGAAAGAAAAACTGATCTTTTCTTTATTAATCTTTCTCATTGAACATGCCACAAAGAAAATTTGGGTAAAATCGAGGAAGAAAGAAGGCAAACCGATATGTACATATTAAGTTTGATTGATAATGGAAAAGGAAACAGGCGTGTGGCCAAAAAAAGGATACCTAACCCATATAAGTTACCGTAAAAATATAGATTTCATTAATTAAGAAATTGATGAGGAATTGTTTCGTCATCATCAAATAATAACCTGATCAGTTCAGGATTAAATGTATAACCACCATAAGGATATTTAAAAGCACAGCCAAATAAATGTTGAAACCAACAACGAAGTCGAACAAGATCCTTGATATTTTTTGGAAAAGCTGGCAAAACCAAAAGAAGATCTTCTTCATCTTCGATTTTTTCAAGTCTGGCAAGAATTGGCCTCTGATATGTTGAATGCCCTAAATACAACTGAATTGAATTAGCTAATGCTGCTTCCCACTGAAAAAAAATTAAATGTAATTTAATTAAAAATTAGTTAGTTCAACCTTCTTTCTAAGTTGATCATTTAACGTAAATTCAAAAATTCCAGATTTTCTAATGTAGTCATTAGGGGTGCGAAAGACATTACCACTAAGTTTTAGATTTACAAGTCGATTGAATTTTTTCTTTGCCAATTGTTCTTCATATTTATTAATTAAATTGTAAAAGTAAAAATTGGTTTGTCTTAGAGAAAATAATTGGTTGAAATTAAGGCATTTTAATATGTCAAGTTGAACTTCATTTGGAAGAGAAGACATTGGATCCTTTACCTAAAAAAAGAGTAAATAAAAAATTAAAATCTCCTAAAATTTATTATTTAAAAGTGGAAAATTGAAGATTAGGTAAAATTGTTTGAGGGAAAAAACTTGGGGAGAGCAAGCTGGTTTGTGGGGTAAAAACTTGGATTATACAAATGTTAGCTTATTCAAAAGGCCAAAATACATCAAACAAAATTTCCATGAATGAACGTGTTATAACCATTTGTTTTTAACCCTTAAATAAGACCCTTGCGGAAAAACAACCGCCGACTGATTCGTGCATCATTCAACTCAGCTCGTCGAGCTTTCGAATGACATATATAAAACCGGAATGCCTATAAACACAATTTTTCCGAAGTTTGGCTAAAGTATACACCCGGGGATTTTTGTGTTTTTTTAGAGTCAAGCGAAATAGCACATTGAGCTGAGCCGACTAACACAAAATTTTTTCGGAGGCCGAAATCATACTCCTAAAAATAAAACCCATAGGGGGACTCAAATGTCGTTCAAACTCACTGGCAAATCATCATAATGTTGTTGTTCACTTGCTGTAGAGGTCGAAGGAGAGCAAATTTGAACACTACTACGGCGGTTCACAAAAACCTAAAAAATTAAATTTAATTAAATTTATGAATATTATTATACTTCAAAAGGTGATCCGAGGATCGGAGTACCAATAAAATTGACATTGATTGAGTAAAAACCAGGTGATTGGACTGTGTATCTGAATTGGAAAGTTTTAGAAATTGTTATCAAAATTAGTATAAGCGAAAAAAAACGAACTCGACTTGATAATTGTTTTCATGTAGATGCTGTACAGTTCGAACTTCAGCCTTTTTGGATCCATCAATTAATACGGTTAATTTTCCACCACCCAAATTTTTTGTATAGCAAACAGTAAATTTATTAGGGCGGCCAAGTACGCCAACAGTCAATCCAGGACCATCCGCCCAAGCCATAAAAACACGTTTATCAGCTAAAAAGTTGGGGAAACACTATGTTACAGGAGTAAAAAATTGCCAGAATGTAGAGTTAAAAACTCTCTATTATACAAGGAAAAGGCCAAAACGTGGAAAGGACAAAGACACGGACAGAAAAAATGCGGTCGGACAAAACGTTACGACAATTGCGGATAAGCAATGCGATGCGAAAATTTGGACTTAGTGATTTATTGGTGACTTTTGTAAAGTTATCGAAATATTATCAAGTTATTAGTCTGTCAGTTTCCGAATTCTGACGGTTTCCGAATCATTTCGTGACTGAGGTGACACAAAAATTTTTAAAAAATTTTATGTCGGTAATCGTCGTGCGGAATTGTCGCATTCGCAATTACGTATCCGTAATTGTCATACAGCCGTATTAACAGAATATATATAAAGACAGACGGGATATTTTTAAAATCAGATTTTCCTAAAAATCATAATATTTCCTAAAATAGAATTTTCAAAAAGTGTTAGAATTAAAAAGTCTGAAAAATTCTGATTATAAAAAATAGGATTTCAAAAATATTTGTATTTTGGACGTTTCGTGTTTTGTCTATTCCGTGTGTTAGAATTCTCGTTTTGCCCCTAACACTTTTTAAAAATGATGAATCATTTAACATCTAGTTGATTGATTTGCGGTACGTGCCTCGTGGGAGTTAACGGGTTTCACACAAAATAGACCGAGGGGAGAGGCATAAGTGCCGCAAAAACTTTTTTTCAAAAATTAAAAAAAATCATACAATTTTTCATTTTAAGATTTGGTGCAACATCTTCAAGATTTGGCCCAACATGTCCCCATCGTTTTATCTTTAAAATGTTAGAATTAATATTAGAAAAGTTAAAAAGAAAATAATTCAAAGGTCCCCGGTACTTCAAAAAAGCTTAATTTATAAAACATTAGTAGCAAGAGGTTGGATTCTCAGAGGGAGGGAGAGGCACACCCAAAATTTATAAAATTTTGGATTCGAAAAATTGAACAAAAAAATAGAATTACGAGAAAATAAAAAAATCTTTGGAGCATTTTTAATGAGTGTGACACCAAATTGTAGCACAGAAATCTTACCAAATCGCACGTGTGATCAGCACACAAAATGTAATTTTTTTGAAATTCTCTTAGATAAGCATTGCATTTATACACCTTAATTGGGTTCTTGGAGCAGCGCCAAATTCCGTTTTTTCTAAAAATATATTTGAATTGGCCGTGTATAATGCTAGTTTTGCTTTTAAAAGTTGGGTCAAAAAAAACCCATTCATTTAGTCTAAAATAGAAAAGATAAGCTCGACAACCGAAAGCCAAAAAAACCTCTCAACACATTCCTTGCGACGTTCAACCAAAAAAGAATCAAAGCATTCCAAGGCATATTTTGAATCAAAACGGACAGAAAATTTAGCCTCGTATTCGGTATGGTCAATACAATTTGTTGGGAGTTTTAAAAGATGTTTTTGACCTTGAGGAGCAGATACATAGTAAAGCTGAAAAATTGAAAGGAAAATTATAAAGGCGAAAAGCAATGGGGTAAATCAATAAAAAAAGCTAAACTACTATCAATAAATACGAAAAATGAGCCGGTCTATGGATTCGGAAAATAAAAATGCAGAAAGAAAAAATGAAAAATCCAGATCAGGGTAAAGGTATCGCTCATTACCCCATAAAATGCTCTGATTATGAGAGAAATATCAGATGAGCTCTTTCGAATAAGCTAGTACTTTCAGATTCGAATAACCCCAAAAAACGGCTTGGTCCTCGCGACAGGTTTTCAAGTTTTAAGGGTCTGCAAATCTGGGGAAAAAGCTTGCTATCCGTATTGGCACTTTTTAGTTATCGTCGTATCATTTTAAACATGACAAATGTTTTTTGATGGGTTGATAAGCGATACCCTAGCCGAGATCGGCCTCTAAAACACACTATCTAACAGTAAAATAACAAAAATAAATAATAAAAAAATACAATAGGGATATCAGTCTGACATTGTGGGCATTGTTTTTTTTCTCCAAACACCCGGATACGCAGTGAACATTCCATACAAATCTATAAAATAAATTAGAAACAGTTCCAATTAAAACAAAAAATAAACCGGATGCATGCACTCCCCAAGTCCAAAAAGATCAGAACGATGACAACAAATTAAACATTTGCTGATTTCCCCAATCGTTGGAATTCCAGCATGGTCTGTACGTTCCTAAAAAATAAATCGATAGAAAAAATAAAAATTAGAATCTAAAAGCTAACCAAAAACAATAAAAGAACGAGATAGAAATTTTTAGAGACACGCCCAAAACGGCGCGCGGCCATAACGGCGTAAAGCCATAACTTGACTCAAAATTTCTGAATCTTAACAAATTTAGTGTTAAACGCTTCCACACATCGAGCTTAAGAGTTCGATTCCAAAATTGATAAGGGCCAGAAATTTTCCAGCTAGTTATGGCTTTGCGCCGTTATGGCCGCGCGCCTACTTGGGCGTGTCCCATTTTCAAAAACCTCTGACTTTGTTAAGGACCTTAAACTTAAGTCATTGAAATTAAGGAACAATGAAAACTCGATTCTGGTTACAGAAAATCGAGTAAAGGATTCAGATCCATTCAGATCTATGACAAAACACTTAAAAAATAATAACTGAGTTTGGAGCAGGTTGTTGCTGGTTGTTACCACGAGAAGTTTGTCCTAGTTGTTGGTTGTTTTGATTGCCTGGCTGTTGATTCGTCTAAAGTTTGAAATTCTACATTTATCAAGCTAAATAAATTAAAAACCTTTTGATTATTTTCTTTAGTCAAATTTTGCTGATCTTGAATATTTTGTTGTTTGGCTTTGCTTCGAGTGATCATATTTTTTAAATCAATTTTCCTAAACATTAAAAAAAAACAGTGATTTAAAAAATTTGCAAATTTTTACAAAAAAAAAACAAGATTTTAGTAGCAATAGCGAGAGATAATATGGAAAAAGAAATACAGTTAAGAAAAATATGGGATCTAATGTCATTTTTCGATAGAGGACAGTTGCGCTCCAAAATTACCGGTAGGGGACACTTCAGTACGGGACGTTCCAGTCCCGAGCTCTATAACTCGAGAAGATTCGAGTTGTTTTGAACTCTTGGTATCGTTGGATAGAGGATTAATTAAGCTACAAAATAAGCTATTGATCGAAAAATTTGATCGACAGGTACCAAAGTTATGATTAAAAACATGCAAAAAATGACTTTTTTTAAAAATCGCGGTTTTTTGATAATAACTTCATTATCAGTTGATAAGATTATTTTATCTTTGGTATCATTTTGTAGAGAATTTAATCCTCTATCTAATGGTACTAAAAGTTCAATAAATTATTTCCAAGTTCCCGAGTTACACGCTCGGGACTGAAACGGCCAGGGACTGATGTGGGACGTTCCGAAAATGTGACACGCCCGAATAGTCGCGCGGCCATAAGGTCGCCAAGCCATAACTTGCTTTAAGTTTTCCTTATCTTTCCAAATTTGGTATTAAACGATTCCTCTCTTCGAGCTAAAGAGATTGGTACCAAAATTGATAAGGGCATTTTAGCAAGTTATGGCTTGGCGACCTTATTGCCGCGCGACTATTCGGGCTGTACCCTCCGAAAATTACTGCATATATTTTTTAAAGCGAAACTTTTTCAAAATTTTTGATCACAGTATTTAGACTCTAAAAAAGACAGTTTGTGAAAATTATTTTCCAATATCCATATCAGTCGAGGATAAATTGTGGATATGATGAGAAATTGGAATAACCAAATTGAGGATTCTAGGGAATTTGTAGAATTAAGAAGGATATTAAATGATATGGATATATCTGGGATTTGAATGGAGTTGACTTTGATCTTATATTTTTTGATCGCTAGACTTCTACCTTGGTTGACTGTAAATAGGGCTGGCGAATCATGAAAAATCCCAAGATAACCTGATGTTGTCCCAATCAATATACCATAAGATATAATACAATATATGATTTTTTAATATTTTTAAAATTGAAACTTTGAATAGAAGATTGGCTATAATCTTTAATTTATTTACAATGGAATATTCAAATTATTTATTTCACTTTATAACTTCCATATTTAAATATTTAATTGTATTTTAAAAAACATTAAATAATGGAAAATAAGTTTATATTGTATAAGGATTGCCAGCCCTGGAAGAATCTATTGGAACACTTCTAGATTTCTTTAAGTTTCTAAAAATTAACTGACCCTAACAAATAACAAAATAAAATTTATATGAATATTTATTAAAATTCAAATCTAAATAAAATTATTTATGAATTGACTTTAAAAATTAATTTAATTATCGTTTCTATCAATTTTTCTTTCTAAGCTAGAATAAAAGTAAATGGTAGTTGATAGCATTAATCAAATTTTTCAGTCCTCCTTCAGTCTTCAACGTCCTCCTATAACACTTTGTATTCCCCCACCTCCATATAAACCCCCACCTCCTGATACAAACGAAGATCCGGAATGTCCATAGCCTCCACCAATTACGCTTTGAATGCCACCGCCTCCAGCACCGCCTCCGCCAGAAACAAAGCTAGAAGCTGCTTGTGCAACCTTTTTTTAAAGGGTTTATATGAATCTTAATTAAATTACTGGCTAAGATTTCTCCCTAAATGGCTTTTGATTTAAGGGATTGCCTGAGATAATGAATTTGATAAACGATCCTTTGAGTTTCTTATATCGAGATTCGAATGTAGCCTTAATTGCAAACCCGATAGAATTAATTTTCCGATTCTAAGTTTATAAATATTAAATACCGGAGCATAATACGGATAATAATAGGCTGGAGCAGCTACAACAGGAGCGGCAGCAACTACCGGCACTGCATCGCCTCTCTTTACTCGCATACTTAAAATTAAATTATTATTATTATTCCACATAAAGATTCACTGGTCAGCGCGTAGTGGAGGTGCAGAAACCACAATTTGTGCAAGTAAAGCAGCTACAATTAAAAAGCAAAAAGCTGAGGAAGACATTTTTAATTTATAGTAGAGGGAAAGTTTATAAATTAAGAATTAATTTTAATGGTTATTAGGCGTAACCTCTTCATATATTTATAGGCCTTTCAAGCAGCTATTTTTTCAAGCAAAATTTAAAATTTTTTTGAGAGTTTACTAAGACATTCCACTTTAATTTTTATAAAAATTTTAGATAATTAATTAAATATGGGGGTATTTTTGCATTTTTTAAAAATTATGCTTGGGCACAAACTAGGAAATTAAATATTTTTTTATTTTTTTTCTCGATGAATTGCTCTATTAATTTTTGCTCTCTTTATTAGTTAAAAAATTGCTCAAATTATTAAGTTGCGTTTATTTATTAGTAATATTCTTGTTTGCAAACAAAGCAAGTTTTTGGCGTTCTTGGACTGTCAGGAAAACTTTTTTTGGCGCTCCCCTTAATTTCTATAATTTATTACCTTGTTGTTTTTATTTTTGAATAGTTTTGGGGAGCCCCTTCAAAATAAATTTTTATTCGCGAAATAATAACTAAATAAATAAAGTAATTAATCAAAATAAAATTGAAAGAGAAGCAATTTTCCTTCTTAGTAATAAAAATTTAAATAAAAATTTTAAAAAATAAATGTTGCGGTATAAAATGCTAAAAATAAAAAATGTTGCAGTTCTTATTTATTATGATTTTTATTTATTTTGATTGAAATTTAAATTACAATAAATTTTAAATTTTTTAAATTAAAAATAGTTCTACCCAGATATACATTTAATTAGAAAAAGTAATAAAAACAATCTGCAAATTTCTTTTATTTTTTAAATTATTAATCCCAATAAATTCAAAATCATCCATCATAATAACAACATTCAGCCCACCCTGGAGGGTATATAGTTGCGGAGGTTAATGGACAGTCTGAACAGCTTGGATGTTTACATCGTTCTGTCTCAATTTTGTATTTGTAACAATCAGCTCTTTTCACTCGAATATTTTGTTTTGACTGGAAAATAAAAATTTTTATTAAAAAAATATTTCTATAATTTATCCGTAAATAGAACGGATAGTATTGTATTAGATTGTAGCCCAGATAGTGGACCACATATTAGTATCATAAGGGACCTATAAGATACTTCATAGACCTCATAGGCCCTGCATGGGTTCCTTTATAAGGCCCTGCAAAGGTTCTTTTATAAAGCCTCAAGACATGATATCCCGGTAACGAGATCAAGATATTTTGAGGGACTATATTTCGGTGTAATTCAAGTCTGGTCCTCTAAAATGACCATGTCTACTATAATTTAAAAACCAACTTCATTAGCTCTAAGCATTTCTTCCTCTCTTAACAATAATAAGATTAATATCATAGTTATAGTTGTTGAATAAAAAAGCATTATTAATTAATAAATTAGTTAAAGATTAATTAATATTCTCTAATTATTTCTTCCTTTCTGTAAAATAATAAATAATTGTAAAATAATAATTTTTGACTAATTTTCTCTCTTTTTTCAAATTTAAATTTACTAAAAATTTATTTTTTATTTTTCAATTTAATTCGTCAAACAAAACAAAAATTAAAAAATTATTACGTTGAAGTATCCATTTAAAAAAATTTTATTTAAAAAATCTAGTTTTGTTTGTTTCTCTTTTTTGTTCCTATTGATAAACTTTTAGTTTAAATTTTTATTGAAACAAAAAAATTTAATTTTTGAGAATTATTATTTTATTATTAAAAGGTTGGAAAGAAATTTATAGAAAAACAAGGGGGTTTTAAAACTTTTGGGTGTTTTTGGTGTTTTCACAAAAATACAAACAAATTTCAATTACACACAAATATTAATGAAAAATTTAATAAAATTAAAAGAAATGGTTAAAATTTTCGACTGTTTAAATGACTAATGAATTTTTTCTACTAAAACATTTATGAAATTGATATTTATAAAATTGATCACTAATAATTAATTTTTACCTTAAAATAATATTTTTTTATTTTTCCAATTTTTATTATTTAATAACTTTTAAAATATTAATAATTTATGTAAAAATAAATTTATTAAAATGCTCATCCTTTTTTGCCATTTTTTGCCAATCCTTCTTTACCCGCTGGCACTTTACCCAATTTTTAAAGTGAAAACAAGGTTTGTGTTAAGCCGCGATAATTCCCATGAGAAAACAAAAATATACAAACAAATTTATTTTAATTTTAACACAACTCTTGTAGACCTCCAAAATTTGCAAAAATATTTTTTGGAGGCCAAAAATATTTTTAATAATCACTATTTTATTTAAATGAATTTTTATTTTTTATTGTTACTGTTAATATTAAAGTATATTGAAGCAAATGAAAGTAACCTTCAATTTTTTAAAGAGGCACGTATTTTTAAAACGCCAGGCCTCGATTTTATAGAACACCCTTAATTTAAAGTTATTCTAAAAATTTGTTTGGACACTGGGTAGTGAACCGTATTTTCTCGATTGCCAGGAGGGTTGAACCCCTTCAAATCTCGAATAATTCCCCATCCATGAATGTGTCAAAATATCAATCCTCAGCGAATTAATCGGGAAAATACGCTAAGTTGGATAGAAAGCCTGACAATTATGAATAATTTGGACCAAAGGGTGTATCTAAAATTAAGGTCCGAGTGTAATTAATATTTTAGAATAAAACATCACGAAAAAGCACTAGAGAATCCAATGAAAATGATCTATCTCCCATTATTTCACCTATAACTTTGCGAGAAAAATCACATGCAGATCCATGCTTGTTGCGTTGCAAGGATGAATATGTAAATTAATATTAGGGACTTAGTCTATATAAAATTTATTAGATGTTTTACACAACAACGAATACTAAGGCTGTCAGAAGGGATACTTTTGCAGTTGGGTCACCTCTAAATGCTCTAGTTTGTTTTTAAAAATTTTTGATAATTTTGTAATGACGAGGGAGCTGGTTAAGCAAAGATTCGGGGATGGGGACATCAGATAAATCAGTTAGGAGAACCATAAATTTAGGAGAACCATAACCAGAAACCATAAATTGATTAATAAAATTCTTCTATTTATTCAATAACAACAGATAGATATAATTATCTCAACTGAAGAAAATAAATCTCCATTAGATAGAATTGCCGCTGCTTGCGAGTAGATTATTAAAAAAATTATTCAAAAATTTTTCGAAAATTTCTAGTAAACACAATAGTTTTCTGTCATGCATTCGTAAATGCCAACATTCTATAGCTCGACAAATCATTGCAGATGGGCAACAAGCAATGAATGTAAAAACTTTTAATGATAATTCCCCTGTGTTCCTTTTAAGGCAATCTGTCAAAGCTTTCGGATCGACAAAGAATTTCAAAATTTTGTTTTACCCTGCCTTATAAGGAATGGACCACGTATTGGAAAGAGTTGTCAAGTTTTCAATTCAACTTTAAATCCCTATAAAAATTAACTTTAAAGCTTCATTGGTCTTTAATGGAAAGCGATGTTTACGAGACTATTAGTCAACGACAATTTTTATATAACGGATATGACCCGTCCGAAATTGATAAGAATGAGGAAAATGATGGATTCCAACGATTGTGTAGGTTGGATAAAACGGAAAAAATTTAAGAAATATCCTCTTAAATAAGGGCAATGAATAGCTATGCTGATTGCCATCTTAAAGCCATTGCCAAACTCTGCCATCGGAGAACAATTCCATTTTTTGTTAGATTCAACGCAAAAATATCAGCGTAAGTTTTGGATTTATCAATAAAATATCTAGAAAATTTTGTCAGTTTCTGGAAGGTTAAGCTACCCTAATTTATAGTTAAAGCATTCACTACTCGAAAACCTAAAATTGAAACTTATTGGCATGAGAAGCTTAACTTAATCTGTGTTCTCTAACTTGCTCCTCCCTAAGATTCTCTAACTTGCTCCTCCCTTGATTTTGATTAAAAGACTAACATGATATTTTATTAATATTGTGACCACTTTTAAAATTAAAGCGCACTTCTCCAAATGCTCCTCGACTGGTTCGGAAACACAAATTCACAATTAGACACAAAATGGACAGAATGTGAGCAATGGGAACCTCAAAAACTGTTAAAATCTGTTTTGGATGGGCCTTCAAATAATGCCTATTTAATCAAATTTTCAA
Source organism: Meloidogyne enterolobii (assembly GCA_963681835.1). Taxonomy (NCBI): domain Eukaryota; kingdom Metazoa; phylum Nematoda; class Chromadorea; order Rhabditida; family Meloidogynidae; genus Meloidogyne; species Meloidogyne enterolobii. The sequence goes on from CAVMJV010000145.1 coordinate 124,722, forward strand.
AAAATATTTTTGTTTATTTTATAGTTTTTGTTTTGTTTTTATTTTAGAATCAAAAAAAATTTTTTTACAAAAATTATTAAACTAAAAATGATTATTCTCGTTGTTTTCTAAAATAACTACTTCATTTTTGGCTACCCCATTTTCTTGTCTTTCCTGTGTAACTTTGGTTACGTGAACATACTTTAAGTTAAAAATTTTCTAAAAAAAATTTCTCCCTCAATTTTTACCTTCCCAGGAGGTGCACCTTTAGGTCTAACAACCAAATCGGCTGTGCTCCTAGCTTCCCCTGCAATATTCTCTAGCAAACAGGTAAATTGGCCTGCATGTACAACATTTAGGGATTCAATTCTGAGGGAATAGATAAATGGGGCGTCCTAAAAATTTATTTTCTTTGAATAAATTTCTTTAAAATTAGGATTACTTTAGTTGTTTGAATACCATTTTTAATTCCAAACTCTGTAGAAATTGGAATTCCATCTCTAAACCATTTAACTAAAGGTTCAGGATCTCCACTAGTTCTAACCGTCCAGAAGAGTGAAGAGCCAATTTCAACTTCTTGGCTTACCAGGCGTTCAACAAAATCAGGAGCAATCATTTTGGCTATATAATTAAAAATTTTCGGATAGAATACTTTGGGGACCTATCCCTATCTTAAATCAAGCACCTTTTTAGACAATATTTCAATAGGATTTAGCCTCTCAACGATTATACACCCAATTATTAACATTTCCTTGGGGTGCAATTTATTGAACTTACCAGAAAGTACAAGTTGAGCAGAAGTGCAAGCTTTTCCTGCTTTATTTTCTGCTGTACAACAATATTTGCCAGCATCGTTACTATAAATATTATTTATATTGAGTATTGTTTTGCCATAATTATCATTCCAGATAGAAATTCGTTCATTCGACTTCAATATATTCCCATCTTTAGACCACACAACTCGAGGCAAAGGATCACCTTGATATAAAATTATCTTTGTTATCACATCATAATTATTTTTGATACATAAAAAAATTTTTTTGCGCCAAATTTTCATGCGCCGAAATGACAATAGACAACAGTGGAAAAACTAACATCCGCTTTTCCTTTTATGCGGCATTTTCGGCGCGCATAAATTTGGCGTTAATTTAAAAAATTAAGAACCAATGACGACTGCTTCAAATTTTACATTTTGTCCCTCATTTCCAATTGCAGAAACTAATGTTTTAGTAAAATGAGGAGGGGACACATCAAAATTATTTTCCTGAATAATTCTTGGGGAGAGGATAAGTGTTCGTTCTTGATCACTAGAAGGAGGTCTGTTAATATCTGAATAATTATGTATTTCTGTTGCTCCATTGCCAGTAAATCCGTTGACAAATATCTATGTATTTTTAGAAATACTGTGTTATAAATTTTGCCGATAAACTACCTCCAATCCTGATTGCCTTCTATCAGGTTCATAATCCGAAGTTGACATAATCCCCATCATTTCGGCATGGGCTGAGGAGGTTGAATGTCTTTTGGCTTCAAAATCACGACGTGGAGGAGTACTTAAAGCTCTAGCTTGGTGTTGTTCAAGCTTAAATATAAATTGGCGTTAGGAGCTCCTACATAATTGAGTGATTAATCACCAATTGCTGCCTTTGCTTCTGCCATTGTAATAATCCTTGAACACCGCCAATTGAACGTCTAGCCCTTTGGTTATTACCTCCAATTGGCTTTGGAATTAATGATTTTGGGCGAACATGTATTAGCGTTAGAGATTCACAACGACCACGGATATTTTCTGCAACAAGACGATACCAACCGGCACATTCCAAACGAGCAGAATTAAAACGAAGTGAGTAGGTATCGCCAACATTTAGAAGCTCGACAAATTCAGCATTGGATTTGATTTGCCGTCCATTAAAAAACCATTGAACTTTTGGCCGTGGATTGCCCAAGATCATGCAATCAACTTCAGCTTTCTCTCCCTCATTAATGGTCACTTCTGAAGGAAAAGGGCGGAAGCATTCTGGAGGGTTTGCGAGACTGGAATAGCCTTAAAATAATTACGATTAAAAGGCAGAATTCTAGAATAAAGGAGAAAGCTTGTCATTTTACTCACCAGGATCTATAATATCTCCATCACTTGCCCTTCTCGATTTAGAACCTTCTGATTTAATCAATGCATAGACTGGACCTTGTTGCCTATTTTGATGTTTCATCGAAGAAGGAAATTGGAATTGACCAGAAGGTGCAGCTGGACTGCCTATCCCCAGCAGAACGTTCAAAGTAGCTGTAGAAGTTGATCTACCCGCTATATTCTCAGCTTTAATGCTGTATTGACCCGCATGTTCAGTTAATACGCTTAAATTAGATTTTAATCAGGAAAATAATTTTCAAAACCAAGGAATGGTTAGTATGCATTGACCATCTTGATGACGACTCAATCCAATATCTGATCTTTCAAAGTCTATAGGGCAGTCATTATAGAACCAGTGAACGCTTGGGAAAGGAGTACCTCGTATGCGAGTCTGTAAAATTAATAGAAGATATATAAGATAGTCACATAATGAGTGTATCTTAAATAGGGGGATAAAATCACCTTAAGAACGACAGTTTGCCCCTCACGTACAAGCTGACTGCATAGAGGTGGTCCAATGCTAGGAGGAACTTTGGAACTCTGGCAATCACCATTTTCAATATTTATTTTTTGCACTAAATTTGATTGTTGATTATTATATTCCCCCAATTCATTAATTATTTTTTGTTTATTTTCTTTGATAGTCTTTATTGAAGTTTGTTGTAAATTTTGTTTTTTAAAATTATTTTCTGATTGAATTTCTTTAAAATTCATAAATTGTTGGCATTGTTGTTCAAATAAAGAATATTGACGTTGATGTGAGACAACTTGAGAGCGTGACCAGTCTATTGCCTCGATTGTGACTAAGTTAGGATCATTTAGTTCAAGCTCAGAAGCCAATCGTTGAAAATTATCGGCTTAAAAATGAAATTAATAGTAAATTTTGAAAAAAACTCCGGAGCTTCAGGATGGAGCTTTATTTTAAAGGCCAAATCCTTGGGGTTTAGTTTGAAGTCCGAGGGAAGGCTTCAATTGGCCAAAGATGATAAGAATCGAATTTGGTGCCTATAACATAGAATTTCTGTTTTATTGGCATGAGGAGAAGCATTCTTTAAATTCACTCCTTCATCAAGAGTATCGTCAGAGTCAGTCCGAGTTTTGGCAACCCTAATCCAGACGGAATGAGATTAAATGGCAGTCTAACTCAGAGGGATAATTTTAAAACCCCTCACATTGTTGTTTCTCTCTTATACAATGTTCCTTGACTGTTTGTAATAAATTATTAACATGTTGTTCTGTTTCTGGTCTATATCCACCACCTTGCAATAATGTAGCAAGAAAATGAAGTGAAGTTTCTAATTCACGTCCTAATTTTTGTAGCTGAAAAATACTTGATTTTAAATGGTTTTCTATCTAATTAAACAAAACTTGTTCTAATTTTGAAGCCAATTCCAATCGTTTTTCAATTATTATTTTATAGGAAATCAGTTTTCTTTGAATATTAATTAATTGCTCGAGTTGGTTGGAATCCAAATGTTTTTGATGATTTTGGACTGTTTTGAGAAGATTTTCATTTTCCTAAAGTTTAACAAACCTTCAAAAATTTTAACTAAATTCACCGTTATTTCTGCCAAAAAACTCTTATGTTTAGCAATGAATTCGGTTGTTTCAGCAGCTATTGGACTCAGAATGAGTGATTCAGATAGGAATGAATTAGCAACCGTATTTAGCCATTTGTCCAATATTGTTAGCTTAAGAATTTGTTTTTAATTTTCTATCGGAGGCTTGTTTAGGTTGTAATCATTCATTATAACCCCACACAAGGTCAGTTCCAAACCCAATCAACCCTGAGGAAACTGTGTGTGTACCCACAAACCTTAGGACACATGTTATGCCCTTATAAAAATGTTTACTGTTAATTCACCTTTTCAACAACTTTCTGAGCTTTACTAGCCCCAATCTTCTCTCTAGCCAATTGTACAACAGCAATAACAGCTTCTTTAAGTGATTGAACTTTTTGAGCAATTCTTTCACAGATATTCTGATTAATACAAATTTCTTCTTTATTCTCTCCTTTCCATTGTAAGATTAATTGTTCCCCTTGTTCTACAAGTACAACACCTTTTTGTTGTGCAAGAGGTCCAAGTTCTGCAGCCATTGATTCATTGGCAATATTTAATTCTCCCAACATTTTTTCGAGTTGGGAAATTAACTAAGGTGATTTGGAATTTTTTTAGATTTTTTAAAATAATTTTATTCAAAAGAAGGAATTTAAGAAATGAGTGTGTTCTCTTCCAAAAATGTAATAGTATAATTTTACTTTTAAGAATGATTAATTACTAAATAAATTATTCGATTAAGAGAGATTAGATTTAGTATTTTAATAAAAGGATATACTTTTAAATTGATATATAACCAAAAAATATTTTTAGTTAAACATCTTGGAGGTAATCCCTTCAATGAGAAAAATACCGTCAAAAATGCCCCCGTTAAAAAAATGCCCCCGTAACCTGACTGGTGATCGTAATACCTGACTTGTGTCAAGCCTATTGCTTAAAAAATTTTTGTTATCAAATGTATGACCACAATTGGGAGACATATCATTTCAGTGATTTTTAGATCCTTAATTCTAGAGTCTATTTCTATCAGTATTACCCTAACAACCTAAAACTTACATTATCAGCATTTAAATACCAATTTTCAGTTTTTTCCAGAAGTTCAATTTTTATATTCATATCATCAATCAGTTTGATATATTGTTGTTGTAATTTATTATTTATTAATTCGAATTCCGAATAATTTTTAGTTAAAGAAAATGTTCTCAATTCTTCCAGTTTTTCCTTTAAAAATTTCAATGCTTTTTATTAAATCTTATGCGTACTGGGAACTTTTTCACATAAAACTATTCTGAAAATTTTTGTAGTTTACCCTATAAACTCTTATTTATCACTCACGAAAAACCCCTGATCCGATACGGAGTTAGGGTAAATTCAGCTGAAGTCCAGAAATTATTTTTATCGGATTAAAACCGGAATGGATTAATCTAGAAAAATCCGGTCAGATCCGGTCCGGCATCAGCCCGAAATTCAAAATCAGTTTGCGGATCCTGGAAAAAAGCTCACTAATAAAAATCCACCACCATACTTTAGTCTGTTCTTCAAGTGTTTTTAAAATTTTGCTTTCTTCCATACTTTCAAACATTCGTCTAGTTTCAATTAACCATTGTTCTGCATTATCCAACTGATTTTTTTGAATTTCAATATCAAAATTTTTAGTTATTTGTTGTTGAATTTGTTTAGATTCTATAGTTTGGGTTATATGTGAAGGTAAAAGTTGAGGTTGTTCGGGAATATTTTTTAAGTTGCGAAATGCCTCATTTAGTAATTCCCAACTTTCTGCCATTCTAGTAAGGAAATTTATATCAATCATTATCAAGGGTCGATCGGAATTCCGAGTTCCGAACATTAATGCGTGCTTTCGAGTTCTGATTTTTAAGCAATTTCCTATTTCCGACAGTTCCGAGTTCCGATATCTTTTCATTTCCGAGAGACCCATGCTCACTATAATATACCCCTTTTGAACTGGAAATCTTGGTACTTTTCTGCTTTTTCCTATGGTAAAAGGTGTTGATCACGACTACCCGATTAATTGGTATGGCGATGCCCGCCCATAATATAAAAATTTATTTACTTTAACATGACTTTTTCTATACGCAAACAAGCCTCGTAAGTCTCTCTCGGTCGTTGATCATTGTCTGAAAGAGATCCAAGAAGCCGTATTTGAGTAATCAAATTAGATCCAACACTCATTCCTTCACTTGTTAATTCACCTAATTCTGAAATTTTTTAAAAAAGAAATTTATTTTAATTTATGTTGCGAGGAAAGTTTGCGAGGGTTGATATAAAAATTAAATAATAAATTTTATAGCCTTGTTTGTTAAATTTTTTGTTTTTATTTCGCAAATTTCACGATTGATTTTTATTATTTTAAAGAGTAATCAGTGCATAAAGAGCATTTTATATTAGTCCAAAAATAAAAATATATTGAAAAGAATTGAACAAAATTTTTTAAACTTGAATATTTTTATGTTAATTTTAATAGTTATTGAGGTCACCCCCTTATTATATCCCCTCAAGTATATAAACCACTATACCAACAATCCATCCCTAAGGAAGTTTATTCACAAATCTAACTAATAAGAATACAAATCATCATTTAGTACTTACGGGTTGGGGTTATAACGGCTATCTTTATTAACTAGGGTCTAACGCAAAATAAGCTGACTTGCCGTCAATTATCGTTTCATGCGAGTCAATTTTAACATTTTTAGTTGATTGAAGTCGGGAATTGAGCAACTTTGCTAATTCTTCTTGTTTTAATGCTAATTCATACAATCTTTTTGTATCAGATAAAATGTACCCACGCATCTCTAGTTGCCTTAAATATTTTTTTGTTTGATATAAAGTGTGTATATGGGATGAATGTTATGTGAGATTTTTAGATGTTGAGTATTTTCCATGGGATTGAGGGACTTAATTTTAAAATTTAATTTTAATATTACCTGCTTAAACCCCTCCAAGCAGTAGCCAACCCATTAGCCATTGCCTCATAAACTATTACATCACTAACTTCAGTCTGTTCACTAGCTATTTGCTCAGCTCGAGCAAGTAAATCATCTACCTTATTAATTATTTAAAAATCCAAAAAAATTTTCAAAAATATTTTTACTTGTTGATGTTTTTCTAGTAATCTTTGAAACAAATCCGTGTGTATTAGCAACAGTTGAGTGTTGTCCTGAGGGTTTTTACCAATTTCTAAAAGGCCGGGTTGCATTTCATCAATGCGGAAATCAACGTAATTGATGCTCTGTGATTTTTAAATTATTCCAATAGAACGGCATTTTTATTCTCATAGAAGGGCATCGGTACCCTTATAATAGAGGGGGCATGCCCTTTATCTATTAACTACGTTAATAATCTTCATATTATTCCTATAACACTTAATCATTATTAATCCAACATCGGGCAAGAAAATTTGAATATAGTAGTACCTTTAATAAGGCAACAACTAAAGTAGAATGAGGCTCAGCACGTACTGCAATTGTAGAGATTGTTGTAGTTTCTCCTTTAAACAATTCAGAATCAAGATTTCCGGAATTTTTAGTCGGTATAAGCTGTTGACTATTTTTGGCAGTTAGCATGGCAGTATTCAATTTGACAGTTTATAGGTGTTAAAAAAGCTCAAAAATAATTTAATTTATTTAAACAACTGCCTTTTAGTGAATAATTTTTTCAAAAAATTTTAAAGAAAATGCAAGACTACTACTTAACCGACATCAAAAATGCTGCTCTTTTTACTTCCTCACTTTGTACCATCTCCTTCCTCAAGTTTTAAGTCCATTGATTGATTGATCCTTCTTAATGCCTGCGGGGAGAAAAAAGGGGAAGGAAGGCTGCTTTAAGTTTAAATTAAATAAAATAAGAAAAGAAAAATGAAGTGCTTTAACTAACAAATTTATTTTTATTTGTAAAAATAGCCAAGAAATATATTAAGCTTTAGAATGATTATTTTCGTGTATAAGAGTGACCGAACGAATATTTTTAGATCAAAACAGTTGTTTAATTTAAAGAGGGGATTAGTCTGTGTAAGTCAACATATAAGAATGTTGTTTGTTGGTCAGGTAAATAATTTTTATTTTTCTTTAAAAAAATTTTTTTTAATAAAAATGGAGAATTAAATATTTAAAGGGACTGTCTGAATAAATAATTTTAAAATTAAAAATCAACAAAAAAAATAAAATTGAAAACAGACAGAAAATTTATGGGCATGTTTTTAAATGTGTATTAAAAGTATAATTTATGTTTATGGGAAAGAAAAATAATTTTGATTTAGTGGAGAAAGATGAATGAGAAAATTTTTTGGTAGAAATAGAGGTCTTTAAAAGTTTATGGTTTAGGTATCTTGAACTAAAAAAAATCCGGGTATGCGGAAATTTTCTGTTCGACTATCGGTTCCGGATATCCAGAGATTTTCCAGGAACCGGCAATTTTAATGGACATATATTTAGCCTGTTTGCGGTATTTCTAAATTTTTGTTGTTTCCAAATTTTTATTTTTACTTAAAATATATGTGTTTTGCTAATATTTAAATGAATTTTTTTTAACTTTCAAACAAGATAGTTAAGCATTTATTTGAAGCAACAAAAAATAATAATATTTTACAATTCCGCTTAAATTTTTTAAACGCTTTTACATCTAATCAGCAATCTTTGACGCTTCTTAAACTAAAATATATACTTTTAAAAAATTTCAGAAAATTTTTCAATTTTTCAAAAATTTTTAGGCCTCGAAAAATCTTGTAAACAATACCCAAAAATTTTATTTTCACGCTCAACTCTTTAAATTCAAAATAATCAGCACACTTGATGATTCACCATATCACGCAATCCAGCTTTATGGTCATCTGGAACTGGGCGAGCTTCATATGTTGCAATTACAATCTTTAAAAGATTGGGGAATTAAAAAGATTTTTTAAATTAAAAATTAACCTTATTTCGAAATTCTGATTGAAATTCACCACGAAGACCAATATACTTAAAAATAAATTTTTTAATTAAAAATTTTTTGAAGGAATAAAGTAGAGATGGGTTTGGATCTGAATCCGAACCTTGAATTTTCTTGGGTCCAGAGTCGGGATCGAGGCACTTTTCATTGTTCTTTGATTTTTTCTTAACTCAAGGTCATGGTTAAGGTCGAATCTGGTCAAAGAAACCCCAAAAATATTTGCCAAAAAATCCAGACGAACAAAAAACCATTAGAGGCTTTTTGTCTGAAAGGTAACGCAAAATCAAAATAACCCAAAGAACCACCCCAAAATTTTTTTCAAAAAAAAATAGAAAAAAAAACAAACATGAATAATCGTCTTCTCGTCCCCAAAATTTGCAGGAAAATAAAGAGTTAAATGGCCAACAGAATTAAATTTACTGGACATCAAGGGATAGTCAATAGAAGCATCAGAATCTTGTTTTAACTCAATTTGTTGATCTTCTTTTGCATTTTCACAGTCATCAAAAGACATCTAAAAACAAATTTTTTAGAAAGAATTTAATAAAAATAGGAAGGAATTTTTGAAACTAAAAATCAGTATAAAATGGGAAAATGATAATTGTAAAGTCAACTGGTCCCTAGAAGACATAAAAAAGTGGGTTTTCGATACCTTAACGATAACCTTAAAATCATCGAAATTCATTTATTCTAGATCATTTCCAGAGACTAGTAAACTCAACATTTACCGGAAAAATGAAATAAAATGTGGGGAAGGCTGAAAATGAAAAAAAGACTTTCCTCAAAAAATTTCAGAAAAATTTTTAATGGGGCTCAAAAAATTTTTATGACCGTCCTAATGGGTGGATGCCAAAAAGAAATTAAAATAAGAGGAAATTAACTTCAATAAATTAAAAAAAATAAACAAACATTTCCTCGATCTTTATAAAGCCGAACAGTTGCCGGAAAAGAACCACTCAACGGCCCAGAAAATGTAATTCCCGTAAGTTTAACATTGGCTAAAATTTGGGAAAAAAATTTAAGAATAAATTTAAATAAAAAACCAGTAAAAGGAACAGAAAAAAGCAATTGTTCGTCAACATCGCTGTGAACAAAATCGTTTCTAAAAATTTTTAAATTGAAGAAAGGACAAGAAAGGAAGGGAAAAACAATCCCCATACTATAAATCAATACAGAATTAAAAATATGTTGTGAGAAAGTTGGCAACTCAAAAAATCTTAAACCTCTAAAAATTTGAAATCTGGGAAACAGAAAAATCTAACAAAAAATTATTCAGATGGAGAGGTAAAGGGTACTTATGCAGTTTCCCACCCCCAGTCACTAGTAAACTAAAAAGCAAATAGGTTATTAAATACGGTTTAGGTAATGAACTAAAAATCTTTTTTTCTATTAAACAAAACATATTTTAGTGCTTTTCCGTCATCCCCCGAACTTTTTCCTGATAAATTTTTTTCCTCCCTATGCCATTGTCACCAAATCAAAATTTGCTTGACGGTGGAAAATGAGGGAAAAACAAAAATTAAATCTATCCGAAAAAGTCCACTAAAAATTCGTTGGGATAACGGCAATGTCCCAACCTAAGTGTATGTTATTAAAAAATTAAAGAAAAGAAAACCTCACTTATCAAACCGATCAGCCCAAGTTTTAAATACTTTCACACCAGAACCTTCCACACTTTCATTGAGAACAATAACATTTTCTTTGTTGATAAACTTAAAAATTGTTGAAATTTTTAATATTTTTTAGTTGTTTAATCACTTTATCCATTGTGTAATGCATTCCCTGTTGATGATACTCAAAATTTGTGGCTATATTTGAACAATGCCCACCATGATGTCCGTGTCCATGCCCGTCCATTTTTTTACAAGAGATCCTTTTTATAATTCTAAACAAAGAAAAGTTAAAAAAAAAGTTTTTAGAAGAACAGAAAAAATTTTAAAAAATTATTTTGATAAAATTTTCTGAAAGTGGACAGTTCAACTTATTGCGAATTGAATTGCGAATATTTAATTGCGAACTGCAAATAATACAGTAATCTATTAAAATGACATTAGATCCCATATTTTTCTTGGGTACAGCCCAAAACGGCGCGCAGCCATAACGGCGCAAAGCCATAACTTGCTTCAGGATTTCCGAATCTTTCAAAATTTAGTATTAAACGATTCCTCTCATCGAGATAAAGAGATTGTTCAAAATTGATAAGGGCCAGAGATTTTCCAGCAAGTTATGGCTTTACGCCGTTATGGCCGCGCGCCTACTTGGGCGTGTCCCATTTTCTTAATTGATTTCTTTTTCCTATTATTCTTGCTTTTGCTACTAGAATCTTTTGTTTTTTGTAAAAATTTGCAAAAGTGTTTAAATTATAGTTTTTTAACTGTTTAGGATATTTTATTCAAAAATTATGATCACTCGAAGCAAAGCCAAACAACAAAATATTCAAGATCAGCAAAATTTGACTAAAGAAAATAATCAAAAGGTTTTTAATTTATTTAGCTTGATGAATGTAGAATTTTAAAATTTAGACAAATCAACAGCCAGGCAATCAAAACAACCAACAAACAGGACAAACCTCTCGTGGAAACAACCAACAACAACCTGCTCTAAATCCAGTCAAAACTAACAATAAGGTTTTATTTTTTAAGTGTTTTGTCACAGATCGGTATGGGTCTACTTCCTTGACTCGATTTTCGGCCCTATCCCAAAATAAGGGCAGAATCGTTTTTTTATTACCTGAAAGGAAAAGAAAAATTGAAAGGAAAATGGAGAAAAATGGAGACGAACGGACTCGGACAGACAAAACACGGACGTGCTTGGGTCAGATAAGGCACGGACGGAATCGAACAGACGTCCGTATTTTGTCTGACCCGAATCTGTCCGAGTTTTGTCTGTCCGAGTCCGTTCGTCTCCATTTTTCTTTTCCATTTTTCTCCATTTTTCTTTTTCATTTTTCTCCATTTTCCTTTCACTTTTTGCTTTCCTTTCAGGTAATGAAAAAAACGATTCCGCCCTTATTTTGAGATAGGGCTCGATTTTCTGTATATAGAATGGATTTTTTATTGTTCTTTGATTTTTCTTAACTCAAGGTCAAGGTCCTTAACTAAAGTCGAGGGTTTTTTAGAATTTCCTATCTCTAGTTCTTGTATATTTTTTAGTCAACTCTCATATCTTCATTTTTATTTTTTCTATCGATTTATTTTTTAGGAACGTACAGACCATGCTGGAATTCCAACGATTGGGGAAATCAGCAAATGTTTAATTTGTTGTCATCGTTCCGATCTTTTTGGACTTGGGGAGTGTATGCATCCGGTTTATTTTTTGTTTTAATTGGGAATGTTTCTAATTTATTTTATAGATTTGTATGGAATGTTCACTGCGTATCCGGGTGTTTGGAGAAAAAAAACAATGCCCACAATGTCAGACTGATATCCCTATTGTATTTTTTTATTATTTATTTTGTGTTATTTTACTGTTAAACAGTGTGTTTTAGAGGCCAATCTCGGCTAGGGTATCGCTTATCAACCCATCAAAAAACATTTGTCATGTTTAAAATGATACGAGATACCTAAAAAGTGCCAATACGGATAGCAAGCTTTTTCCCCCAGATTTTCAGACCCTTAAAACTTGAAAACCCGTCGCGAGGACCAAGCCGTTTTTTGGGGTTATTCGAATCTGAAAGTACTAGCTTATTCGAAAGAGCTCATCTGATATTTCTCTCTTAATCAGAGCATTTTATTGCATTATAAACATGTTTTTTCATGGGGTAATGAGCGATACCTTTACTCTGATCTGGATTTTTTATTTTTTCTTTCTGCATCTTTATTTTCCGAATCCATAGACAGGCTCATTTTTTGTATTTTTTGATCGTAGTTTAGCTTTTTTATTGATTTACCCCATTGCTTTTCGCCTTTATAATTTTCCTTTCAATTTTTCAGCTTTACTATGTATCTGCTCCTCAAGGTCAAAAACATCTTTTAAAACTCCCAACAAATTGTATTGACCATGTCGAATATGAAGCTAAATTTTCTGTCCGTTTTGATTCAAAATATGGCTTGGAATGCTTTGATTCTTTTTTGGATAAACGTCGCAAGGAATGTGTTGAGAGGTTTTTTTGGCTTTCGGTTGTCGAGCTTATCTTTTCTATTTTAGACTAAATGAATGGGTCTTTTTTGACCCAACTAAGAAAAGCAAAACTAGCATCATACACGGCCAATTCAAATATATTTTTAGAAAAAACGGAATTTGGCGCTGCTCCAAGAACCCAATTAAGGTGTATAAATGCAATGCTTATCTAAGAGAATTTCAAAAAAATTACATTTTGTGTGCTGATCACACGTGCGATTTGGTAAGTTTTCTGTGGTATAAATCGTATTCATACATTAAAAATGTTGGGGAAATTTTTTTATTTTTTTGAGAAATTTTAACTTTTTGTTCAATTTTTCGAATCCAAAATTTCATGCACAAATTTTGGGTGTGCCTCCCTCTCCTTTTGAGATCCAACCTCTTTTGCTACTAATGTTTAAAATTAAACGTTGTTGAAGTCCGGGGACCTTTGAATTATTTTCTTTGTAACTTTTTTGATAATAATTTTAACATTTTAAAGATAGAACGATGGGAATGTGTTGATAGATATGCTCCACCAAATCTTGGAATGAAAAATTGTATGTTTTTTTTTAATTTTTGAAAAAAGTTTTGCGGCACTTATGCCTCTCCCTCGACCCATTTTGTGTTAAAGTTGATAGGTTTAAAAAGCCCTAGCGACCGTCAAATGGGACCATTCTGAATTAAAAACAAAAATTTTTCAAAATTAAAAAACCTTGAAGTTTCAAAACCAAGGAATCGGTCGCGCCTAATCGGCCCGCGCCTAATCGGGTTGTACCCTTTTTTAGATATTTTGGTGATACGGCTGTACGACAATTTCGGATACACAATTGCGTATGCGACAATTCATGACGACGATTGCGATATAGAATTTTTTAAAAATTTACGATTTTTTTAAATTTTTGTGTCGCCTCAGTCACGAAATGATTTGGAAACCGTCATAATTCGGTAACTGACAGCCGGGACTAAATAACTTGATAATATTTTGATAATTTTACAAAAATCACCAAGAGAGCACTAAATGTTAAATCCCAATCGTTGCATCGTAGTTGTGTATCCGCAATTGTCGTACCGCCTTTAATACCGCGTTTTGTCCGACCTTATTTTTTCTGTTCGTGTCTTTTCCTTAATACATTTTGGCCTGTCACTTGTATAATCGAGAGTTTTTAACTCAACATTCTGACAATTTTTTACTCTGTAACCTAGTGTTTTTCCAAATTTTAGCAGGTAAACGTGTTTTTATGGCTTGGGCTGATGGTCCAGGATTGACTGTTGGTGTACTTGGCAGCCCTAATAAATTTACTGTTGGCTATACAAAGAATTTGGGTGGGGGAAAATTAACCGTATTAATTGATGGAACCAAAAAGGCTGAAGTTCGAACTGTACATCATCTAAACGAAAACAATTATCAAGTCGAGTTCGTTTTTTTTTCGCTTATACTAATTTTGATAACAATTTCTAAAACTTTCCAATTCAGATACACAGTCCAATCACCTGGTTTTTACACAATCAATGTCAATTTTATTGGTACTCCGATTTTCGGATCACCTTTTGAAGTATATAATATTTATAGATTTAATTAAGTTTAATTTTTTAGGTCTTTGTCAACCGCTGCTCCAGCATTCCTTCCACCTCTACAGCAATTGAAGAACAACATTATGATTATTTGCCAGTGAGTAGTAGTAAAATTGTTTTTCTAATACTTAATTTCGTGGCGCGAACTTTGCGGAACAGCATTTCGCGGATTCGAATTTTGCGTACTTGAAATTTAATAAACCACATTAGTAGTTACCCCCCCGCAATTTGTTGCACAGGTGTGCAACAAATTGGAGGCGGAATTTTGAAACATCAAAGGGAAACCCAAGGGTGTAGGGGGTTTCCCGGACCCATCCTCATCAATTTGTCGGCATGATCAAAGGGTTTGGGTCATTAATTTGGGAAGGTACAAGATAAGTGACAGGTTTTGATTGATGGGTACAAGTGTTTGATTGATGATGACAAGTGACAGGATTTGATTGATTGGGACAAGGTACCACCAAAACGTTGCACGTTGTGCAACATTTTGGTGGGTACCAAAACGTTGCACGTTGTGCAACATTTTGGTGGATGAAGTCGGGATCAAAGGAAACCAAAGGGTGTGGGGTACTTTCAGGTTCCCGGTGTGTCAGATTTGATTGACAGGTACAAGTACAAGGTACTTGTACCTTGTACTTGTACAAGGTACAAGTGTTTGATTGATGGGTGACAGGTGATTAAGTTGATTGATACCTGTACAAGGTTTCAATCCCAGACTGAAAGTCTGGGGCTGAAACCTGGAATTTCAGTCTGGGACTGAAAAAATGTTGGGGGGCAGGGGTCCGGGGTACGGTAGAATTAAAAATAATAAAAATTAAAAAATATATTAAATAAAAAATAAAAATTACTGGGAGAAATAAAATTTACAAAATTTTATAAAAAAATTAAAATGATTTGGAAAAAAGGGCGGAAGTCAGAATGTAAGGGGGAGTTACCAATTATTTCGAAACATACAAGATCTTATCTAATTGACTGATGATTAATGAGTCTGGGGCTGAGATATTTGAGTCTGAGATTTTCAATCTGGGACTGAAATTTTTGAGTCTGGGAATTTCAGTCTGGGACTGAAATATATGGGTTTGGGAATTTTAGTCTGTGACTGAAAATTTGCTGGGGCAGGGGTCCGGGGTACGGTAAAATTAAAAATAATTAAAATTAGAAATATTAATTAAATAAAAATAATAGGGAGAAATAAAATTTAAAAATTTTACAAAAAAATAAAAATGATTTGCAAAAAAGGGCGGAAGTCAGAATGTAAGGGGGTTCAACCAATTATTTCGAAACATCTCAAGATCTTATCTAATAGATGATTAATGAGTTTTTGAGGCTCAAATTTTGTAGCCGACAGAGTTTGGATAATTTATAAATGACCTTGAAGGTTACGAAATAAGGAAAAGCTAACTTATTAAAAAATTACCCTTTATCTCAAGATCTTATCTAATAACTGTCTGATGATTAATGAGTTTTTGGGCAGACAAATTTTGAGCGGGAAAATTTTTTTAATAAAATGACCTTCAATTTTATGAAATAAGGTAAAGTAAGTTATTAAAAAATTTTTTCCTTTTATCTCAAGATCTTATCTGACAGATTGATGATTATGAGTTGTAGAGGGAACAAATTTTACCAGTTCCGCATCACGTGACCTTGACAAAAAATATTTCGTAATCACCCATCCGCCTGAAACGAGGAGTATAAAAGGCGAGGTTTTTTGTCATTCTTAACCATTTGTCTCAAAAACAAAAACAAAACGCTCTCTTCAATTAAAAATTAAAAATCAAAAATGGCATTTAATAACGGACAAACTGCACCTGCCAATAAGCGCGCTAGATTCCTCATCCGCGATATCCTTCCTCATTTATTCAATGACGTACAAAGCGGTGCGGGTGCAAATACCCTAAAAAATTATTACCGACAAATCGATTATGAAACTGACTACAGCAGCAAATTTAAAATGATGAAAACAACTGGAAAATTTATAATAGAAAAAATACCTGAGAATCCGGAGGAATTGCTTCGAGAAATAATACAACAATGTATGGATAAAACAGTTGAAGAAGCAAAAAATAAATCAATAGAACCTGAATGCCTGGGGGCATTAATTTCGTCACAGCTATTAGACAGCGACATATGGATTCCTATAAGAAAAATTGAAAATGATACGATCGACAACATACTTAATCGTTTCCAGCTTGTTTCACAATCAAAGATAGAAAAAGGCTCTCTTATTGGGCAACCATTCACAATAGCAATTCAAACACTTGGAATCTCCTCTCTTCCAAGAACAAAATCAATTAGAGGCCGCGCACCGCAAATATTAGCAACAAGTAATCTACAAATAAATAGCCCCTGCCTAATAAAAATCGATAACCCCAACAACTTATGCCTCTTCTATGCATTGGAAATAGCAAGAAAATATTTTACTAAAGAACTGGGTGCGCGTTGGAATTTTACAAGATACATGCAAAATAAAAAGAGACAAATGGAAGATGTTTTTAATCTTTTGATTTCAGCAAAAATCCCCCAAAATCTCCTCGAATATGATGCTGTGGAATTTGTACCAACTGTTGTAGATTTTTGGAACAACAAATATAATGATTCTGGGTTCAAATTCAAGGTATTTATATTTGGAAACGACAACGAAAAGCCAAAATTTACTTATGGAAATGAAAATTTCAACATGCCTATTACAATTCTTCACACAAACAACCATTTTGACGCAATAAGAAATGTTGGAGGAATGTTTGGATCAGGGGCAAAATATTGCTTTACGTGTGAAAAGAAGTTTAGGAAATCAAAGGAACATGATTTGAGATGCAAATCTCTTTGCCGATTTTGTGGGCGCATTGGCAGTGACCGACCTTGTGTTGCAACGGGAGACTTTTTCAAAAAATGTGATGAATGTGGGAAAAATATTTAAATGAAGACTGCTTCAATCATCACAAAAAAAGCAGCAATTGCCGCCAAACAAAGCAGTGTGAGAAATGTGGAGTCATCTGGTCAATGAAAAATTATAAGAGGGAGGGTGAAAAGAAACATGTTTGTGGGCAAAAGTGGTGTCAAATTTGTCGGCAATTTCACAGTATGGAAAGAGGGTGCTTTATTCGACCACTGGAACTGAAAAAACCATCACATTATCGCCTAGTAACATTTGACTTTGAAGCAACACAAAATGAAAAGATAAACGAAATTACCGAAGAAGAAAGGCGACTTCACAAAGTGAATTTCATTGCTGCAACAATAATCGATCAATCACATTTTCCCACCGGCCATTTACTCAAACAACAGTCGATCAGCAAATCGTCACAACAAACCCTCTAAAAGAATTTATTGATTGGATCCTGTTTAAACTTAACCCTCAATATACAACTGTGGCATTTTCACACAATGGAGGGCGCTATGATATGATTATGGTCTTCAAAGAAATTTATTCAAAAGGAGTTGTTCCATCAATGATTCGTCGCGGTAATAAACTTTACGAACTGAAAATTCCCCGCAACAATAAATGCAATGAAGTTATATTCCGAGACTCTTTTAACCTCTGTCCAGTTGCCTTGGGGAAGCTGGTTGGTGCCTTTGGACTACAAATTACAGAAAAACAATTTTTCCCGCATTTGGCAAATATTCCTGAAAATTACAATAAAATATTACCGCAACTGCCTTCAAAATCCGATTACCTTTATGGAGGAATGTCACCTGAGAAACAAAATGAATTTGACAAATGGTATGAAGAAGAAAAAAATAAACAATTTTGCTTGGATGAAGCCTTGGCCGAATACTGCACAAACGATGTCCAAATACTCACAGAAGCACTGATTGCATTCAGGAAAAAATTCACAGAGATTAGCAAACCAAAAAATGGCAAGTCTGGGCCAGCAGCAGAAGGAATAGATATTTTGAAGGATGCAATGACAATAGCATCGGCCTGCATGAAACATTTTCGTCTGAATCATCTTCAACCTAGAACAATCTCATTTCACCAATATTATAAACAACGCGATTTTGGACGCCGAAGAAATCAAGTCTAAATCAAAAAGAGTTGTTATTGAACGGGCCCCTGAAAATGTTGACATCACTTCTTTAGTTAAAAAAATTGCTTCTGATTGTGGAGTCTCTTCTGATCTTTTGGAAAATGACATTCATCGACATCCATCTCGTGAGTTATCAAATGATATAAATAAGAAACCAAGAATTGTCAAAATCCCATTTAACAATAAAAAATCTAGGGATATTTTTCTTTATAATTTTCGTAAATGTCTTAAGCAAAATCCATCTTTACCGCAGTTTTTAACTGCTAGACGTGATATGACTCGAAACGAATTAAATATTTTGTATAACTTGCGTAAGCAAGCATTTTCTATGAATCAGGTCGAGAACATGTTTAAGTACATTGTTGTCGATCTGTCAATCATTACACTTAAAAAACCACAACCGCTCAAGGCAACTAAAAATAAATAGGGGCACGCAGGCAAACCACAAACAAAAATAACAAACGGGAATATTTGCTCATATAGATGTATATTATTTAATTCTAGATCGCTTGCTAATAAAATACCAGATTTAAATTACCTAATTGAAAATTCTAAACCAGAGCTCATATTAATCAATGAAACATGGCTCAAAACAGATAATATAATAAATTCTGAACTATCATATAGGGGTAATTATGAAGTCATATTAGCTAATAGAATAGAAAAAAGAGGTGGAGGATCGGCAATCCTAGTAAAAAATAACATACCTTTTAAAATCATTTTCTCTGGCTCTAAATTTCAATCAGAGATTGTACATATAAAATTATTGCTTGAAAAAGAAATTAACATCATAAACATTTACCGACCACCAAATAGTTCAATTCTTAATACAAAAAAGTTATTTAAATTCCTTCTAAATCAAATCAATCAAAAAACTATATTATGTGGAGATTTCAACATTAGACACATAAATTGGGATTCCAACGAAATAATTGACAATTATGACAAGATCGCGAATATTTTTATAGAGTTTATAGGTCAGAATCAATTAAACCAACTTGTTACTGAACCAACTAGGGAAAATTCAATCCTTGACCTAGTACTTACATCTGATTCCGGTATTGTTAGAACTATTAAAGTTAGAGAGAATTTTTCAACTTCCGATCACAAAATGATAGAGTTTGAGCTAAATTATCGTGTTAAAATTATAAGGAAGCCCAAGATTTACGTAAGAGATTTTAGTAAATCCAATTTTATTAATTTAAATCAAGTTATATTCCGAAATAATTTAGACCTAGGTATATTAACGAAATTCACAGTGGAAGATAAATACATTTATCTAACAAAAGAACTTCTATGTCTTTATAACAAATATATACCGATGAGAGCACTAAATAAGATAATAAGAAAAGCATACCCTCAAAGAATTAAGGAATTACACAAAGAAAAACTTAGATTATTTAGGTTACTTAAAGAAAGAATATATGATAACAATCTAAGACTTAAGTATAAAATCGTTTCAAGAAACCTGAAAAAGCAATTAAAAATTCATAATAACACAAATGAAGAAAAATTAATCAATAAAGGTGGAAATTCGATACATAGGTATATTAGAAACAGACTTACGCAAGATACTAATATTCCCTGTCTAATTGATAAAGAAAATAAATTCTACTTCAGCGATAAAGAAAAATGTAATATTTTGGGAAAAGAGTTTCAAAAGAATTTTCAAAAAAGAAACATTAATCTCTCAGATAGCGATGGAAATATAATTTTAAAATCAAAGTTTACAGACATAGATTTAAGTACTAGTATTGTGTGGGATATCCTCAGATCACTTCCTAGCAAGAATTCTACTTCTCCAGACAATATACCTTATATATTACTTAAATATTGCGCTGATTCACTTGCAGAAATAATCACAGATATATTCCGATGTATTATTGATAATGGGCAAATTCCATCAATTTGGAAATCTTCACTTATTATACCTTTGTATAAAAAAGGGGAAAAATCAGATCCAACTAATTATCGTCCAATATCGTTAACATGCACCCTATGTAGGATTTTAGAAAGAATTATCGCAAAACAATTAATAAAATACCTAGAAGATAAAAAGTTCTTTAATCAAAATCAGTTTGGGTTTCTTAAATCAAGATCCACAACAACACAGTTATTATCCACAATGGATGATCTCTATAACGCAATACAAGATGGATATAACATAGATATCATTTACATCGACTTTGCTAAGGCATTTGACACTGTACCGACAAATATTCTTCTAGATAAGATAGTAAAAGCAGGCATTAGCGGAAAAGTCTATACATTTCTTAAAAATTTTCTATCTGATAGAAATTTCAAGATTAAGATTGGTGCCCAAATATCTTGCGAATATGAAACATTCTCAGGTGTACCTCAAGGTAGTGTCCTAGGACCTCTTCTATTTCTTATTTTTATAAATGATCTTCCAAATCAAATCCCTGAAAACATTGGAATAAAATTATATGCAGACGACGTAAAACTATATGTAGCTCATAAAAATGGCATAGAAAGGAATGAACTTAATAAGGCTCTATGGATACTTGAAAAATGGACAGAATTAAATGGTTTAGAAATATCTCGTCATAAGTGCTTTGCCTTATATCTAGGAAAAAATAACCTAAAAAGAGAGTATAACATTCATGGATTAAAAATACAAGAAACAGATTGTATTCGCGATCTTGGAATTTTAATAGATTCTAAAATGTCTTTTAATAATCATATAAATATGATTATAAAAAATGCATATCTAAAAAGTTATCAGATAACAAGAATCATTAAATCTAGAGATTTAAATCTCCTTGTTAATATATATAAAACTTATATAAGACCCCAGCTAGAATATGCAACTGAAGTATGGAATCCACACATGAAATATCAAATAGAGAAAATTGAAAGAATTCAAAAATTATTCACTAAAAATATTTACAAAAAATGTGGATTAATCAAGGTCCCATATGAAGAAAGATTAAATACCTGTAAACTCGAAAAGTTAATAGATAGAAGGAAAATTGCCGATCTTTCCACCGCTTTTAAAATTATAAAAGGGTTTACATCTCTTAATTCCCAAAAATATTTTAATTTTTCAAATAGATCACTTCGCAGGCCCCTACTTTTAAGGATTAAAAAACACACAAATAGAACAAAAAATAATTTTTTTCATAGAGTGGTAAATAAATGGAATAAACTTCCAAATGAATCATTTAAAATAAATGATCCCAAAAAATTTAGAAGTTTCATTAAAGTATCAGAATCTAAATAAAATTCTAGTAAAATTAACCTTGAGCGTTATTGGTGGTTTTTTTTAAGGTATAATATTAAATTTATCTATGTTTACTTTTCATTTTTTAATACATATAATTTTTTTTTTTTGATGTTGTTTCATACATATATATATTTTTTTTTTGACATTAATTTATTTTTATGTTTTTTTTTGCACCACATTAATGTATTTTAAAATACCTGTGGTTTGCTGATAAATAAATAAATAAATAAAACCTGACCATTTGGCAATTGTTCCGGAGAAAGGATATGAAAACATCGATAACCAAAGCGAGCTTGCCCTGAAATATCTACAATGGTATGAGGAAACAAGAGGCGTTGAAATTCAAAGTGCACATTCAGAAGGTGGGGAATTATAGTGCTTAGATAAATTAAGCAATCAGTCGATGAATAAAGCTGATGTAGGGGAAAGATTACTTAAGAAATGGATTGTAAAGGATATCTATCATCTGAACAAAACAGACTCAGCAAGAAAACGTGAAATAAAAAATATGGGGCGTTGGATTCTACGTTGGGATCTTTGGGACGAAAAGTTCAAATCTGGAAAACATAATCGAACAGATTACTTAATGTATTCAAGATGGCGATTTTTATACGAACCTTACAAATGTACTTTGATGCAGAAAAGGAACAACATAAAATTGCCTACTTAGACTTTAATTCACTTTACCCCTCAACAATTGCTACGACATCATTTCCGGTTGGGCATCCGAAAGTACATGTTGTACCACTATCTGAACAAAAAGTTTATTGGACAAGAAGCGAGCAAATCATGTTCAAAGGAATTTTGAAAGTATTTATATTACCACCGCCTCAACTGGATGTTCCTGTAATTCCGGTCAAGTTTGATGAACGACTTCTTTTCCCACTGTGTAGAAAATGCTCACTCACATACCCAAATGGCGCAAACATCAAAGACTACCACTGTCCACACAATGATGATGAAAGAGGGTGGGTTTCAACAGTTACATCGATTGAATTGGAAGAAGCATTAAAAGTTGGGTACACCGTTACAAGATTTTATAGAGCCTTACATTATGACAAATGGGATGAAAATTTATTCAAAAATTATGTGGCTGAGTTTATGGCAATGAAGATTCATGCGAGTGGCTTCCCTGAAGGAATAGAAGGAAAAGATAGTGAAGATGATTTCATAAAAGAATGCAAAGAAAAATTTGGTATTGAACTTCAAAAAGAAAAAATGGTCCCAGACAAGGCAATGCGCTACATTTCAAAACTAATGTTAAACTCTCTGTGGGGAAGATTCAGTCTGAGGAATACCTTGTCAAAAACTGTGATTACAGATGCACCAGATGAACTTCGAGAATATTATTACAACAAATCAATTGAATTGCAATCTGTAGATAAATTAACCGAAGAGACAGTAATAATAACCTACAAACCAAAAGATGAATTTATTGTTGAACATGACACTTCAAATATTGTGATTTCCTTATGGACAACGTCAGCAGCAAGAATTAGGCTATTGAAAGCAATGCAAAAGGTTACCGGAAAACTTGACTGCAATCTGCTCTATGGGGACACTGACAGCATATTATTCTCTTACCCAAAGAACATGGAATGCCCGCTCCAAACCGGTCCTCATCTGGGTGATTTGGCACGAGAGTACGCAGGATCTGAAATAAAAGAATATGTTGGAGGCGCGTGCAAGGCTTATGCACTGAGAATGGAAAACAACAAAAACGCAAAAATTAGCACTGTTCTGAAAGTACGCGGCATCACTTTAACAGCTGATGTCTGCAAAATCCTCCACTTTGACACTTTCAAAGAAAGCGTACTTAAATATGCAAATGGGGAAAACGAAAACGAGGAAGATGATGATGAGGGAACAATTATGATCGAGAACCCAAACTTTATACGCCGCAGTGTGAAGGATGGTATAGTTTACTCAACTAAAATGAAGAAAATATTTAGACCAATCATACAAAAAGGGATAATTTCAAATCTCAAAATTGTAAATTTCGGACAAAAATAATTTCATTTTTCACAATATATTTTCCACCGTATTTTATTATTTTTGTCCTTTACTTTATTCACAAAATTTTTCAATTGTATTGTAATTTTCACAATAATTTTTCAATTGTATTGTAATATTTTCACAATGTTCTTTAAATTGTATTTAAATTTGTTGATAAATTATTATATTATTAAAATGTTTAATTACTTTTAGGGTTTAAGAAAAAGTTAAGGATTATAAGATAAGATTGATACAAAGTTAAGGATTATAAGATACAATTGTTGCAATGTTAAGAGTTAGAAGATATAATTTAGGCTAAGTTAAGTAATGCAAGATCCAGGTTTTTGGGGTAAAAATGTAAAGTTAAGCGATAGAAGATACAATTGAATAAAAGTTAAGGATGTGAAGAAACAATTGAATAAAAGTTAAGGTTTAAAAGATAAAAATGGTACAAAGTTAAGAGAAAAACGCATATTTTCAGTAAAATGTTAAAGAATATCTACACTTTCCACGCTTTCCCTCTTATTGGCGGGTGTAATGGAGAGCTACTCACTAGGTGGATGACACAGTTACAGTATACAACATTGTGATGTATACAGTACACCCTATTGGAAAGTTTACGTGCTATGTCTTTAAATGAAAAATGATATTTCACCGAAAAATATTTTATTATAACAAATTACCAGTTTACTTAGAATACAAGCAATTCATAATTTAATAAAATACATTATTCAAAATGTTAATGTTTTCAATTATATTAATAACTATTCCGTCCTTAGTGGCAGATAGGATTGACAACGAACCATGGAAGGGAGAAGAATTAGTGACTACATTATACCGGAGGACGCCATTACCAATATGGCGGAGAACACCGCCACCAATATTTCCTAACAGAGATAAAAATAATTCAGTGGAAATACCGATATGGCGGAGAACGCCGCCACCACTATTTCCTAACAGAGGAAAAAATACAACAGTGGAAATACCAATATGGAGGAGGACACCACCACCAATGTTTCCAATCAGTGATAAAAATAGTTCAGTGGAAATACCAATATGGCGGAGAACACCACCACCAATATTTCCTGGCAGAGATGTAAACAACTCAAGGGAGATTCAACGCTTAGATAAATTAAGCAATCAGTCGATGAATAAAGCTGATGTAGGGGAAAGATTACTTAAGAAATGGATTGTAAAGGATATCTATCATCTGAACAAAACAGACTCAGCAAGAAAACGTGAAATAAAAAATATGGGGCGTTGGATTCTACGTTGGGATCTTTGGGACGAAAAGTTCAAATCTGGAAAACATAATCGAACAGATTACTTAATGTATTCAAGATGGCGATTTTTATACGAACCTCCTATTTCAAACATTATCGATTTTTTCAAAAATTTATAAAATTATTTTTTAATGTTTAACATTTTTATGTAAAATTATTTAATAAACATGTACTTAAAATAAAATTTTCAAATTAATTAATCACAAAATATCAAAACATTGCGTTTTTCCCATTGGCTCGGTTTACCTTCTATTTCAATCCACAATATTCCTGGTCTAGATTTTTTCTTAATAGGTGTAGGTGGAAAACTTCCAAGGGATAACGGAATACTGTTGAGAGTAAGTGTTGATGATGACGAAGTTGCTTGTGTACGTCGAGCCCCAAATTCTGAACAACTTATAGGTGACGCAGGTGAGGTGGGGGAAAAGCATAAAAGTTCTAGAGGGTAGTATCTCTCACATATTCCATTCTTTGTGCATGTTCTTTCTATAACACATTGATGAAACGGATATTGGAGTTTTATCTTGTGGTGAGCAAAGAAATATGCCGCAACCGATATGTTGAATGGGTAAGCTAAGTCACCGAAGGCTTTGACAAAATGTGCTCCTGAAGTTGTAATTCCGTCACATCTAACTCTGCTATATAATCCTCTCCTATCAGAATAATTTGTCTCTAACTTTCCTTTCTCATTTATAAATTTTGCGATCAAATCGGCATTTTCCTGATACATTAATCTGTATCTCACCAAATAAATTGGGCAATTCAATTTTTTAGAAATCTCATCCAAAATAGAGGTCATTTTATTGATTAATTTAGAATGATTGATGAATGACTTGATAAATTGTTAAGTTGAACAAAAATTTCGCCTTTTATACCCAAAGACTTGACCTTGAAAACTGACAGATATTTCGAAATATTAGGAAAGGGCGGAGCTTAGGAGGAGTATATAAGGCGAAGGATTTTCAACTTTTCATTCATTTCTTCATTCATTAAAAATACTATTTTAAATTAATAAAAATGAGCGGATTAAAAAAAGAAAAGATCCCAAAAATGGAATTAGTTAATGAGCCAAAAATTGAGCAGGAAGTAGAGATAATTAAATTGGAAGAGGAAAAAGAAAAAGAAAAGGCAAACAAGCCAAAAGCCTCTGCTTCAAAAGTTGAGAATGGGAAAATTGAGAAAAGTAACAGTATAAATCCGCGTATTCTATGGAAACTTGTGCGCATAAGAGAAACACCTAGGATTGAAATTAAACTTTGCAAAAAATGTGCCAATGCGCTTTACAATGATAAAAATAAATTCACTCAGAAGGAAAATGGAAACATCGGAATCTGCTTTGAAATATGCGAAACCTGCGCGAAGCTAAATATGCAGCTCAAGGATATTGTTGCTGACTGGGATGAAAAGAATATACAGAAATTGAAAAAGTGATTAATGATTAATGTTTTCTGTCAACTTTGTTATTTATTTTTGATTTCATTAAATGTAACATTTTAATTCTAAATAAATATTTTTGAATTGTATTATTTTTCATTAACTTAGGAAAAAATTAATCCCAAATTCTCGGAGGCCACGCCCATTTTCAGAGTATAAATACTGAAAAATTCCCCCCAAGATCAAACTTCCGCCAAAAATTTGAATTCATTTATAAAATTTCTTGAAAAATGTCAGTAATCGAAAATAATTGCCAGCTCTTGGAAAAAGTACTCCCTGAGGTGTTATTTACGGTATCTTCTACTGGTGTGACAATTTCGTCACCACGCCTCATAACCACACGTTTCGTGGAGTTTGACATGGCAGGAAAATGTAAAAGTTGCAGGGGAGAAAATGTGGACATAGATTTTATTGTTACTCCAAAGGACGTAACCTTATATTGCAACCGCCTAAAATCAGAGAAAGTAGTGATGTTTGATCATATTTATGAAATTCCTCAACAATGTGTTTTCCGTGTACGGTCAAAAGGGAAGAATTTCAATATTTTACACAAAGAGCAAGTCTGGAATGAAAAACAGTTTATCACCGGTAATGAGCAAATGAGTGTCAAGGAATTTTTGTCAAAGTTTACACAGAAGAAGGCTCAAGTAGAGAACGAAGAAACGAAAGAAAATATAAAAGAAGACGATAAAGAAAAAATAATAAACGATAATTCAATTACCCCTCTTAATCATTAATCATTCTTATTTATATTTTTAATTTTCAACAAATAATTTAAACATGAATTATCATTTATTTTCTAATAAAGATTTAAAACTAAAACTTCCATTTGGTTGTATTATTAGCGGTCCAAGTTCAACTGGCAAAAGTACACTTGTACGAAAATTAATTTCAAATTCTGATAAACTTATTGAGCCTATTCCAAAATCTATACTTTACTGCTATGGTGAATATAACCCACTTGTTCCAGAACTACAGCGAGCCGGAGTCTCAGTTTACTTCGGAGTTCCCCCTGAGGATCTTATTAAGAAACAACAACAACCCTCTCTAGTCATCCTCGATGACCTAATGTACTCAATTGACGAAAAATATTTATCGGAACTTTTCACAAAGAAATCTCATCATCTTAATTTTGGCATAATATTCATCACACAGAATCTCTTCGAGAAAAAACTCAGGGTCGCACGTCAAAATTCTATGTATATTGTATTAACCCGCGCACCAAATAGTGCATTGGCCGTTCGAAATCTAGGAGTACAACTATTCCCAGGAAGATTAAATTATTTTCTAGACGCATATCGACAAGCTACAAGCAGCAGTAATTATTCATACCTATTTATCGATTTACACCCCTCATCAGACCCAACACTTAGACTAAGAACAAACATATTTACAGACAAAGAATCAGAAGACTCCTACATCTCATTACCAATTATATTTTTACCCAAGAATTCCTCTAATTAAAAATAATGTCAACGAAAATTAGCCAACTTGTCAAGGACAACCTACAGTTTCTCAAACAGCTGGCAAAAACGCGCTCATTAACTAAAAGAAGACGGTTTTTAAGAAAAGCATCAATCGACCAATTACTTTCTCTCACTGAAATTTGCTACAATATTGTACGTGATCAATTTAAATTAACTAAGAGACAAAAATCTCGTCTTCTACCATTCGCTGATTTTGTTCGTCGTGTGAGCAGATTAAAAACGGAAAGAGGAGCCCGACGTACAGTAATACAACAAGGAACTGGTTTACCAATTGGATTGTTCCCTGCCCTTTTAACCCCAATCATTATCGAATTAACAAAAACATTAACAAGCAACTAATAAAAATGGCAAATAAATTTATATTAATTCCTGAGGATATATATCGTGGACTACTTACTCACCCCATACCGGAAACTGGAAATATCAATTTGGATTTTACACGCGAAAATTTGGAAAATATCAAAAGTCAAAATGCCAACACAGAATTAAAGAATATAAATTATAATCAGGAATTGAGACGTTATCTACACATGCTGAAGGATCAGAATGAGAGACCAATGAATGTTTCAGTAAGGCAAATGGAAGATCCAGCCCTGGAGCAAATTAAAAAATTGCTTCCCCTCCTCCAAACAAGCTCCAAAGAAAGTAATCAACAAGTCCTTGAACAAAATATACCCACACCAAAATTGTCCCCGTTAAATGAAGGTGGAGATTTAAACGAAGATGATCTTAGTATGCATACGGCCGGGGAGGAATCTCCGGATTCCAAGAGGAAAATGGAACCAAAGAAGTCAACAATAAGAGAAAAGACAGAGGAAATTTTTGAAAATATGAAACAGGAAAATCTAGATAAATATGATGTGAGCACAGATGGAAAAATTTTAAGTAAGAAGGGAGGAAAAGAAATACAGGGAAGCAATGCACAAAAATCTCTAGAGTGTATTCTCCGTACAGGAATAAGTGGGAAATTGAGATGGGGAGAGTTGACACCACCGGGGACATCAGTTTTAGAAAGTAAATTAAAAAGTGATAACAAAATTTGGCCGTTGATAGAGAAGGCACGAGAAAGTTGTACACCAAAAAGAACTAATACAAAGCAAAAAAGAAAAATACCTGAATCCAAAGAAATAGCTGAATCAAAATGGAGACTTCCAACAGAGTGTTAATGATATTAGATAAACTTTACAATGATCCAGCGAATCCGGCAGGATTTGCTGGTGTAAACCAGTTATGGACAGAGGCTAGAAAAAAAGATGCGAGTATTAAAAAAAAGGATGTGCAGGAATATTTGGAAGGCCACAGAACTTACACAATCCACCGCCCTAGGCGTGTGCACTTCAAAAGATCAATAACAACCCCATCTG
Organism: Meloidogyne enterolobii; assembly: GCA_963681835.1. NCBI lineage: Eukaryota > Metazoa > Nematoda > Chromadorea > Rhabditida > Meloidogynidae > Meloidogyne > Meloidogyne enterolobii. The sequence goes on from CAVMJV010000145.1 coordinate 153,843, forward strand.
GCTATATGACAGACGTTCAGTGCGACTTGGCAGATTTCCAAAAATTATCACGGCAAAACAACGGGAAAAATTATGCGCTTGTGGCAATCGATGTGTTAAGCAAAAGAGTTTTCGCTGAACCTGTTCGCACTAAAAAGTCAAATGATATGATTGATGCATTTGAAAAAATTTTGGCAAGAATGGAAATGCACCCACACCGGATTTTTAGTGATAAGGGAACTGAATTTTGCAGCAAGGAAATTATTGCATTTTTCAGAGAAAAAGATATTGAAAAATACACGGCAACCTTTTCATCAGTTAAAGCGTCACTAGCTGAACGATGTATTAGAAACATTAAACAGAGACTGTATAGATTTATGAGTGAGAAGCATACATTAAAATGGACTGAGGCATTACCGAAAATAGTTGACGCAATAAATCATTCAAAGTGTAGGGTTTTAGGTGGATTAAGACCGGTTGATGTAAACTTTAACAATGCAAAGGAAATTAGAGAAATGGTATTTGGTCCTATTGGGAAGAATAAACCTAGAAAAAACCCACGATTTAAGGAAGATGATCATGTACGTATGAGCAGAAACAAAAATATTTTTTCAAAGGGTTATCTCCCAAATTATAGCGATGAAATTCTTCAAATAGATCTTGTCAAAAAGAAGGCTAACCCCAACAGATACCGTATCCGTGACGATAATGGGGAAGTATTTAAAGGATATTTCTACCCTGAGGAATTAACCAGAGTGAGGAAGGATGAGAATACCAGCTACAGAATTGAGAAGATTATTAAGAGCAGAATGAAAAAAGATGGAGGAAAAGAATATTTTGTTAAATTTTTTGATTACCCTCAACCCCAATGGATAGACGAAAATCAATTTGTATAAAAGCCCAATTTTTCATTCCCATAAATCATTTTTAATTATTTTTTCACTTTAATTGTTCAATTTATTATTATCTTTAAAATAAATTATGGCTAATACATTCTTTGTTGTTCTTCCTAGCAATGTTAGTGATTACCCAGATAATAAACCCAATAAATATCGAGTGCATCTTCCGAAACCAATAGAGTTTCAAGGTGGAAACTGGGTATGTGGACTCTACAGTATCCAATACCCACAATCATGGGCTGCAACTATTGGCACCGACATTAAACAATGGATCGAAATTAATTACAAAAATAAGAAACCGCATAGAATTGGAATCCCCAAAACAACACAGCTAACACCCAACGGACTCAGCTTCTTTTTAAAACTTGTATTATCCAATAAAGAGAAACCTAGGAAAAGACGCGATGTATCAATCGATACTTTGGAGGATGAAGTTATCATTGACCCAGAAATTAATTTAGTAGTGGAGCCAGCTAAGAAACGAAGAAAGAGAGAGGCAGATAAAGTAGATACTGTGCCATTATGGGTAAAGGAATTTTTTAATCAGTATCCACACAATTACTGGGAAGCCATACGCGATTATGAACAAGAATTAGAACAACATAAATCTGATGTAGAGGAAAAAACAAAACAAATTCTTAATGAGAAGGATGATACACATAAGGGAGAATTACAGCAAGAACTTGATCACCTACATTCCCTTTCAGAAGGTAAAAAGAAGGAAATTCGTCTCTTAACAGAGGAAGCTAATAAGAGGGATAGGCGTGATGATGGACTAATAGCAAACCAGTTTTTGGAACAACACCCAGATGATTATCACGAGGAAGTAATAAAGATGGAAATAAATATAATAGTAAGATACATTGAACTAGAAGACAAAATTAGAGAAAGCAGGGAAGAGGGTGTTAAGAATGCTCGATCTGGTGATGAGATTCAGAGGTTTATTAATTCAATAAAACGTATGCGTAAGAATTTGGAAGCATTGGAATCTGCTATTATTGAAAGAGACTTGCAAATTACTAGAGATGAATTTCATCAGCAAAATTCAAATACACACTCAGAATTTGTCCAGAAATTTTTCGAGGACCACCCTGTAGATCATTGGACAGCGTTAAAGAAAAATTTAGGTGATCTACAGGAATTACATAGACAAATTCGAGAAAAACGAGATGCCCATTCACAAGAACAAAATGAGGAAGAAAAGAATAAACTAGGGAAGGAGATTGACAATTTAAGTAAATTGGCTTCCTACAGAAGAAATAGATTTACAGCAATACACCATGCTGCCTACAAGAAATGGAAAAATTTTGAGCTGCCAATTCCCCCAACTAGAAATGAAATTAAGGAGATGCAAAAAATTGAAGAGAGAACTCATCCGGAATATTTTGAAGATGCACTAAAGACAGATGATCAAGGTAAACCAGTACCAATTCCTGCTCCCGTAATTACGGATGAAATGGTTGAGGTTGTCAAGGACAGACATGGTTATGAGCAGGACAAGGCCAGAGAGGTAGAGGAAAATGAAAGAAAAGATAGAGAACTGAAAGAAAGCAAGGAACAATTAAAGCATGCAAGAAGATTAGATAAATATGGAGAGCCTATACCCCTTGAGCAGCCAATAGATGAAGAGCAAGATACAGTACCTGATGAGGAAAGTTTCGAAGAAGAAGAAGAAAGGTGGGAGGAGAAAAGTAGGGAAAGCCCAGCTTTAGATTTGGATTCCTCAGAAGAGATTATACCAACTGAAGAGATATTTAAGGAGCAAAAGGAGAAAAATACTGACGATCTGATAAATGAGAAAACAGTTACTTTGATTGAAGAAAAGGAATCTAAAGCAAAAGATTTATATTCTGACATTGAATTTGAATATTTGGACAGTATTGATCGTTTTCGGGTAATTTTTAATGATACTGAGATTCGAAATATTGTTATCTCTTCACAACTATGCTATGTTCTCGGTTTCCCCATGGGACCATTGGTAAATGGACAAATTGGAAAATATGGAATTGATCTCAAAGGAGGGTTTACAAGCTTTGCTGTATATTCAAAGGGGTTAACTAACACTGTAATAATGGGTAATTCTGTCAGTTCATTACTCAGAATTGTGGCCGTTGAGAATAGGTCTGGAGGTGTTGTAGAAAGAGTGTATGATCAACCAATGTTCATACCTGTGTTACCCAGAGAAATTAACGAGATTGAAATTGAACTAAGATGGATGAACGGAAGTCTTGTTAAATTTGATCATGGAACTGTAATTATTACCCTAATGTTTAATAGAATGTTAAGATTTTAATTTAAAACTTTTTTGAAATTGTCAAATTTTATTATATATTTTTTATCATTTTGATAATAAAGGAAAATACAAATTCGTCTGGGTTTGAATGTTTAAATAATAGGGAAAGGAATTTTTTATAAGAGTATCCAGATGAAATAAAATAAATAAAGGTGATACAATGTTGTCCACAAGTAGGTAAAAGAGGGTTTTGAACGGGAACATTATTCATTACACGGTTTGGAAATTTGGAAATAAAATTTTTTATTGAAATTGGAGGTTCGGGGAGTAGTAATGAATCAAAAATTAATATTTTCTCGGGGTTAATTATAAAAAATGCAATCCAATGTGATCCTCTTTGAGTAGCTTTTTCAAGGTTGACGACCAATGAGCACGGGTATTCTCGAAATTTTTGTGGAATTTTATCTGCGGCAAGGCATCCTTTAAAATATCTTCTAGTTGTTCTGTTGTGTAATAAGATTTTGTCGATTTGTAAAGTGTCCATTTTCGTCAAAGAGGTGGAGGTTTGAATCTTTTCTTTGAATCTCTCCAAGTTCAATGTCTTTGCCGTTGTCTTTAACCTTTATAAATTTTCTCAGTTGATAGGTCAATGCTGTTGCTAGCAATAAAAGCCAGAGTGCAATTAATGTATAACAGTAAATAGTCTGAGCAATTGATGTCTCTGATGAAGGAAATTCCTTGCAAGGAGAGGGAAATTGAACATTCTCCACGTGTTCCATTGACCAAAAATCCAAGATTGTAATATTTTTCTCAGGGTTAAAGTTAGATGCTAGTCCAATACTATTTTGTACTCTTTGTGGAATTATTGGGGATTTTGTCGAAGACGAATTAATCATTTGTTCTGGCTTAGGAAGTATTGTATTAGCGTAATAGCCTATACGTTCTCTTAATTTTTCTCTATATTCTGGATGTTCATCCTCATTAGACATAGAATATTGTTGTGTAAATTTATACAGGAAGAAAAATAAAATGAAACAAACAAAGCAAAATTCAATTTTTATAGTAATGTGACACATTTTTAAAATGAAATGGGAGAATGAAAAAATAAGGAAAATTGAGGGTATTTATACTGAAATATCTGTAGAAATAGTTCTGTTCCTATCTAACATAAGCAGCGAATCGATTTCGCCCATGGCTACTAGTACAATCCCACCACTAGGAACAGGTTCGTTGAAGGTCATCCGTATACTTGTTGTACCATTCTTTATTAAATCAAACATCTCTGGGCCGTTATCTTCCTGGCTATTTGTAAGGTTAAATACGAAGAAGCAATATCCTGCATATGCATAACGAAACATTGATATACCGTTACTTTCTAGTGATCCCGCGTACCCTATTGCTTCTTGCATGTCATGATAAATTCTGGCATAGTTTCCTTTCGGAAAATCAAGGGAATAAGGGGCTGCTGGAAATGTCACTCCCCCAGCAGTAATGGAAATATCTCTCAAATTAAAATGTTGGAAATAAAATGGAGTTGTTTTTTGTCGTCCTACAAAATCTTTATTATCAACCATTCCCAGTATAATTCTTCGAGGCACCTGATCCATCCATATGTTAGCATTAAATTCAGTTCTATTTTCACTGATGAATAAAGATTTCAGAGATGTTTTTCTTATCGGGTATCTCGCGGGCTTTATTTCAAGTTTTTTTGCAATATCAAAGGCTAGGCTGTCCATCAACTCAATCTTCTTTACATATAATTTGCAAGCCAGAATTTCTAGATGATATTTTGGGGCAGTGTCCCAGGGCGCACTAAGCAGGAAACTTGATTCATTGGGTAGTAGTTCAATATCAACTTCACACTGGTTTACTAAATATCTTGGTTGATTACAAATATCAACATCCAATTTGGCCATAAATTGTGCAGTACGCGGATTTCCATCTTCGTCTAAGAATAATCTTTTCCTTGATTTAACTCCATATCCATTAGAATCAACACCTGGGTATGTTTGTGTGGCTCCATCATCATAATACCCCGCCACAGAAAGATAAGAGTTCTTCACACTTTGTGGGTAGGTTAGTTCGTAGTCAAAAATACTTTTGTATGCCATGAGGGAGTTCCCTTCAAAAACCTGAGTTCCATTAATATGCATACGGCAATTTTTCCAAAGTGTATGACCTATAAGTTGCACTGCCGATACATTATCATCCCTTCCTATATCAACAAGTTTCCCATCCTTGTCTTCTTTTTTAATCCTAAGTTCAGTGAAAACATAAGTTTTGGCCAGATCAATATAATTTGTAGTCGCATGAATTTTGAAATGAAAGGGGGTGATATTTACAGGGTTGAGTGTGAGTAATTCAATAAATGAGGAGTTGCTAATACTGACATTTGTGTGGGGAGTTTCGAAAAATGATAAAGCGTTTGTTATTGCGTTGCCAGAATCGCGATCAATTTTCTGATGAGTAGACATTTTTATTTAATAAAGACCGAATGTGTCTATTTTTTGACGCTTCTTTTTTGGGGTAAGAGATGGAGGTCTTCCAATAATGAGTTGATGACTATTTTCTTTTGAAAATGATGAATGGGGTTTACGTTTTCTTTTGAGTCCTTTTATACTAGCTCTGGCTCGCAATCCGGTTCCAAATTGTTTTGGCAATCCTCCTTTCTCGAGTAATCTGTCCAACCCCCGTTTTCCTTCACTTATTACTGTCTGCTTAAAATTTGGGTTAGAATCTTCTTTGCCATATTCTGGATTCCCCACACTTTCTAAAATTCTCCCACCAGTATCCAGTGCTTCCTTTGCTACAGCTGTACCCGCGCGTTTTGCATACGGTAGGAGGAAACGCCAAAAATTTCTGAGTACATCTCCGACTCCACCACCCGCTTGTCTCCCGTATCCACGTTGATAAGGATTTAGTCCACGAAAATAGTAATAGTTTTCATCTGCGCCTTGTCCTACTTGGCTGATAGATATATGATGGTCGTCGTAACCGATTGTCCTTGGGTCAAAGGCTATATGAACCATGTTTGGTTTTGTTTGGAATGTTATGTAATATCAAGTTAGGTGATCTATTGTAGTTATCTTAAGTGATAATTGTAGGATAGTGTTAGGGATAAGTGAAAGTTATATAAATTAATTGAAGGTGTTTAAATTTTATATTATTTTAAATGAAGAGATAAATTTAATATAGAATGTGAAGGTGATCTTTTGAACATTGACATTTTGGGTGTTGTCGAATTGAGAGTTGACATTCTGTGAGCTGGCATTTTGTCCTTGTGGCATTTTGTCCTTGTGGCATTTTGTCGTTTTGAGATTTCGAAATAATTGGTCTTCCTCTTACATTCTTACTTCCGCCCTTTTTTGCAAATCATTTTAATATTTTTTTAAAATTTTGTAAAAATTTATCTCTCCCTATTTTTTATTTTTTAATTAATTATTTTTATTATTTTTAAAGCTACCGTACCCCGGACCCCTGCCCCAACTTTTTTCAATCCCTGACTCGAAAATTTCAGTCCCAGACTGAAATTCCCAGCCCAAAATATTTCAGTCCCAGACTGAAATTCCATTCTACTACGAGAAGAATAATTTTTCCCTCAAATGACCTTGAGAGGGAAATCTTCCTCCTCCCCCTCCGCGGGCTGCGCCGAGATTTCAGTCCCAGACTCATTAATCATCGATCAATTAGATAAGATCTTGAGAATTTGAAATAATTGGTTACCTCCCCCTTACATTTTGACTTCCACCCTTTTTTGCAAATCATTTTAATTTTTTGTAAAATTTTGTAAATTTTATCTCTCCCTATTTTTTATTAAATTTATTTAATTTATTTTTTATTTAATTTATTTTTATTAATTTTTATTATTTTTAATTCTACCGTACCCCGGACCCCTACCCCCCAACTTTTTTCAGTCCCAGACTTTCAGTCCGGGATTGAATCCTTGTCAGGTATCAATCAAATTAATCACCTGTCACCCATCAATCAAACACTTGTACCTTGTACAAGTACAAGGTACAAGTACCTTGTACTTGTACCTGTACAAGGTACAAGTACCTTGTACTTGTACCTGTCAATCAAATTTCCCGCTCCGAGAACCTAAAAGTGCCCCAAATCCTTTTGGTTTCCTTTGATTGTCGTTCAGCCACCAAAATGTTGCAGAACGTGCAACGTTTTGGTACCCACCAAAATGTTGCACGTTGTGCAACATTTGGGTGGTACCTTGTAATCATCAATCAAAATCTTGTACCCATCAATCAAAATTGATAACTCGGACAAATGGGATGAGTAATTACCCCAAACCCCCTAGTTTCCCTTTGATCATGCCGACAAACTCGGACAAATGGGATGAGTAATTGCCCCAAACCCTTTGGTTTCCTTTGATCTTGCCGTCAAATTGATGAGGATGGGTCCGGGAAACCCCCTACACCCTTGGGTTTCCCTTTGATGTTTCAAAATTCCGCCTCCAATTTGTTGCACACCTGTGCAACAAATTGGGGGGGGGGGGGGGGTAACTACTCACATTGTCCCTCTATGGGTTTTATTTTTAGGAGTATGATTTTGGCCTAATGTTGTTTCTCCGAAAAAATTTTGTGTTAGTCGGCTCAGCTTGATGTGCTATTTCGATTGACTCTAAAAAACTAAAATCCCCAGGGGGCATAGTTTAGCCAAACTTTGGAAAAATTCTGTTTGAGGGCCCGGACTTTGATCCGATTTTATATATGTCATTCGAAAGCTTGACGAGCTGAGTCGAATGACGCACGAATCAGTCGGCGGTTGTTTTTCGCGGGGTTAAAAACAAATGGTTATAACACGTTCAATCATGGAGATTTTGTTTGATGTATTTCAGCCTTTCGAATAAGCTAACATTTGTACAATCGAAGTTTTTACCCCACAAACCAGCTTGATCTCCCCAAGTTTTTTCCGTCAAACACAATTTTACCTAATCTTCCAATTTTTCAACTTTTAAAAATAAATTTTAGGAGATTTTAATTTTTTATTTACTCTTTTTTAGGTAAAGGATCCAATGTTTTCTCTTCCAAATGAAGTTCGACTTGATATATTAAAATGCCTTAATTTCAACCAATTGTTTTCTCAAAGACAAACCAATTTTTACTTTTGCAATTTAATCAATAAATATGAAGAACAATTGGCAAAGAAGAAATTCAATCGACTTGTAACTTTAAAACTTAGTGGCAATGTCTATCGCAATAATGATGAATTTATTAGACAATCTGGACTTTTTGAATTTACGTTAAATGATCAACTTAGGAAGAAGGTTGACTAACTACTTTTTTATTAAATTACATTTTTTCAGTGGAATGCAGCATTAGCTAAATCAATCCAGTTGTATTTAGAGCATTCAATAGAAGAGAGGCCAATTCTCATCAGACTTGAAACAATAGAAGAGGATGAAAAGAATCTTCTCTTGGTTTTGCCAGCTTTTCCAAAAAATATCAAGGATCTTGTTACACTTCGTTGTTGGTTTGAACACTTATTTGGTTGTGCTTTTGAATATCCTTACGTTGGTTATAGATTCAATCCAGAACTGATCAGGTTATTATTTGATGATGACGAAACAATTCCTCATCAATTTCTTGCTTAATGAAATTTATATTTTTATGAGATCTTATATGGTTTAGGTATCCTTTTTTGGACACGCCCCTTTTTCCTTTTCCATTATCAATCAAACTTAATATGTACAGATCGGTTTGCCTTCTTTCTTCCTCGATTTTACCCAAATTTTCTTTGTGGCATGTTCAATGAGAAAGATTAATAAAGAAAAGATCAGTTTTTCTTTCTTTCTCACCAAAATAAAAATTACCATTTGAATCAATACCCAGGGCTGTGTTTTTGAAATAATGGTCTGGTATTTTTAGTGTTTTCCGGTAATTCTGTGTTTAGAATCATATTTATCTCAAAATGACATTTTGACCCATGTAATTCTCCCAGAGATTAAGGACAGAGTCTGGTGTCATTAAACTCAGCTCGATGAGTTATCTATTTCTCATCCTTAGCTGAATTGATTGATGGGTGAGAAGGAGAAGTAAAAGGAACTGTATGGAAAAGGGAAAAGAGGACGTGGCTAAAAAAGGGGTACCTAAACCATAAGTTCCTTTTTGTGAAAGTTTCTCATTGACTTTCGATTAAATTATTTTTGTTTTATGCAGGGCTCTCATTCGAATTATTTTGAAATTCACCTACCTTTGTGCTTACAAAATTAAAAATTTTTTGTTTAAAAAAATTTAAATTTTCCTTAAAATTTCGAAAATTTTTGCTGTGGGGCTAAAAATTGAAAAAAATCTGGCTTAGATATTTGCCTTCTAGATTTTAAAAATTTTCACCTTCCGCGCTGAAAAAGACGTGTGAGAAAAATTTAAAGATTTGAGTATGCATAAAATTTATTTTTTCCGATGAGAGCCCTTATTTTATATAATTTATGTGCATTTTAATTTTTTAAATATGTTGTAATAGTTTGAAATTAGCCCCTTTTTTCACTGTTTCCCTGACCATTTTGAGTTTTTTTGTTTGATATACCATGATTGGCTAGATCTGATCATTTTTACAAAAATTTTAACGCTAAATCCTCGTTGTGTACTTTTTGTGCCAATCGATGTGAGCTTTTTCGAATTTGCCATAAAATGGGAAAAACTAGGGAAAAATAGAAAGGAAAAAAGGGGGGCGACTTTCAAACTATTACCAATATTTTCTTATGGACTTCTATTTACATATTTTCATCTTATAAAATTTATTCGCATTTTATTTTTTATTTGCCAATTTATTGCTATTTTTTTAATACTTTTAAGTTTTTCCCGCCTTTCGAAGTCAAGAACTAGTAAAATTATAGTTTTTTTAACTGTTTAGGAAAATTGATTTTAAAAATATGATCACTCGAAGCAAAGCCAAACAACAAAATATTCAAGATCAGCAAAATTTGACTAAAGAAAATAATCAAAAGGTTTTTAATTTATTTAGCTTGATAAATGTAGAATTTCAAAATTTAGACGAATCAACAGCCAGGCAATCAAAACAACCAACAAACAGGACAAACTTCTCATGGTAACAACCAGCAACAACCTGCTCCAAACTCAGTTATTATTTTTTAAGTGTTTTTTCACAGATCTGAATGGATCTGAATCCTTGACTCGATTTTCTGTAACCAGAATCGAGTTTTCATTGTTTCCTGATTTTTCCTTGACTCAAAGTCAAGGTCCTTAACAAAGTCAGAGGTTTTTGAAAATGGGACACGCCCAAGTAGGCGCGCGGCCATAACGGCGCAAAGCCATAACTGCTGGAAAATTTCTGGCGTTTATCAATTTTGGAATCGAACTCTTAAGCTCGATGAGTGGAATCGTTTAACACTAAATTTGTTAAGATTCAGAAATTTTGAGGCAAGTTATGGCTTTACGCCATTATGGCCGCGCGCCGTTTTTTCTGGCAAATTTTCCTATTATTCTAGTGAGTCCTCAGACCTTCCCATACTTCTTGGGCTCATCCTCTATTATCTGTCCAGTTTACTTCAAAATTTCTTTTGAACTTTCAGTTATTTTTTTTAATTTTTTAGGAACGTACAGACCATGCTGGAATTCCAACGATTGGGGAAATCAGCGATTGCTTAATTTGTTGTCAACGTTCTGATCTTTTTGGACTTGGGGAGTGCATGCATCCGGTTTATTTTTTGTTTTAATTGGAATTGTTTCTAATTTATTTTATAGATCTGTATGGAATGTTCACTGCGTATCCGCGTGATTAGAGAAAAAAAGCAATGCCCACACTGTCGGACTGACATCCCAATTGTATTTTTTTATAATTTATTTTGTGGTGTTATTTTTATGGCTGTAGTTTAGTATCCCCGAGTTTTGGTTCCGATAAAAACCCATACCATTCGATTCGTCTCGACGAGCTGAGTCGAACGGTCCCACTCTTTTTTCGGAGATGCTTGTGGGGCGTGATATAGGCCCCAAAAATCGAAAAACCGTAGGTGGGAGTAAACTCCATTTTGGGGTGAAAATCCGATTTCCTGAATAATAGCTCTTTCGAAAGAGCTTATCGGGCTGATTGTAAGTCTAATGACATAAAAATCATTAAAATCCGATTTGATTGGACTGAGATATAGGCCTTAAAATAAGAAGATCCAAAGGGGCGATTTTTGAATAAAAAAATTTTATACAAATAATTGCTCATACTCCCCCTATGGTTTTTCAATTTTCGGGGACCTAGTTCACGGTCCACTGGCATCTCCTTAAAAAAGAATGGTACCGTTCGACTCAACTCGTTGAGACAAATCGAATGGTATGGGTTTTTTTTATCGGAACCTTACCATCTGTATATCCATTTTTACTGTTAAACAGTGTGTTTTAGAGGCCAATCTCGGTTAGGGTATCGCTTATCAACCCATTAAAAAACATTTGTAATGTTTAAAATGATACGACGATACTTAAAATGTGCCAATACGGATAGCAAGCTTTTCCCCAAGATTTGCAAACCCCTGGAAATTGAAAATCCGTCGAGAAGACCAGCCCGATTTTTTGGGGTCAAAAATTTGAATTTGGAAGTACTAGCTTATTCGAAAGAGCTCATCTGATATTTCTCTCTTAATCAGAGCATTTTATGGGGTAATGAGCGATACCTTTACCCTGATCTGGATTTTTCATTTTTTCTATTTGCATTTTTATTTTCCGAATCCATAGACCGGCTCATTTTTCGTATTTATTGATAGTAGTTTAGCTTTTTTCTATTGATTTACCCCATTGCTTTTCGCTTTTATAATTTTCCTTTCAATTTTTCAGCTTTACTATGTATCTGCTCCTCAAGGTCAAAAACATCTTTTAAAGCTGCCATCAAATTGTATTGACCATACCGAATACGAGGCTAAATTTTCTGTCCGTTTTGATTCAAAATATGCCTTGGAATGCTTTGATTCTTTTTTGGTTGAACGTCGCAAGGAATGTGTTGAGAGGTTTTTTTGGTTTTCGGTTGTCGAGCTTATCTTTTCTATTTTAGACTAAATGAATGGGTCTTTTTTGACCCAAATACGAAAAGCAAAACTAGCATCATACACGGCCAATTCACATATAATTTAAAAAAAAAAGGAGTATGGAGCTGCTCAAAAATTTCAAATAAATTATATAAATGCAATGGTTATTTAAGAGAATTTCAAAACAATTACATTTTGTGTGCTGATCACACGTGTGATTTGGTAAGATTTCTGTGCTACGAGGCGTATTCAAACATTAAAAATATCTGCAAAAAAATTTTATATTTTCGAGAAATTTTAATTTTTTGTTCAACTTTTCGAATCCAAAATTTACAAATTTCGGGTTTGCCTCCCCCTCCCTCTGAGATCCAGCCTTTTGCGACTAATGTTTTATAAATTAAGCTTTGTTGAAGTACCGGGGACCTCTGAATTATTTTCTTTTTAGCTTTTTTAATAATAATTCTAACATTTTAAAGATAAAACGATTGGAATATATTGATCAGGATGTTCCACCAAATCTTGCAATGAAAAATTGTATGATTTTTTTAATTTTTGAAAAAAAGTTTTGCGGCACTTATGCCTCTCCCCTCGGAGAACAAAACGAGAATTTGTCGTAACACCTGTAATACCGCGTTTTGTCCGACCTCATTTTTTCTGTTTGTGTCTTGACCTTTCCACGTTTTGGCCTTTTCATTGTATAATAGAGTTTTTAACTCAACATTCTGACAATTTTTTACTCATGTAACTTTGTGTTTTTCCAAATTTTTAGCTGATAAACGTGTTTTTATGGCTTGGGTGGATGGTCCAGGATTGACTGTTGGCGTACTTGCCCGCCCAAATAAATTTACTGTTAGCTATACAAAAAATTTGGGTGGTGGAAAATTAACCGTATTAATTGATGGACCCAAAAAGGCTGAAGTTCGAACTGTACAGCATCTACGTGAAAACAATTATCAAGTCGAGTTCGTTTTTTTTTTCGCTTATACTAATTTTAATTAAAACAACTTAAAACTTTCCAATTCAGATACACAGTCCAATCACCTGGTCTTTACACAATAAATGTTAATTTTATTGGTACTCCGATCCTGGATCACCTTTTAAAGTATATAATATTTATAGATTTAATTAAATTTAATTTTTTAGGTTTTGGTGAAAGCTCCTCAAATTAATCAAACAATTTCATGCATTCCTTCTACCTCTACAGCAATTGAACAACAACATTATGATTATTTGCCAGTGAGTAGTAGAAAAATTGTTCTTATTTTTAATGCTTAATTTTGTGGCGCGAACTTTGCGGAACAGCATTTCGCGTACCCGAACTTTGCGGAATAAAAGTGCAGACCTCATTTTTGCGTGCTTGAAATTTTATAAATGAAATTTGAGTAATCTTCCAATTTTTCCACTTTTAAATAATAAATTCTATAATTTTTTATTTACTCTTTTTTAGGTAAAGGATCCAATGTTTTCTCTTCCAAATGATGTTCGACTTGATATATTAAAATGCCTTAATTTCAACCAATTGTTTTCTCAAAGACAAACCAATTTTTACTTTTGCAATTTAATTAATAAACATGAAGAACAATTGGCAAAGAAGAAATTCAATCGACTTGTAAATGTAATACTCAGTGATAAAGTCTTTCAAAGCGCTAAAATGATTAACCTTCAATCTGGACTTTTTAAATTTACATTAAATGATCAACTTAGGAAGAAGGTTGAACTAATTTTTAATAAAATTACATTTAATTTTTTTCAGTGGAATGCAGCATTAGCTAAATCAATTCAGTTGTATTTACATCATTCAATAAATCAGTGGCCAATTCTTATCAGACTTGAAAAAATCGAGGATGAAGTCCATCTTCTCTTAAATTTTCCAGCCTTTCCAAAAAATATCAAGGATCTTGTTACACTTCGTTGTTGGTTTACACATATATTTGGATGTGCTTTTAAATATCCTTATGGTGGGTATAGATTTAATCCAGAACTGATCAGGTTATTATTTGATGATGACGAAACAATTCCTCATCAATTTCTTGCTTAATGAAATTTATATTTTTATGAGATCTTATATGGTTTAGGTATCCTTTTTTGGACACGCCCCTTTTTCCTTTTTCATTTTTAAATAATGGTCCCGGTATTTTTAGTGTTTTCCGGTAATTCTGTGTTTAGAATCATATTTGTCTCAAAATGACATTTTGACTCCTGTACTTCTTCCCAGAGATCAAGGACAGATTCTGGTGTCATTAAACTCAGCTCGATGAGTTAATCTATTTCTTCACTAACCTTTTCTACATCTTCAGCTGAATTGAAAAACTATGGAAAACGGAAAAAAGGACGTGGCTAAAAAAGGATACCTAAACCATAAGTTTCTTTTTGTGAATAGTTTCTCATTGACTTTCGATTAAATTATTTTTGTTTTATGCAGGGCTCTCATTCGAATTTATTTTGGAACTTTGTGCTTTAAAAAATTAAAATTTTTTGGTTAAAAAAATTAAATTTTCCTTAAAATTTTGGAAATTTTCGCCTGCGGGGCTAAAAATTGAAAAAAAATCTTTTTTGTTTTCTCTCTCACACATGCTGAAAAAGACGCGTGAGAAAAATACATATATGAGATTTGAACATGCATAAAATTTCTTTTCTCCGATGAGAGCTCTTGTTTTATGTGCATTTGTTTACCTAATTTATTTGCATTTTATTTTTTCAAAATATTTTGGCAATAGTTTGGAATTCGCCCTTCCCTTTTTTTCACTGTTTCCCTGACCATTTTGAGCTTCTTTGTTTGATATATAATTTATCATTCGAAAGAGCTTTTCGAGCTTGGTCGAATGATATCATGATTGGCTAGATCTGATCATTTTTACAAAAAATTATGAAGCTAAATCCTCGTTGGGAAAAGCTTTTTTTTCATTCTAATGTCATTCGACTTAGCTCGAAGAGCTCTTTCGAATGATATCTAATTTGCCATAAAATGGGAAAAAACTAGGGAAAAATAGAAAGGAAAAAAAAGGGGGGGGGGGAATTCCAAACTATTATTATCAATGTTATCTTATAGACATCCTATTCACATATTTTTGTCTTATAAAATTTATTCGCATTTTTTTTTCGTATGTGCCAATTAATTGTTATTTTTTTAATACTTTTAAGTTTTTCCCGCCTTTTTCGAAGTCAGGAACTACTAAAATCTTGTTTTTTGTAAAAATTTTCAAAATTGTTTAAATTATAGTTTTTTTAACTGTTTAGGAAAATTGATTTTAAAAATATGATCACTCGAAGCAAAGCCAAACAACAAAATACTCAAGATCAGCAAAATTTGACTAAAGAAAATAATCAAAAGGTTTTTAATTTATTTAGCTTGATAAATGTAGAATTTCAAAATTTAGACGAATCAACATGAAGGCGATCAAAACAACAAACAATCAGGACAAACTTCTCATGGTAACAACCAGCAACAACCTGCTCCAAACTCAGTTATTATTTTTTAAGTGTTTTGTCATAGATCTGAATGGATCTGAATCCTTGACTCGATTTTCTGTAACCAGAATCGAGTTTTCATTGTTCCTTAATTTCAATGACTCAAAGTCCTTAACCAAAGTCGGGTTTTTGAAAATGGGACATACCCAAAACGGCGCGCGGCCATAACGGCGCAAAGCCATAACTGCTGGAAAATTTCTGGCGTTTATCAATTTTGGAATCGAACTCTTAAGCTCGATGAGTGGAATCGTTTAACACTAAATTTGTTAAGATTCAGAAATTTTGAGGCAAGTTATGGCTTTACGCCGTTATGGCCGCGCGCCGTTTTTTCGCGCCGTTTTTTCCGCGCGCCGTTTTTTTCTGGCAAATTTTCCTATTATTCTAGTGAGTCCTCAGACCTTCCCATACTTCTTGGGCTCATCCTCTATTATCTGTCCAGTTTACTTCAAAATTTCTTTTGAACTTTCAGTTATTTTTTTTAATTTTTTAGGAACGTACAGACCATGCTGGAATTCCAACGATTGGGGAAATCAGCGATTGCTTAATTTGTTGTCAACGTTCTGATCTTTTTGGACTTGGGGAGTGCATGCATCCGGTTTATTTTTTGTTTTAATTGGAATTGTTTCTAATTTATTTTATAGATCTGTATGGAATGTTCACTGCGTATCCGCGTGATTAGAGAAAAAAAACAATGCCCACAATGTCGGACTGCCATCCCAATTGTATTTTTTTTTATTTTGTGGTGTTATTTTTATTGTTAGATAGTGTTTTTAGAGGCTGATCTCGGCTAGTGTATCGCTTATCAACCCTTCAAAAACATTTATCATGTATATAATGATACGGCGATACCTAATATCAAAAAAAGCCAATAAGGATAGTATTGGTAATAGATACTTTTTCTCCGAGATTTGCAAACCCCTGAAAATTGAAAGCCCGTCGAGAAGACCAACCCGATTTTTGGGGTCAAAAATTTGAATTTGGAAGTACTAGCTTATTCGAAAGAGCTCATCTGATATTTCATTCATACATAATCAGAGCATTTTATTGCATTCGCAAAACATGTTTTTTCATGGGGTAATGAGCGATACCTTTACCCTGATCTGGATTTTTCATTTATTCTATCTGCATCTTTATTTTCCGAATCCATAGACCGGCTCATTTTTCGTATTTATTGATAGTAGTTTAGCTTTTTTTTTATTGATTTACCTAATTTTTTTCGCCTCTATAATTTTCCTTTCAATTTTTCAGCTTTACTATGTATCTGCTCTTCCAGGACAAAAAATTCTTTTAAAACTACCAACTGATTGTATTCTATTGACCATGCCGAATATGAAGCTAAATATTCCATCCGTTTTGATTCAAAATATGCCTTGGAATGCTTTGATTCTTTTTTGGTTGAACGTCGCAAGGAATGTGTTGAGAGGTTTTTTTGGCTTTCGGTTGGCGAGCTTATTTTTTCTATTTTAGACTAAATGAATGGGTTTTCTTTGCCCCAACTACGAAAAGCAATAGGAGTATCATACACGGCCAATTCACATATAATTTTAAAAAAAAAGGAGTATGGCGCTGCTCAAAACTTACAAATAAATTATATAAATGCAATGGTTATTTGAGAGAATCCAATTTTTCCACTTTTAAATAATAAATTCTATAATTTTTTATTTACTCTTTTTTAGGTAAAGGATCCAATGTTTTCTCTTCCAAATGATGTTCGACTTGATATATTAAAATGCCTTAATTTCAACCAATTGTTTTCTCAAAGACAAACCAATTTTTACTTTTGCAATTTAATTAATAAACATGAAGAACAATTGGCAAAGAAGAAATTCAATCGACTTGTAAATGTAATACTCAGTGATAAAGTCTTTCAAAGCGCTAAAATGATTAACCTTCAATCTGGACTTTTTAGATTTACATTAAATGATCAACTTAGAAAGAAGGTTGAACTAATTCTTAATAAAATTACATTTAATTTTTTTCAGTGGAATGCAGCATTAGCTACATCAATTCATTTGTATTTACATCATTCAACAAAACAGAGACCAATTCTTGTCAGACTTGAAAAAATCGAAAATGAAATCCATCTTCTCTTGGATTTGCCAGCTTTTCCAAAAAATATCAAGGATCTTGTTACACTTCGTTGTTGGTTTGAACATTTATCTGGTTGTGCTTTTAAACATCTTTATTGTGGTTATAGATTTAACCCAGAACTGATCAGGTTATTATTTGATGATGACGAAACAATTCCTCATCAATTTCTTGCTTAATGAAATTTATATTTTTATGAGATTTTATATGGTTTAGGTATCCTTTTTTGGACACGCCTCTTTTTCCTTTTTCATTTTGAAATAATGGTCCCGGTATTTTTAGTTATTCCGGTAATTCTGTGTTTAGAATCATTTGTCTCAAAATGACATTTTGACCCATGTAATTCTTCCCAGAGATCAAGGACAGATTCTGGTGTCATTAAACTCAGATCGATGAGTTAATCTATTTCTTCACTAACCTTTTCTACATCTTCAGCTGAATTGAAAAACTATGGAAAACGGAAAAAAGGACGTGGCTAAAAAAGGATACCTAAACCATAAGTTTCTTTTTGTGAATAGTTTCTCATTGACTTTCGATTAAATTATTTTTGTTTTATGCAGGGCTCTCATTCGAATTTATTTTGGAACTTTGTGCTTTAAAAAATTAAAATTTTTTGGTTAAAAAAATTAAATTTTCCTTAAAATTTTGGAAATTTTCGCCTGCGGGGCTAAAAATTGAAAAAAAATCTTTTTTGTTTTCTCTCTCACACATGCTGAAAAAGACGCGTGAGAAAAATACATATATGAGATTTGAACATGCATAAAATTTCTTTTCTCCGATGAGAGCCCTTGTTTTATGTGCATTTTTTAAATATTTTGGTAATAGTTTGGAATTCGCCCCCCTCCTTTTTTTCACTGTTTCCCTGACCATTCTGAGCTTTTTTGTTTGCTACATAATTTATCATATATCATTCGAAAGAGCTCTTCGAGTTTGGTCGAATGATACCATGATTGGCTAGATCTGATCATTTTTACAAAAATTATGAAGCTAAATCCTCGTTGGGAAAAGCTTTTTTTCATTTTAATGTCATTCGACTTAGCTCGAAGAGCTCTTTCGAATGATATCTAATTTGCCATAAAATGGGAAAAAACTAGGGAAAAATAGAAAGGAAAAAAAGTGGGGGGGGGGGGGGGTTCCAAACTATTATTATCAATGTTATCTTACAGACATTCTATTCACGTACTTTTATCTTATAAAATTTATTCGCATTTTATTTTTTATTTGCCAATTTATAGTTATTTTTTTAATACTTTTAAGTTTTTCCCGCCTTCTTCGAAAGCAAGAATAGACACCTGACTCACAGTCAAAGTTGTTTCTAAGCAAAAAAGTTTCTAAAAATCGAAAAAATTCAAATGTTTCAAATAGAAAATATTTTTCTAAATCTTCAAATTTTGGGAAAAATAACCCGAAAATCGATGACGAATTGGCAAAAAGAAAAGTTGGAGAAATTGAAAATTTGGAGAAAAGTCATTTGCCGTTGTTGTAGATGCTCGAAATTAGGATTCGTATTGGCTGATTTTGGCAAAGCTACGAATAACCCGAACTTTTCTATTCATCTTTTTCTCCCTTTGCTTATTTGTCCATCTGTTGATGGTGTATTAGGAATTGGATCAGATAACCTTGATTGCTGGTGAGTAATAGAATCAAGTTCTCACTTAGATTACCAGACCGTAAGTGTAGGTCCCGAACCCAGAGCCATAGGCAGCTTCCTTACGTAGTCTTTACAAAACATGAGTACGTTGTGATACATGTCATACATATTTTACAGATTTTTAAGTGATTTAAAATTTTTGAAAAAATTTAATATTTTAAAATACAATTAAATATTTGTGAATTTTAGAAAATTTTTGTTTTCTACATCATTTTAAATAAATATTTTGATCATTTCATTCTAAATAATTTAACGTCCATATCCATATCCACCATAACCGTATCCTCCATGTCCATATCCACCTCCTCCAGCTACAAATGAAGATCCACCTCCAATAACGCTTTGAATACCTCCCCCACTGCCGCCTCCACCAGCAACAAAGGAAGATCCAGAAAGGCCATATCCTCCACCAATTACGCTTTGGATTCCTCCTCCTCCACTTGCGCCACCTCCAGAAACGAAGCTGGAGCTTGCTGGGGCAGCCTTTTTTTTAATTGTAGCTGCTTTAATTGCACAAATTGTGGTTTCTGCACCTCCACCTCCTGCTGACCGGTGAATCTTTATGAGGAATGATAATAATAATTTAATCTTAAGTATGCGAGTAAAGGGAGGCGATGCAGTACCGGTGGTTGCTGCTGCTCCCGTTGTAGCTGCTCCAGCCTATTATTATCCTTATTATGCTCCGGTATATATTAATGATAAGTATAGGACTGGGAAATTAAGACCGAATTCAAATTCATTACATCGAGCAATCCTTAAATCAAGAGCCATTTTAGGGAGAATCTTAGTCAGTAATTCAATTAAGATTCAAATAAACTCTTTAAAAAAAGGTTGCACCAGCAGCTTCTAGCTTTGTTTCTGGCGGAGGCGGTGCTGGAGGCGGTGGAATTCAAAGCGTAATTGGTGGCGGCTATGGACATTCTGGATCTTCGTTTGTATCAGGAGGTGGGGGTTTATATGGAGGTGGGGGAATACAAAGTGTTATAGGAGGACGCTGAAGACTGGAGAAGGTCTGAAGAATAATCTAATTAATGCTACAAACTACCATTTACATTTATCTAGCTTAGAAAAGAAAATTGATAGAATTGTTATTTAAATTAATTTTTAAAATTAATTCATAATTTTATATAGATTTAAATTTTAATAAATTTTCATATAAATTTTATTTTGATATTATTTAAAGTCAGTTAATTTTTAGAAACTTAAAAATAGCTAAACTTATTATAAATAAAAAGATAAAATTATTCATATAGATTCTTTCATGGCTGGTAGCAGGGCAGGGCTGGTAGCAGGGCTTGATTGAGTCCGGGTCCCAATCGGATTAATTCAGAAAAATCTTGCCATGTCCTTTTTCATCTTTTTCCATGGGATTTTTAACTTTTCCACCAAACTTTTCACATTTTAATATACTGATATCCATCTGAATCTAAATACCTTTCCTGCGCCGCAGGCGAGAATTTTGTAAATTTTGGAAGAACAGCCCACCAGATCTCTTCCTTTTTCAGCATTCCTTTTTCAGGAATGCCAAGAAACCAGATTTTTACAATTTTTGTCAATAAAGTTGGTAAAAATATATCGAATCTTGTTCTAGTCGGCCAGAATATTTATAAAACAAATTTACAATTCAATATTAAAGTTTAAAAACATTTAATTTTGGAAGGAAAAATAGTCGTGGTATAAAATCACTGATGGATCTGCAGTATCGCATTCGATAGAGCATTAAATACTGTATATAATACCTATGACTCGTTTTATTTCAAGCCCTTATTCTAGAGATTTCGAGTCGAAAATGAAATAAATATTTTATTGAGAAAATATCCATTACTAAGTCCAGGCCATACAACTTTTGAATAAGTCAATCCACACACATTAGCCCACTGGTTTTAGATACATCAAATGATGCACGTTCGAATGATATATGACAATCATAGATGTCAATTAAACTCAGCGAAAAAAATCACTTTGAGTGAGTCACCTTGAGAAAATACCCATTACTAAGTCCAGGCCATTCAACTTTTGAAATAAGTCAAGCCACACACATTAGCCCACTGGTTTTAGATACATCAAATGATGCACGTTCGAATGATATATGACAATCTTAGATGTCAATTCAACTCAGCATAAAAATCACTTTGAGTGAGTCACCTTGAGAAAATACCAATTACCAAGTCCAGGCCATTCAACTTTTGAATAAGCCAATCCACACATGATAGCCACCTGGTTTTAGATACATCAATTAATGTACTTTCGAATGACATATGACAATCTTAGATGTCATCTAAACTCAGCGATAAAAATCGCTTTGAGTGAGCCACATTGAAAAAATACCCATTACTAAGTCCAGGCAATACAAATTTTGAATAAGTCAATCCACACATAATAGCCATCTGGTTTTAGATACAACAATTAATGTACTTTCGAATGACATATGACAATCTTAGATTCATCTAAACTCAGCGATAAAAATCGCTTTGAGTGAGCCACATTGAAAAAAATTATTACTAAGTCCAGGCAATACAAATTTTGAATAAGTCAATAGTAGTATATAGTGGAGTTTTAAAACATTTTTCAGAAAATATTTTAAAACACCACTAAAAATAAGAGCCGAAAAATTAATAATAATAGCAGAAAAAGTGCTAAAAAATTTGAAGATAAAAATCAAAACCTACTAGAAAAATGTGGAAACAAATAAAGTTGTTGCCAACGTTGCTTAACTTGCCAGAACGGACGGGTAGCACATTAAATACATAAACAAATTATCTACTGTTAAATAAACCTTCAAAATTATAGCATAAATAAAAAATTAATTTGAAAATTGGAAAAATAAAAAGGAGAAAGAGGAAAATAAAACTAAAAAAAGATTTTACGTACACTGTTTTAGAATCTTCAGTATCATCTCAAAAATCTTGTAAAATATAGTCAGACAAAAATATAAAAATATTATAAAAAGCATGAAATTCTTAATCAAAGTGTATTAAAGTGACATAAATGGAAACAGCAAAGAGTAGTACATAAATGGAAACAATCCTGTAAAGTGTGAAAAAATAAACATCGAAAAAAATAAAAAACAAATAAATAAACGGAAACACCAAAGAGTAGTACATAAATGGAAACAATCCTGTAAAGTGTGAAAAAATAACAAAACAACTAAATACACGATTAATAAGTTGAGAAAAAATTAGAAAAAAAACAAGTTAATTTCTTAAAAATAAAAATAAATAAGAAAAAACTAAAAAAAGTAACAAATAAATGTATCAAAAAATAACTTCAAGATTGTAAGCAATTAAATAAAAAAGACACTTGTAAAAAATCACTAAAAAAGATTAAACAATAAAAATAAAACTAAAAAAGGAAAATCACTTAACAATTAACTTCTTACAATACAAAACTAGTAACGCCAAATTAAAAAAAATGTGCAAATAAAAAAATCAAATTATTGCAAAAAAAAATTGTTTAAAAATTTTGCTACCTTTTATAGGAAGATATGCTTTTTTTAATTAATTTTTATTTTATCAAAATTTAAACGTTTTATTTGAATTTTTAGCTAATATAATTTTATATTCATTTATTCTCTTGAATGTGATGAAAGCCGAACTGGTTACGTGTAGGGTATGTAGAAAAGTGTTGTCCAACAACTTTGTACCACAGCTATGAACATCTTGAGGAATGTGTTTGGAGCTGCAAACTTTATGATGTGGTATAGTCCTTGATCGGATGATTTGTCATTTTAAAATAAATTTTCTTTAATTTTAAAGGGTTCCAATAAAAGGCAGGTGGTAATAAAACATAGTATAGATTTCCACGGAAAAAAACTTGCGCCAATAGACTCGCGCTGTAGATTCTGGGATCAAATAAAAGTAATAATTTTAATTTTTATAGTAAAATTTGATAAAAATTCAGGAAAATATAAAGCGGTGCTTCCCTTTGAATGCCCGCGATGTGCCCGAAGGCTATAAACCGAGTATAGAGGTTGGATTTTTATAATGAATATGATTTGTGTAGACGTACCCTTGATCGGATGATTTGTCTTTTAATTTTAAGGTAGTAAAGGAAATGCAAAAAATGTACTATGACTATGTGAGGAACTACCACATTACAAGGGTGAACAAAAAATGGGCGAAAATGGACAAGGTTCCCATAGAAAAAAGTGCCAAAAGTGAAAAAATGTGAAAGTCCACTGGGGGCCTGTGAAAGTAATTGAGTAATCGAGAATAAAATAAAATTGTTTGATAAATAATTAGAAAATATAATAATTTAGTTTATTAAAATTAATAGCTCATAATAATTAATAGAAGTAGATTACTATATTTAATATTGATACTAAAGAAATAAATAATTGTCTCTGTGAAGCTTTTTTCAAATGTTTGTTTTAATTAAAAGTCAATAATATTTCTTTCCTTTTTTTTGATTGTGTTTTGTAAAAAATTCACTTAATACAAAATATTTTAGTTTATTCTATAAATAAAATATATTAAGGCAGTAAAAAAAGTAAAAAAATTTATAACTATAAATGCATCTAAATTATATTAAATTAATAATTTCAAGTCCGCTATAATTATTTTCTCTTCGACGATCGCTTTCCACTTCAAATAAATTTAAAAAATTATTTGAGTTGTTTAATATAATTTTAATAATCTCATTGTTTGACTAATTGAACTTTTCAAACAGATAAACATTTCACTGTACATAAACCCCCCAATTCGTCCCACTGTACATAAACCCCCAATTCGTCCCACTGTACATAAACCCCCAATTCGTCCCACTGTACATAAACCCCCCAATTCGTCCCACTGTACATAAACCCCCCAATTCGTCCCACTGTACATAAACCATCAATTCGTACCACTGTACATAAACCCCCAATTCGTCCCACAGTACATAAATCCCCATCAACCCAACACATTTTTTAAATTTTCTTCAAGTAGTAGCTATCCCCCCTGGTCGTTTTCAAAACATTTTTTAAATAATTCTAAAAACATTTTTTTAAAATGCAATTAATTTTTAAAACTAATATTATTTTTAAAGCAGCCTTTTTGTTGGCAATTTAATTAGTTTATTAATAATTAGTTAACCTCTAAGAAAAACAAGAAAATTTACAAAACTTAATTTTCTATTATTTTACTGGTAATTACGAGGGTCCGGATTTTTATTGAATTAAAAAAATGCCATATTATAAAGCATATAGCTATTTAATTCCTAAGGCTATGTAGTAGGAGGCGTGGTGTAATGGCTAACACATCGGTACGGTCCACTGAATATGCTGGTTCACTCCCAGCCGCCGAATAACCTTTTGCACTAGCCAAAGGAGAAAATAGCTTTAGCCCAGCTGCTTTATAAATTACGGTATTCACTTTTATAAAAAATACCGGGTTTCGCGATATTGGTGAAATGTGAGCGTACTAGTAAAGTATAAAATAAGATAAAATAAAATGAGATTAAAAAATTCCGTGCTTTTATACGCACAAATTCCACTATAAAAAACGAGTAAGGTAATTACTCATTTTTACCTTACTATTTGTGTAAGGTACTTAAAGCCACAAATAGAAAATCTTGAGAATATCTTTCAATTTTTACTAAAAAGTGTAAACAAATGTTTGACAAAGTACAACATGCAACAAAAGATTTGCGCCAACACAATGACAAAGTAACAACATGCAACAAAAGATTTGCGCCAACACAATGACAAAGTAACAACATGCAACTAAAGATTTGCGCCAACACAATGACAAAGTAACAACATGCAACAAAAGATATGCGCCAACACAAAAATATTAAAAAATGGAAATGTTTACTTATTTTCTACACAAAAATGACAATAGATTTCCAAAAAAATTGTTAAGTACTCTTAAAAAATGACAATAGATTTTCAGAAAAATTGTTAAGTACTCTTAAAAAATGACAATAGATATTGTGAAATATAATTCTGAAAATAACTATATTACATCTAAAAACGAGTTTTTTATTGCACAAACATGCAAATTGCATTAGTAACAACCATTTTCTGGCGAATATAAAAGTAGCTCAATCCTGCAACTAAAATCATTTACTTCAGTCCTTTAAATATTTCTTCATTTACTTGTTCCTCTCGCGAATTTACCTTTCAATTTATACTAATTAAATTAATGTCCCCACAATTAAAGTCCCCTTAATTTTATTAATTTATTTTTAGAATAAAATTACCACTTAATTTTATTAATTCAAGTTTTACTTAAATTTAATTCCTCTTTTTGTATTTGTTAATTAAATTAATCTTTTTAATTTATTGATTTTTGCATAAATTAATGTTCCCTTAATTAAAGTCCATATAATTTATTTTTTAAATTACTGTCCCGTTATTTTTTTACTTACATTTAATGCAATTTAGTAAAATCCATTATTGTTTAGATTAAAGTCTTAACGAAAAATCCACCTTTATTTTAAATAATTTAAAAAATTCTTCAAATTAAAAGCTTTGATTACAATTCAAATTTATTAATCATCATTATTAACAACCAAAAATGAATACAAATTCGAAAGCTGCTACTAAAAAAGGTAATTAAATTATATAATTAATAATTTTTAATTAGATGACCCAATCTTGCTCGATGATGATTCATCACGTGATAATGGTGAGTTATCTGCCTAGCATGTAAATATAAAATTTGTTTTCAGAAACTAAATCAATCGATAACCAAAAGAACGCAGTTGTTGAAGGTTTGAGTCATAACAAAATTCATTTTATTTTTTCAGCTGCTATAACTGCAGAAGAGATGGAAGAAGTGAGAGAATTTATTAAGGCCCAAAGAAAGAAGAAAGATGCCGCAGAAGCTAGAAGAAGACGTTCCGTGACGAAGACGAGTTCTTCGTCATCAAACAAAACGCCGACGCCCAAAAAAGCTAAAACATCAGAGAAAAAAACTGACGAGCAAAAAATATTTTTGATCCTGTTATTAAGGTATGTAAATTATAGATTACTAATATTTTTTAAATTAAAGTCTATTGTTGAAAAAGCAAATGGACCTTCAGAAAAAGAAAAACAAGATGAAGAAGAGCTGCATCAGGCGATCCTTAATTATCAAATGGAAGAGGATGAAGATGAGTCAACTGATCCCGACTCAGACGAAGAAGTTGATTTAGGAGAAAACGAAGATGAGTATAAGAAAATGTGACTTGATCGTAATTTTTAAATCTTTTTATTTAATAAACAAATCTTAGGAAAACTACGAAAAAAATTTGTTGTGCCTGAAGCGCTACTTAGCCGAGCCCAAATTCTTAAGAATCCTCGCAGTGGTATATTCATATATATGTGTGAGTCTTGCCGCAACCACCAGAAGAAAAGGGAATATTTTCTCTTTAAAATCGGACATGCAGGATTGTCTATCTTGACCTTAGAATTGTGCGCAGAAGATTTGGATAAGAATATTTCTTTAGAAATGCACTACAATTGATATTTTGGTAAAAATTAATTAATTATGTTTATCGAATTTTCAGGCAACTCTTCAAAATATTTGCTATCAGGTTCGCAATCGTCAAAATTTGATAATGGTAAAATTATTTAAATGAATATTGAAATAATTATATTTCAAGATGAGAAAGTTTTGAAATTTTGTCGTGGTGCTGGCATTATAAAAGGAAAAGATAAAAAATTGTTAAACCTTATGAAGTATTGCTGGATTCTTCATCAGGTATATTGTTCTAAAATATTTAAATTTTTCTTTTTAGTGTTCACAGTGTTCAGAACTTACAAAGAAAATGGCAAGTGACCTATTTCTTCAGAAAAGTGCTGATAAATTCGAGCTTAGTTTCTTGGTATTTTTAATTTTAAGTAAACCAATTATCGTAATTAAGGTTTGCACCGTTTGTTCGCCGGCCAACATCGAGTACCAACAAAAGACTTACAATAATGTCAACAAAAACTAGAAAATAGACAACTATTAAAATATCATTAATCTTTTATATTAAATAATTTTTGAGTAAAAATTTTTTTAATGAATTTACTGCAAAATCGTTAATTCGATTTATAATATCTTTAAAATATTTAATCAATTTTTTAAATCAAGATCAATTTAAGCAAGCTATATTTTATCTGACTTAAAGGTGCTATTCTAATTAATAGTTTAGAATATTTTTAATTTAAGATGGATCAAGAAATGTACGAGCAAGCAATTGATGGTCTCAAGGAAAGCGTCATTCGATTCTCCCGTCAACTAAATACTTTGGAGTACGTGCACGAAGATGACAATATGCTGAAGAATGAACTATATGAAACTTTCATGCAATTTCATGAACAACGTTATCCACTTTCCAAGAGTCAAGTGCATGAACATATACTTAGAGAGAGAAATGCTTTAGCAAAAATTGTAAATTTTTTATTTATAAACTTATAAAACAAATTTAGGCAATTACTGAGGTTGTAAAAGAGGAGTTATATCTTGAGCTTCATAATCCATTTAGCAAATTCTGGTCGAAGATAGATTTAGAGATGGCAATCAAAATTTTCAATAAACATGCGAGCATTCACGGACCAATCGCGAGAGAAGGTTAGCCTACAACCCTATATATCAATTTTTAAAAATTCAGATTCGCCAATAATTTTTATGAGAGAGCACATTGATTCTTTAATTACGGTCCAACCCAACAAAGAAGACAAAGAAGTACAAACTGAAGAATGTTTTGAAGAACAAGTTGTACCTAAAATTACCGAAAAAACAGATTAAAGGCTAAAAGTATTTTAATATCAATTTTCCGAAGAATAAACAATTAATCTTATTTTCTTTTTTTGCGCTAATATGTTATTTATAATTTTTACCTAATAATTTAAAAAAATTTTTAATTTAGTGTTTAGATGGAATATTCTAAAAAGTTTGGAGAATATTCTATTAATCACTTTTACAAAGAAGAGGCATCAGAGACTATTAACAGCACTAGATTCAAAATAGGAGTTTTCAGGTTTTAAAAAATCGAATTATTTTTTAATATTTAAGAAATGTTTTCACTGTTACAAATGTTGAAGATGCTCCTGAAGGAACAGACCAGCTTTTAGAAGATTTGATTGACCACTTCATTGTCAAGGCGGACAAGTCATCGGGAGCAAAATCAGAAATATGTTCCATAATAATCAGGAGCGCAGTGTTGGAAAAGCCTATTCAAATTCCATATAGAGGTCTAGCACAAAACACACCACAAGTTGTCATGGAGCAATTTGATTCTGTAGATCAAAGTGGGAAAAGAATGGGAAGACCATCACTCTATAGCCAACCGATACATATTGAAGTATTATTTAATTAAAACTAAAATATATGTATTTGAACAGATCGTTATGGGGCCGTCACATGATGAAGCCCTTGCTTTAATACAAAATGAGCAAAGTGGAAGCGGCCGAAAAGGAAGAGAAATTTTACAAGGCATAGATGTTAACAATCTTATAGAGGTTTAGTCAATTTAAAAATCAATTTAAAAATTACAATTTTTAGCAACGTTATATTACAACAATTTATAAAAATGTTCGATTAATTTGATCAACTCTTTATACTCCTTAATCTGTCCAAGTTCCTCTTACTGAACCGAACAGAAACCAGCCCGACTTTAATTTTAAAGTACGGCCTATTCCTAATGCTGATTATTAACCATGGCATTGCTGGCTTTCATAAATAATGGGTTACAATCATTGGAAATTAAATAGCTAAAAATTAAAAATGAATAAATTATCCATTAAATGAAAAATTATATATTTTACAATTTACCGCAATGTTATACATATTACAACTAGAGCCCGGACGGAGGGCTCGGTCGATATTTTTTCGATAAATATCGAAAAATACCGAATATCGAAAAATATCGAAAAAACCAAAATTTTCTCGGTCGATATTTTTTCGATAAATATCGAAAAATATCGAAACCGAAAAAAATCGAAAAAAAAGTCTCGATATTTTTCGATTTTTCAAAAATTTTTCTATAACCAGTGAATAACAGAATAGACCTAATAGTTTAATGAGATTAAGATTTATTAAGTCGGATTAAATGCAATATCAATGAACTTGTATTTGATATCGAAGGATCAAGGGGATATAAGTGGATTTTAACTAGGGGGATATGGATTAAGGTGGATATTGATTAAGGTGGATATTGATTAAGGTGGATATTGATATTCGTTTAGAAAACCATCTCTCCCAAAGCTCCGTCTTCATCCTCGAGATCCATTTTATCCACTTAATCCTCTATTAGCTATACAAATAGTCGATTACCCCGGATATCCACAATATCCGTCATGCTCCTTGGATATCTCAAATATCCCAACAAACCTTCGGATATCCTATAAAATTACTCTTAATCTAGTGAAATCTCACTTAATCTGCCGGAATTTTTCTTAATTCATATCAGTGTTTTGTAGGGATATTGAAGGAATATGATGGATTAAGGGGATAAGAAAGGATATTCTAACAATTTTATGAGAATCTCGGAGGGCAAGTTGCAAAATTCTTCCATTTACAGCGCCGCAGGCAAAAATTTTTCGAATTTATGATGGTCAGGAAGCTAAAATTCATCCTTTTTGACGCCAAAAATTCAAATTTTTGTCAAAAATGACATTCGATTTTTTTCGATATTTTGTATTTGGTCGGTCGATATTTTCGATATTTAAATTCTTTCGGTCGATATTTTTCGATAAATATCGAAAAAAAATATCGAAAAATATCGAAAAATATCGAAAAAATATCGTATCGAGCCGATCTCTAGTAACTACACAATATTAATTAATTTATATAAATTTTGATTTATGAGTTAAATAAAATAACAAGTCGTGTAGTACGACTTAAGGCGATGTTTCATTTTTTGCCAGCCAAGCAATGCTTAGGCTTAAGTTTATATAAACTCCATTAAAATTTCTCGTTAAAAAACTGCGTACACGACGTCCGATTATGACCCGTTTTTACATATGAAAAAACTCTCATTAAACTCATTTGCAGTACCCTCCCAAAGGGACGTTGACACAGATTTCCTCGTTACCGCAATTACCTTTAGAAATAGTCAATGCCGGCGTCCATTTATGTTGAAGAATGTCCAAACAAATGCATCCCTCATTGTTAATATTTGGATGGTAAATCTGTGTTTTGAAGCTAATCTGTGGAGGTTTAAACGGATAATCTTGCGGGAGGTTGATGTTTAAGTAAAAGACTCCTCCTTGATAAGGCGAATTTGGAGGCCCAGTAATGGTTGCTTGCCAATTCCAGAGGTCCTCCCCAACTGGGCCTGCTTTACACAAAGCTGGAGGTTCTTTTCCAAAGTCGATAAGCTCCTGAAAAATAAAAAAACTTTTTCGGTAAAATTCAATACAACTTTAATTTGGATGCGAGACTTGACTCCAAGACACAAGAAAATTTTCTGGTCCTATAGACCATCCTATAGATCGTGCATTATGCACGAGCACCTACATATAATTTTATAGAATTTATAGAACATATAATCAAAACTAGAAAAAAATACTGGGATTCGCCGCAGGCGAAAATTTTAAGAATTTTTAAGGCCAACAAGTAGGGTTGTCTGTTCCTGGAAATTCTTTGGCCAGACCAAGACCAAACCTGAAATAACCCAAGAAAAGTCTTGAGTCAAAACTCTAGACCAAGAGTCTTGGAAGTATCTAATCATGGCTATTATACTTAAAAAACAACCTTGTGAATTCGTTTCAATGCCATTTGATGAAAATCTTAATTTTTAATAGGTGGAAGAAAAAAATACCCAATTTTCAAATTTTTAAAATTTTTAATTAAAATCTAAAATTATTTTAAATTTACATATAATTGAATTGAAAAAATAAATTTAAAAATTTTATTAACCGAGGCCAATATCTTCTCGTGGTGCACCAGACGCCAATTTTCAAATTTTTCAATTAAAAAAACTGTAGGAATGCTTAATATTAAATAAAAATTTAATTAATGTTAAATATTGATGCAGGGAACCTTAAATTAATTATGAACTGGAGATCAAAAAATAGTTACCGTAAATGCTCTAATAGAACCACATGTGCGTCTATTTTTCGATCCTCTCGTAGGGTGTGCTTATATTAGGGAGTGTGCTTCAAATAGGGAGTGTGCTTTTATTTTTCGATCTATTTTTAATTTTTTAATAAAAATTTTTACATCAAATAAATAAATATTATATAATTTTGGAGCCTAGAAATCCATTTTTAACCCCACATAAAACAAAACAAAAATTAAATTTCAATTGAATTCATAACTTTTAATAAACTTCTCCGAATCTACCGATATATTTCTTACTTGTTTTATGTCAAGAATTGTTGTATGCCATTTAAGCTAAACTGTAATTCTTCCGTAACTGAAACTTAACGAGGATATGTGTGGATTTGGCGGGATTACGAGGGATATAAGGGGAGATCTGATGGAGATACAAATCCTCTTCTTAATTCCTAAATCGGGGAAAAAGGAATCTATAGGATTAAGAAGAATATTAGAAAATCTTAACGGATAAATGATGATTTGCTTTTTTTCTGCCCATACACTAGGGGTGTGCTTATATTAGGGAGTGTGCTTCAAATAGAGAGTGTGCTTTTATTTTTCGATCCTCTCGTAGGGTGTGCTTATATTAGGAAGTGTGCTTCAAATAGGGAGTGTGGTTCTATTAGAGCATTTACGGTAATATTTTTTGATCTCCAGTTCATAATTAATTTAAGGTTCCCTGCATCAATATTTTTTTTTCGATCCTCTCGGGATCGAAAAAAATCACATTTAGTAAATATACCTAGTTAAATTGGGGTTCCCTAGATGGGGATTAAGCTAAAAGGAATAGGAATTCCGTCCTATTTAAAAATTTTGAATAGATGTGGATCAGTGATGTCACGGCTTGATGAAAAAGTCAGGGTTGTTTCGATTGGACGCAATAGAAAAAGCACTTCGAGAAATGATTTTTTGTAAAATGATTTTTTGTTGGAAATGAAAAAAATAAACAAACGGCACAAAATAAAATAAAATTTCTAGGTCAACTCTTCTCTTCAAAAGGAAAAGAGTTGACCTCTTCAAAAGGCTTTTTTTCGTTTAGGCAAAATAATTCAAAAAAAAATCTGTTTGATGACCGCGGCAAATTATTCCGTGGCAATAAAACAAAAAGCGCTGCACCTGTTCACTTCTATGCAGGCGCTAATGGTCAACTGCTCTGGTGGTCAACTCCAAATATTAGGACGGATAATTGAACTCAATATCAACAAATTTTGGCCTCGTTTTTGCTTTAGCTTCCAATTGCACGATGGAATTTCTGTCCTCTGTCCGTAATCCAAACAAATCTAACTTAATCCGTTCAAATCCTTCTTTATCCAAGTTAATTTTCAATGATCCTTCTTAATCCGAATGAATCCTTTATCCGCCCAAATGATTGAAGTTAACCTCAAGGGTCAGTCATATCAGTAGTTGAATCAATCTTTTGGGTTGAACCCGTCACAAGCATTAAGTCTCCGTTAAATGTCTCCAAGTCTCCGTTAAATGCAAGCTTTCTATAAAATATTTATTTTTTAATATCCAAGTATTCATAAATTCCATCAAGTATTTTTCAATTTCAATTGTTTCGGTTTTAATTGCGTTATTTTTTGGAAGCTGAACATCTTCAGCTAATAATTGATTAAAAAACTATATGTATTAGTTTTATCATATATGCAGTCGACTGATCTTCAAGCGTTCTACTTGGGATAAACTGTTATTTTCGTATCCTCGAAAATACTAACATAGCACCCTCTTACCAGGGCTGTGCGCAAAGCTTTACGTTTTATGTCGTATGAAGCCTTATTGAGATTTGAAGATGTCAGTCATTCAGTCTAGATTGCTTTGACTCAAATCAAACATTTTGCTCTATACGCCAACTAAACTCAGTTCCGAGGTTGATGTGTTAGAAAAATTCTTATGTATGACCCACAGATTTATTAGCTGAATAATGTTCAGCTTCCAAAAAATGAAAACCAGGCCGAAAATTGTGCTTATTTAAATAAATTTGAAGCTAATAAAATCTGAATAATAATAAAATAGTAAATATTATGTAATTCTATGAAAGACATTAATCAAAAATTTACAAGCTGTGCCGCCTTTAATTGGTATAATTGTCGTATTAACGTTTTCTCCATCTTTTCCAAAATGCCCATATAATTGCTAAAGTTTCACTTTGTTGGTTTAATACAGGGTTGCCAGATGTACTTATTTTGGAAGTACTGTACTTACAAATCGACCTTCGTACTTACGAAATTGAAAATGTACTTATTTGTAAGTACGTACTTACAATTAGACTTTTTGGTTAAAAAATTGAATTTAACCTTAAAATTATCAAAATTTTTGCCTGCGGCGCAAAAAATGGAAGAAATCTGGCTTAAGGACCTCTAAAATTCTCAAAATTTTCGCCTGCGGCGCTGAAAATGGAGGGAGTTTGTCTTATAGCCCTACAAAATTCTCAAAAATTTTTGCCTGCGGCGCAGAGAATGAAAAAATCTGTCTTATGACCTACCAGAATTTCCAAAATTTTTTCATTTGGCGCTTATTAAACTCATTTGGATAAGAATATAAAATATTTGAGCTAAAATAAATTTTTTAGATTGTATTTTTGGAGCGTACTTATATTTTAAAATTTTTTCACCTTATGTACTTCCAAATTGAACTTTTTGTACTTACAATTAACATTTTCCATGTGGCAGCCCTGGTTTAATATGTTCACCTTTACGCGTCCGATAAAACTTTTGTGCGTCCAAACAAATTTTTGCGTCTAATTAAATTTTCATGCGTTCAATCGAAGGCCATAAGTATCCGATAACCCTACATATTTACAGTTATTATAGAAGGACCCGGATTTATATTTAAATAAATCACTAAAGCGACCTTGTCAACGACCACTGTTTCTCTATTTTCTATCATATCTATCACTGGTCATTTCTGTCTTTCTTCTATTTGAACTCAATGGTCAAACACAAGTCAGCAAGTATTGTTATAAATTTGTCGTCAAATAACTTCTAAATACAAAATATAAAATTTTTTGTTTTCAAAATTCATATAAGCATTAAAAATTTAAACAAATTTGATTATCAGGGCCCGTAGAATAAGAAGGTGGTTAGGTGACGATGGTTACCTAACCATCGTCACCTAACCATGGTTAGGTAACCACAAGGTCATTGTAAACCGGTAGAATAAGAAAACCACGTGGTTAACCACCGTCGTAAGGTCACCTAACCAGCAACCACCGTCTTATGCTACCGGTTGATTTTAACCGCCGGTTGCTGGTTACGTGTCCGGTAGTTTCGTCAGAGGTTAGTTTCGTCAGAGGACATTTTCGTCAGAATCAGTTTTGTCAGAGGCCTTTTTCGTCAAAGAACAGTTTCGTCAGAGGGTTGTTTCGTCAGAGGTTAGTTTCGTTAGAAGTCCTTTTCGTCAGTAAGGCTCCCTTTTTAAAAATCTAATTAAACGGCGGTTTATGACTTATACTAGTTTATTTCATTCTGGATCGATTTCGGCGGATAAGGTGTCATTCGAAAGAGCTCTAAAAGCTGATTTTTGGAATGAAAAATTCTATTTTATAAATGATAAATCAACCGACCCAGCTCGACTAGTTGAATCGGTTCGGCGAACTGAGCTTCACTACACTATTTTTCAATATTCAGGAGTCTGAAACTCGGCCCAGGAATGTCTAATTAACTTCTTTCACAACTAATTCGACTCAGTTCTTAGAGCTCTTTCGAATGACACCTTATCCGCCGAAATCGATCCAGAATGAAATAAACTAGTATAAGTCATAAACCGCCGTTTAATTAGATTTTTAAAAAGGGAGCCTTACTGACGAAAAGGACTTCTGACGAAACTAACCTCTGACGAAACTAACCTCTGACGAAACTACAGGGCACCGCTAGTTAGGTAACCAAGTCACCTAACCACAAGGTCATGGTTAACCTTACGACCGTCTTATTCTACCGGTTAAAACCGCCGGTTGGTGGTTACCTAACCAGCAACCGAGTTCTTATTCTACGGGCCCAGATCTGAGTCCGTAAAATTAGACGATGTTTAGGTAACAGGGGTGTGCCGAAAGTGATTTTAAAAAGCGAAAGCCGAAAGCCTAATCATGAGGGATATCGAGTAATATAAAGGGAATAATCAGGATATCGGAGGATTTGATGATTATGCAGGTGTTTGGGGAATTTGAAGATATTGAAGGATTAAGACGATACTGGAAGATTTTGAAAATTTTGGAAGACCCTTAAGCCAGATTTTTTCATTTTTCAGCGCCGCAGGCGAAAATTTTGAGAATTTTGGAGGATGCCTAAGCTAGATCTCTACTTTTTTGCGCCGCAGGCGCAAATTTTGAAAATCACGAAAGAAAAAAAAATAATTTTTTTCAAAGAAAAATCATAACTACCTATTCTATTTATAATAAATTAAAATCTTGTCACTAAATTTATAGTCGAACCTAGCAATAATAAAATGGTCGCTAGTTGAAGTCTAGCAACTTAACCACTCAACCATCAATTACCTAATTTATTAATAAAAAAATATATATTTATCCCCACTCGTCTCAGTTTTTCGCTTTCTTTTCATCTCCCAATTACAAACTTTTCCTCACATGCCGTCATTAGGGGTGTATAAAAATTTCGCCTTTCGCCCGAAAAAGCGAACGGCGAAAGGCGAAATTGTGTAAGTAAATTTAAAAAGCGAACGGCGAAAGATGAAAGTCCAAAAAAGGCGAAAATCGGCGAAAGGCCTTCCGATTCCTCCTCCATATGAAATACAGCCCTATTAATGTGATTATTTTTGAAGAAATTTTTTGGCTATCCAAAAGCTTTTCGCCAAAAGCTTTTCGCTTTTCTATTTTATAAATATTTTAGCGAATCATAAAAGATCGAAAATGTTTTATTTTCGGAGCAACAAAAACATCAAAATGGCACCGCCATTCAAAACATGTTAAATATACATAAAAGAACTTAGAACTAAGAAGAAGATAAATAAAAATCGAACAAAACTGGAATCGAATAAATAGTATTTAAATGATTATGGATTTTTTAGCTTTAATTTGCTGAGTTTATTGAACAAGTTATAAAACTATGTAAAATATAACCTATGTAATTCAGGGAAAAACAAATTTTTTAATTATTACCAGATAAATATTAAATACTTATTAATAATTTTCATTATTTTATTTGAAGGTCATATATTAGACTCTAATTTTGGTATGATTCTGGACCGCATTAAATTTCTCTAAAATCTAAAAATGATTGATGGTTTATAAATAGAAAGATGGAAAAAATTTTAAATTAAAAGGAGATCGATAAAGGAAATAACAGACCTGCTCACGGATACGGATAATATCCGGATACCCGCGGATACGGATGGTTATGGATAGTGTTTTTAAAAAAATTGGACGGATACGGATGGATACGGATATGATGCTTCAAATTCGCGGATATCCAGCTTTGCATATATTTACCAAAATTTGTACATATTTTTCATTTTTTGAGAAATTTGTTGTTAAAAATTATTTTTAGCAAAATACTAAATTTTTTCAAAAATTTTATAAAGAAAATTTTTTGGAAAAATTTTTTCGAAAAATATTTTTTGAAAATTTGTTTTAAAAAATTTATTCATGAATCTAAAGTCCGTAACAGCTTTTGGAAATGCTCTAAATTGCTATCTTAAAGACTAAATTATTGTTTTTACTTAAAATATTAATTATTGAAGCACATTTTTACTGTTATTTGCTGCATATCTGTGCATATTTTGGGAAATTTTGTTTATTTTAGTGCATATTTAGGCCTTTCTCGGAGCATATATATGCGCATATTTTGGGATTTTCCGTGCATATTTTGACACGCCCTATTCATAATCATTTTTTCATAAATCTAAGGTCCTCAAAAAACTGAATTTATTAAAAATAAATATTATTATTATGAAACATCTACATATATTAGACGAGAGTTCAGAAAATACAAAAATAAATAAAAAAGTATTATTAAAGGACAATACAGATACAGAGTCCCATACTTATTTCATTGCCGATGTAAATAATTCTACTTTTTATTTTTTCCTTTTATAATGCCAGCACCACGACAAAATTTCAAAACTTTCTCATCTTGAAATATAATTATTTCAATATTCATTTAAATAATTTTACCATTATCAAATTTTGACGATTGCGAACCTGATAGCAAATATTTTGAAGAGTTGCCTGAAAATTCGATAAACATAATTAATTAATTTTTACCAAAATATCAATTGTATTGCATTTCTAAAGAAATATTCTTATCCAAATCTTCTGCGCACAATTCTAAGGTCAAGATAGACAATCCTGCATGTCCGATTTTAAAGAGAAAATATTCCCTTTTCTTCTGGTGGTTGCGGCAAGACTCACACATATATATGAATATACCACTGCGAGGATTCTTAAGAATTTGGGCTCGGCTAAGTAGCGCTTCAGGCACAACAAATTTTTTTCGTAGTTTTCCTAAGATTTGTTTATTAAATAAAAAGATTTAAAAATTACGATCAAGTCACATTTTCTTATACTCATCTTCGTTTTCTCCTAAATCAACTTCTTCGTCTGAGTCGGGATCAGTTGACTCATCTTCATCCTCTTCCATTTGATAATTAAGGATCGCCTGATGCAGCTCTTCTTCATCTTGTTTTTCTTTTTCTGAAGGTCCATTTGCTTTTTCAACAATAGACTTTAATTTAAAAAATATTAGTAATCTATAATTTACATACCTTAATAACAGGATCAAAAATATTTTTTGCTCGTCAGTTTTTTTCTCTGATGTTTTAGCTTTTTTGGGCGTCGGCGTTTTGTTTGATGACGAAGAACTCGTCTTCGTCACGGAACGTCTTCTTCTAGCTTCTGCGGCATCTTTCTTCTTTCTTTGGGCCTTAATAAATTCTCTCACTTCTTCCATCTCTTCTGCAGTTATAGCAGCTGAAAAAATAAAATGAATTTTGTTATGACTCAAACCTTCAACAACTGCGTTCTTTTGGTTATCGATTGATTTAGTTTCTGAAAACAAATTTTATATTTACATGCTAGGCAGATAACTCACCATTATCACGTGATGAATCATCATCGAGCAAGATTGGGTCATCTAATTAAAAATTATTAATTATATAATTTAATTACCTTTTTTAGTAGCAGCTTTCGAATTTGTATTCATTTTTGGTTGTTAATAATGATGATTAATAAATTTGAATTGTAATCAAAGCTTTTAATTTGAAGAATTTTTTAAATTATTTAAAATAAAGGTGGATTTTTCGTTAAGACTTTAATCTAAACAATAATGGATTTTACTAAATTGC
The DNA here is from genome assembly GCA_963681835.1 of Meloidogyne enterolobii. Classification (NCBI taxonomy): domain Eukaryota; kingdom Metazoa; phylum Nematoda; class Chromadorea; order Rhabditida; family Meloidogynidae; genus Meloidogyne; species Meloidogyne enterolobii. Next base: position 192,421 of record CAVMJV010000145.1, read on the forward strand.
ATTAAATGTAAGTAAAAAAATAACGGGACAGTAATTTAAAAAATAAATTATATGGACTTTAATTAAGGGAACATTAATTTATGCAAAAATCAATAAATTAAAAAGATTAATTTAATTAACAAATACAAAAAGAGGAATTAAATTTAAGTAAAACTTGAATTAATAAAATTAAGTGGTAATTTTATTCTAAAAATAAATTAATAAAATTAAGGGGACTTTAATTGTGGGGACATTAATTTAATTAGTATAAATTGAAAGGTAAATTCGCGAGAGGAACAAGTAAATGAAGAAATATTTAAAGGACTGAAGTAAATGATTTTAGTTGCAGGATTGAGCTACTTTTATATTCGCCAGAAAATGGTTGTTACTAATGCAATTTGCATGTTTGTGCAATAAAAAACTCGTTTTTAGATGTAATATAGTTATTTTCAGAATTATATTTCACAATATCTATTGTCATTTTTTAAGAGTACTTAACAATTTTTCTGAAAATCTATTGTCATTTTTTAAGAGTACTTAACAATTTTTTTGGAAATCTATTGTCATTTTTGTGTAGAAAATAAGTAAACATTTCCATTTTTTAATATTTTTGTGTTGGCGCATATCTTTTGTTGCATGTTGTTACTTTGTCATTGTGTTGGCGCAAATCTTTAGTTGCATGTTGTTACTTTGTCATTGTGTTGGCGCAAATCTTTTGTTGCATGTTGTTACTTTGTCATTGTGTTGGCGCAAATCTTTTGTTGCATGTTGTACTTTGTCAAACATTTGTTTACACTTTTTAGTAAAAATTGAAAGATATTCTCAAGATTTTCTATTTGTGGCTTTAAGTACCTTACACAAATAGTAAGGTAAAAATGAGTAATTACCTTACTCGTTTTTTATAGTGGAATTTGTGCGTATAAAAGCACGGAATTTTTTAATCTCATTTTATTTTATCTTATTTTATACTTTACTAGTACGCTCACATTTCACCAATATCGCGAAACCCGGTATTTTTTATAAAAGTGAATACCGTAATTTATAAAGCAGCTGGGCTAAAGCTATTTTCTCCTTTGGCTAGTGCAAAAGGTTATTCGGCGGCTGGGAGTGAACCAGCATATTCAGTGGACCGTACCGATGTGTTAGCCATTACACCACGCCTCCTACTACATAGCCTTAGGAATTAAATAGCTATATGCTTTATAATATGGCATTTTTTTAATTCAATAAAAATCCGGACCCTCGTAATTACCAGTAAAATAATAGAAAATTAAGTTTTGTAAATTTTCTTGTTTTTCTTAGAGGTTAACTAATTATTAATAAACTAATTAAATTGCCAACAAAAAGGCTGCTTTAAAAATAATATTAGTTTTAAAAATTAATTGCATTTTAAAAAAATGTTTTTAGAATTATTTAAAAAATGTTTTGAAAACGACCAGGGGGGATAGCTACTACTTGAAGAAAATTTAAAAAATGTGTTGGGTTGATGGGGATTTATGTACTGTGGGACGAATTGGGGGTTTATGTACAGTGGTACGAATTGATGGTTTATGTACAGTGGGACGAATTGGGGGGTTTATGTACAGTGGGACGAATTGGGGGGTTTATGTACAGTGGGACGAATTGGGGGTTTATGTACAGTGGGACGAATTGGGGGTTTATGTACAGTGGGACGAATTGGGGGGTTTATGTACAGTGAAATGTTTATCTGTTTGAAAAGTTCAATTAGTCAAACAATGAGATTATTAAAATTATATTAAACAACTCAAATAATTTTTTAAATTTATTTGAAGTGGAAAGCGATCGTCGAAGAGAAAATAATTATAGCGGACTTGAAATTATTAATTTAATATAATTTAGATGCATTTATAGTTATAAATTTTTTTACTTTTTTTACTGCCTTAATATATTTTATTTATAGAATAAACTAAAATATTTTGTATTAAGTGAATTTTTTACAAAACACAATCAAAAAAAAGGAAAGAAATATTATTGACTTTTAATTAAAACAAACATTTGAAAAAAGCTTCACAGAGACAATTATTTATTTCTTTAGTATCAATATTAAATATAGTAATCTACTTCTATTAATTATTATGAGCTATTAATTTTAATAAACTAAATTATTATATTTTCTAATTATTTATCAAACAATTTTATTTTATTCTCGATTACTCAATTACTTTCACAGGCCCCCAGTGGACTTTCACATTTTTTCACTTTTGGCACTTTTTTCTATGGGAACCTTGTCCATTTTCGCCCATTTTTTGTTCACCCTTGTAATGTGGTAGTTCCTCACATAGTCATAGTACATTTTTTGCATTTCCTTTACTACCTTAAAATTAAAAGACAAATCATCCGATCAAGGGTACGTCTACACAAATCATATTCATTATAAAAATCCAACCTCTATACTCGGTTTATAGCCTTCGGGCACATCGCGGGCATTCAAAGGGAAGCACCGCTTTATATTTTCCTGAATTTTTATCAAATTTTACTATAAAAATTAAAATTATTACTTTTATTTGATCCCAGAATCTACAGCGCGAGTCTATTGGCGCAAGTTTTTTTCCGTGGAAATCTATACTATGTTTTATTACCACCTGCCTTTTATTGGAACCCTTTAAAATTAAAGAAAATTTATTTTAAAATGACAAATCATCCGATCAAGGACTATACCACATCATAAAGTTTGCAGCTCCAAACACATTCCTCAAGATGTTCATAGCTGTGGTACAAAGTTGTTGGACAACACTTTTCTACATACCCTACACGTAACCAGTTCGGCTTTCATCACATTCAAGAGAATAAATGAATATAAAATTATATTAGCTAAAAATTCAAATAAAACGTTTAAATTTTGATAAAATAAAAATTAATTAAAAAAAGCATATCTTCCTATAAAAGGTAGCAAAATTTTTAAACAATTTTTTTTTGCAATAATTTGATTTTTTTATTTGCACATTTTTTTTAATTTGGCGTTACTAGTTTTGTATTGTAAGAAGTTAATTGTTAAGTGATTTTCCTTTTTTAGTTTTATTTTTATTGTTTAATCTTTTTTAGTGATTTTTTACAAGTGTCTTTTTTATTTAATTGCTTACAATCTTGAAGTTATTTTTTGATACATTTATTTGTTACTTTTTTTAGTTTTTTCTTATTTATTTTTATTTTTAAGAAATTAACTTGTTTTTTTTCTAATTTTTTCTCAACTTATTAATCGTGTATTTAGTTGTTTTGTTATTTTTTCACACTTTACAGGATTGTTTCCATTTATGTACTACTCTTTGGTGTTTCCGTTTATTTATTTGTTTTTTATTTTTTTCGATGTTTATTTTTTCACACTTTACAGGATTGTTTCCATTTATGTACTACTCTTTGCTGTTTCCATTTATGTCACTTTAATACACTTTGATTAAGAATTTCATGCTTTTTATAATATTTTTATATTTTTGTCTGACTATATTTTACAAGATTTTTGAGATGATACTGAAGATTCTAAAACAGTGTACGTAAAATCTTTTTTTAGTTTTATTTTCCTCTTTCTCCTTTTTATTTTTCCAATTTTCAAATTAATTTTTTATTTATGCTATAATTTTGAAGGTTTATTTAACAGTAGATAATTTGTTTATGTATTTAATGTGCTACCCGTCCGTTCTGGCAAGTTAAGCAACGTTGGCAACAACTTTATTTGTTTCCACATTTTTCTAGTAGGTTTTGATTTTTATCTTCAAATTTTTTAGCACTTTTTCTGCTATTATTATTAATTTTTCGGCTCTTATTTTTAGTGGTGTTTTAAAATATTTTCTGAAAAATGTTTTAAAACTCCACTATATACTACTGTCAATTCACACATAATAGCCATCTGGTTTTAGATACATCAATTAATGTACTTTCGAATGACATATGACAATCTTAGATGTCATCTAAACTCAGCGATAAAAATCGCTTTGAGTGAGCCACATTGAAAAAATACCCATTACTAAGTCCAGGCAATACAAATTTTGAATAAGTCAATCCACACATAATAGCCACCTGGTTTTAAATACATCAATTAATGTACTTTCGATTGACATATGACAATCTTAGATGTCATCTAAACTCAGCGATAAAAATCGCTTTGAGTGAGCCACATTGAAAAAATACCCATTACTAAGTCCAGGTAATACAAATTTTGAATAAGTCAATCCACACATAATAGTAACCTGGTTTTAAATACATCAATTAATGTACTTTCGAATGACATATGACAATCTTAGATGTCATCTAAACTCAGCGATAAAAATCACTTTGAGTGAGCCACATTGAAAAAAATTATTACTAAGTCCAGGCAATACAAATTTTGAATAAGTCAATCCACACATGATAGCCACATGGTTTTAGATACTTCAATTAATGTACTTTCGAATGACATATGACAATCTTAGATGTCATCTAAACTCAGCGATAAAAATCGCTTTGAGTGAGCCACATTGAAAAATTACCCATTACTAAGTCCGGGCAATACAAATTTTGAATAAGTCAATCCTCACATGATAGCCACATGGTTTTAGATACATCAATTAATGTACTTTCGAATGACATATGATAATATTAGATGTCAATTCAACTCAGCATAAAAATCACTTTGAGTGAGTCACCTTGAGAAAATACCCATTACTAAGTCCAGGCAATACAAATTTTGAATAAGTCAATCCACACATGATAGCCACATGGTTTTAGATACATCAATTAATGTATTTTCGAATGACATATGACAATCTTAGATGTCATCTAAACTCGGCGATAAAAATCATTTTGAGTGAGCCACATTGAAAAAATACCCATTACTAAGTCCAGGCAATACAAATTTTGAATAAGTCAATCCACACATAATAGCCACCTGGTTTTAGATACATCAAATGATGCGCGTTCGAATGATATATGATAATCTTAGATGTAAATTCAACTCAGCATAAAAATCACTTTGAGTGGGTCACCTTGAGAAAATACCAATTACCAAGTCCAGGCCATTCAACTTTTGAATAAGCCAATCCACACATAATAGCCACCTGGTTTTAGATGCATCAATTAATGTACTTTCGAATGACATATGACAATCTTAGATGTCATCTAAACTCAGCGATAAAAATCGCTTTGAGTGAGCCACATTGAAAAATTACCCATTACTAAGTCCAGGCAATACAAATTTTGAATAAGTCAATCCACACATAATAGCCACCTGGTTTTAGATACATCAATTAATGTCAGCGATAAAAATCACTTTGAGTGAACCACATTGAAAAAATACCCATTACTAAGTCCAGGCAATACAAATTTTGAATAAGTCAATCCACACATGATAGCCACATGGTTTTAGATACATCAATTAATGTACTTTCGAATGACATATGACAATCTTAGATGACATCTAAACTCAGCGATAAAAATCACTTTGAGTGAGCCACATTGAAAAAATACCCATTACTAAGTCCAGGCAATACAAATTTTGAATAAGTCAATCCACACATGATAGCCACATGGTTTTAGATACATCAATTAATGTACTTTCGAATGACATATGACAATCTTAGATGTCATCTAAGCTCAGCGATAAAAATCGCTTTGAGTGAGCCACATTGAAAAAATACCCATTACTAAGTCCAGGCAATACAAATTTTGAATAAGTCAATCCACACATAATAGCCACCTGGTTTTAGATACATCAATTAATGTACTTTCGAATGACATATGACAATCTTAGATGTCATCTAAACTCAGCGATAAAAATCGCTTTGAGTGAGCCACATTGAAAAATTACCCATTACTAAGTCCAGGCAATACAAATTTTGAATAAGTCAATCCACACATGATAGCCACATGGTTTTAGATACATCAATTAATGTACTTTCGAATGACATATGATAATCTTAGATGTCAATTCAACTCAGCATAAAAATCACTTTGAGTGAGTCACCTTGAGAAAATACCCATTACTAAGTCCAGGCAATACAAATTTTGAATAAGTCAATCCACACATGATAGCCACATGGTTTTAGATACATCAATTAATGTATTTTCGAATGACATATGACAATCTTAGATGTCATCTAAACTCGGCGATAAAAATCATTTTGAGTGAGCCACATTGAAAAAATACCCATTACTAAGTCCAGGCAATACAAATTTTGAATAAGTCTTTGCTGTTGCTGTTTCCATTTAGTCTTTTTAGTCTTTGCTGTTTCCATTTATGTCACTTTAATACACTTTGATTAAGAATTTCATGCTTTTTATAATATTTTTATATTTTTGTCTGACTATATTTTACAAGATTTTTGAGATGATACTGAAGATTCTAAAACAGTGTACGTAAAATCTTTTTTTAGTTTTATTTTCCTCTTTCTCCTTTTTATTTTTCCAATTTTCAAATTAATTTTTTATTTATGCTATAATTTTGAAGGTTTATTTAACAGTAGATAATTTGTTTATGTATTTAATGTGCTACCCGTCCGTTCTGGCAAGTTAAGCAACGTTGGCAACAACTTTATTTGTTTCCACATTTTTCTAGTAGGTTTTGATTTTTATCTTCAAATTTTTTAGCACTTTTTCTGCTATTATTATTAATTTTTCGGCTCTTATTTTTAGTGGTGTTTTAAAATATTTTCTGAAAAATGTTTTAAAACTCCACTATATACTACTGTCAATTCACACATAATAGCCATCTGGTTTTAGATACATCAATTAATGTACTTTCGAATGACATATGACAATCTTAGATGTCATCTAAACTCAGCGATAAAAATCGCTTTGAGTGAGCCACATTGAAAAAATACCCATTACTAAGTCCAGGCAATACAAATTTTGAATAAGTCAATCCACACATAATAGCCACCTGGTTTTAAATACATCAATTAATGTACTTTCGATTGACATATGACAATCTTAGATGTCATCTAAACTCAGCGATAAAAATCGCTTTGAGTGAGCCACATTGAAAAAATACCCATTACTAAGTCCAGGGGCCTATTTCAATTGTCCACAGATTCTGCATTCTGTGCACAGAACACAGATTCTGTGGAAATTCTGTTTCAATTAAATTCTGTGTGCACAGAATCTGTGGTGCCCGCAGATTCTGCGGAAACATCCAATGATTCTGTGGAAACATTCCGCAGATTCTGTGGATGAAAATTTCTGTGGAAAATATAAAAATCTGTGGATTTTTTCCACTGATCCACAGAATTTGTATTTCAATTATTTTTCTGTGGTTCTGTGTATTTTTTCTTCTAAATTCAAATTTTTTATTTCCGCGTTTTTGAAAATAACAGTTTTATTGAAACGAAAAATGGTTTGGACAGTTCGGTACTACCGCAGTATTAATGGTACCTGATTTTTTGAAGTAAAACTTTAAAAATTCTTAAATTAAACTGAAAAATATTGTAAAGATTTAAAAATTTTCCCTCCAAATCACATAACATCCCTTTAAATCTCTTTGATATCACTTTAAAACCGCTGATATACCGCTTAATTTTCTTGTTCATCCAATATCCTTAAATCTCCAATTAAATTAATGTCCTAAAGCAGGGTTCGGATCGGAAAAATCAGGAGATGTCGATCCGACATGTGGCTTTTTCAAACTACGATAGAAGTTGTTGCAAGGGAGGGAAATGTTACAAAACTGGGGATTGTTTAGTCAGAAATTGAGGTTCCTGGAAATCGAAAATGCCTGGAATCCAAAATTATAGTCAAATCGGAACTTTAAAATCGTAGAGGAGTGATTAAGTGGGATATCCATTGATTTTGAGGTTTAATATATTGGAGTGATTAAGGAGGAAATCTATCATTAAATAGGAGGAGAGATTATGACGGATATCAATGAGAGATCATGGGAGATATCCCAGTATACGCTATACAGATATCTTCTATAGATCCTGGTAAACATCCCCTCATTAGAGATATCCATGATGATTAGAACATCATAGCTCTAAATTTCAGAATCTCTCACGTTTTTTATTTTTTTATTGCTTGAATATAACAAAAACTGCGTAAAAAAGATGTACCTTTTTCAAAATTAATTTTAAGCAATAATTTTAGGTAATAAAATTATAATTTTTATATCAAAAAATAGAGAATGATTCAAACTTTAATAATCTTTAAAAATTTTGAAATTTGGTTAAGCCTAGGCCTAGAAAAAAATTGTTAAAGTTTTTCCACAGAAAGTTCGCAGAAAAAATTTTAGGGTGGATTTTTTAAAGAATTCTGTGTATTTTCCGCAGACCACAGAAATAATTGAAACAGAAATGCACAGAATCGACTAAAAAAGCCACAGATCTGTGGATTTTTTTCTGTGCACAGAAAAATAATTGAAATAGAATTCTGTGGTTTTTGCATGTTTTTGGATGTTTTGCAGAATCTGTGGATGTTTCCACAGATTCTGTGCATGTTTCCACAGAATCTGCGGACTTCTTTTTCCGCAGAATCTGTGGAATAATTGAAACAGAATTTCTGTGGTTCTGTGGTCTGTGCACAGAACGCAGACCGCAGAATCTGTGGACAATTGAAATAGGGCCCAGGTAATACAAATTTTGAATAAGTCAATCCACACATAATAGTAACCTGGTTTTAAATACATCAATTAATGTACTTTCGAATGACATATGACAATCTTAGATGTCATCTAAACTCAGCGATAAAAATCACTTTGAGTGAGCCACATTGAAAAAAATTATTACTAAGTCCAGGCAATACAAATTTTGAATAAGTCAATCCACACATGATAGCCACATGGTTTTAGATACTTCAATTAATGTACTTTCGAATGACATATGACAATCTTAGATGTCATCTAAACTCAGCGATAAAAATCGCTTTGAGTGAGCCACATTGAAAAATTACCCATTACTAAGTCCGGGCAATACAAATTTTGAATAAGTCAATCCTCACATGATAGCCACATGGTTTTAGATACATCAATTAATGTACTTTCGAATGACATATGATAATATTAGATGTCAATTCAACTCAGCATAAAAATCACTTTGAGTGAGTCACCTTGAGAAAATACCCATTACTAAGTCCAGGCAATACAAATTTTGAATAAGTCAATCCACACATGATAGCCACATGGTTTTAGATACATCAATTAATGTATTTTCGAATGACATATGACAATCTTAGATGTCATCTAAACTCGGCGATAAAAATCATTTTGAGTGAGCCACATTGAAAAAATACCCATTACTAAGTCCAGGCAATACAAATTTTGAATAAGTCAATCCACACATAATAGCCACCTGGTTTTAGATACATCAAATGATGCGCGTTCGAATGATATATGATAATCTTAGATGTAAATTCAACTCAGCATAAAAATCACTTTGAGTGGGTCACCTTGAGAAAATACCAATTACCAAGTCCAGGCCATTCAACTTTTGAATAAGCCAATCCACACATAATAGCCACCTGGTTTTAGATGCATCAATTAATGTACTTTCGAATGACATATGACAATCTTAGATGTCATCTAAACTCAGCGATAAAAATCGCTTTGAGTGAGCCACATTGAAAAATTACCCATTACTAAGTCCAGGCAATACAAATTTTGAATAAGTCAATCCACACATAATAGCCACCTGGTTTTAGATACATCAATTAATGTCAGCGATAAAAATCACTTTGAGTGAACCACATTGAAAAAATACCCATTACTAAGTCCAGGCAATACAAATTTTGAATAAGTCAATCCACACATGATAGCCACATGGTTTTAGATACATCAATTAATGTACTTTCGAATGACATATGACAATCTTAGATGACATCTAAACTCAGCGATAAAAATCACTTTGAGTGAGCCACATTGAAAAAATACCCATTACTAAGTCCAGGCAATACAAATTTTGAATAAGTCAATCCACACATGATAGCCACATGGTTTTAGATACATCAATTAATGTACTTTCGAATGACATATGACAATCTTAGATGTCATCTAAGCTCAGCGATAAAAATCGCTTTGAGTGAGCCACATTGAAAAAATACCCATTACTAAGTCCAGGCAATACAAATTTTGAATAAGTCAATCCACACATAATAGCCACCTGGTTTTAGATACATCAATTAATGTACTTTCGAATGACATATGACAATCTTAGATGTCATCTAAACTCAGCGATAAAAATCGCTTTGAGTGAGCCACATTGAAAAATTACCCATTACTAAGTCCAGGCAATACAAATTTTGAATAAGTCAATCCACACATGATAGCCACATGGTTTTAGATACATCAATTAATGTACTTTCGAATGACATATGATAATCTTAGATGTCAATTCAACTCAGCATAAAAATCACTTTGAGTGAGTCACCTTGAGAAAATACCCATTACTAAGTCCAGGCAATACAAATTTTGAATAAGTCAATCCACACATGATAGCCACATGGTTTTAGATACATCAATTAATGTATTTTCGAATGACATATGACAATCTTAGATGTCATCTAAACTCGGCGATAAAAATCATTTTGAGTGAGCCACATTGAAAAAATACCCATTACTAAGTCCAGGCAATACAAATTTTGAATAAGTCAATCCACACATAATAGCCACCTGGTTTTAGATACATCAAATGATGCGCGTTCGAATGATATATGACAATCTTAGATGTCATCTAAACTCAGCGATAAAAATCGCTTTGAGTGAGCCACATTGAAAAATTACCCATTACTAAGTCCAGGCAATACAAATTTTGAATAAGTCAATCCACACATAATAGCCACCTGGTTTTAGATACATCAATTAATGTACTTTCGAATGACATATGACAATCTTAGATGACATCTAAACTCAGCGATAAAAATCACTTTGAGTGAGCCACATTGAAAAAATACCCATTACTAAGTCCAGGCAATACAAATTTTGAATAAGTCAATCCACACATGATAGCCACATGGTTTTAGATACATCAATTAATGTACTTTCGAATGACATATGACAATCTTAGATGTCATCTAAGCTCAGCGATAAAAATCGCTTTGAGTGAGCCACATTGAAAAAATACCCATTACTAAGTCCAGGCAATACAAATTTTGAATAAGTCAATCCACACATAATAGCCACCTGGTTTTAGATACATCAATTAATGTACTTTCGAATGACATATGACAATCTTAGATGTCATCTAAACTCAGCGATAAAAATCGCTTTGAGTGAGCCACATTGAAAAATTACCCATTACTAAGTCCAGGCAATACAAATTTTGAATAAGTCAATCCACACATGATAGCCACATGGTTTTAGATACATCAATTAATGTACTTTCGAATGACATATGACAATCTTAGATGACATCTAAACTCAGCGATAAAAATCACTTTGAGTGAGCCACATTGAAAAAATACCCATTACTAAGTCCAGGCAATACAAATTTTGAATAAGTCAATCCACACATGATAGCCACATGGTTTTAGATACATCAATTAATGTACTTTCGAATGACATATGACAATCTTAGATGTCATCTAAGCTCAGCGATAAAAATCGCTTTGAGTGAGCCACATTGAAAAAATACCCATTACTAAGTCCAGGCAATACAAATTTTGAATAAGTCAATCCACACATAATAGCCACCTGGTTTTAGATACATCAATTAATGTACTTTCGAATGACATATGACAATCTTAGATGTCATCTAAACTCAGCGATAAAAATCGCTTTGAGTGAGCCACATTGAAAAATTACCCATTACTAAGTCCAGGCAATACAAATTTTGAATAAGTCAATCCACACATGATAGCCACATGGTTTTAGATACATCAATTAATGTACTTTCGAATGACATATGATAATCTTAGATGTCAATTCAACTCGGCGATAAAAATCATTTTGAGTGAGCCACATTGAAAAAATACCCATTACTAAGTCCAGGCAATACAAATTTTGAATAAGTCAATCCACACATAATAGCCACCTGGTTTTAGATACATCAAATGATGCGCGTTCGAATGATATATGATAATCTTAGATGTCAATTCAACTCAGCATAAAAATCACTTTGAGTGAGTCACCTTGAGAAAATACCAATTACCAAGTCCAGGCCATTCAACTTTTGAATAAGCCAATCCACACATAATAGCCACCTGGTTTTAGATGCATCAATTAATGTACTTTCGAATGACATATGACAATCTTAGATGTCATCTAAACTCAGCGATAAAAATCGCTTTGAGTGAGCCACATTGAAAAATTACCCATTACTAAGTCCAGGCAATACAAATTTTGAATAAGTCAATCCACACATAATAGCCACCTGGTTTTAGATACATCAATTAATGTCAGCGATAAAAATCACTTTGAGTGAACCACATTAAAAAATACCCATTACTAAGTCCAGGCAATACAAATTTTGAATAAGTCAATCCACACATGATAGCCACATGGTTTTAGATACATCAATTAATGTACTTTCGAATGACATATGACAATCTTAGATGTCATCTAAACTCAGCGATAAAAATCACTTTGAGTGAGCCACATTGAAAAACTACCCATTACTAAGTCCAGGCAATACAAATTTTGAATAAGTCAATCCACACATGATAGCCACATGGTTTTAGATACATCAATATATGTACTTTCGAATGACATATGACAATCTTAGATGTCATCTAAACTCAGCGATAAAAATCGCTTTGAGTGAGCCACATTGAAAAAATACCCATTACTAAGTCCAGGCAATACAAATTTTGAATAAGTCAATCCACACATAATAGCCACCAGGTTTTAAATACATCAATTAATGTACTTTCGAATGACATATGACAATCTTAGATGTCATCTAAACTCAGCGATAAAAATCGCTTTGAGTGAGCCACATTGAAAAAATACCCATTACTAAGTCCAGGCAATACAAATTTTGAATAAGTCAATCCACACATGATAGCCACATGGTTTTAGATACATCAATTAATGTACTTTCGAATGACATATGACAATCTTAGATGTCATCTAAACTCAGCGATAAAAATCACTTTGAGTGAACCACATTGAAAAAATACCCATTACTAAGTCCAGGCAATACAAATTTTGAATAAGTCAATCCACACATGATAGCCACATGGTTTTAGATACATCAATTAATGTACTTTCGAATGACATATGACAATCTTAGATGACATCTAAACTCAGCGATAAAAATCACTTTGAGTGAGCCACATTGAAAAAATACCCATTACTAAGTCCAGGCAATACAAATTTTGAATAAGTCAATCCACACATAATAGTAACCTGGTTTTAAATACATCAATTAATGTACTTTCGAATGACATATGACAATCTTAGATGTCATCTAAACTCAGCGATAAAAATCACTTTGAGTGAGCCACATTGAAAAAAATTATTACTAAGTCCAGGCAATACAAATTTTGAATAAGTCAATCCACACATAATAGCCACCTGGTTTTAGATACATCAAATGATGCGCGTTCGAATGATATATGATAATCTTAGATGTCAATTCAACTCAGCATAAAAATCACTTTGAGTGAGTCACCTTGAGAAAATACCAATTACCAAGTCCAGGCCATTCAACTTTTGAATAAGCCAATCCACACATAATAGCCACCTGGTTTTAGATGCATCAATTAATGTACTTTCGAATGACATATGACAATCTTAGATGTCATCTAAACTCAGCGATAAAAATCGCTTTGAGTGAGCCACATTGAAAAATTACCCATTACTAAGTCCAGGCAATACAAATTTTGAATAAGTCAATCCACACATAATAGCCACCTGGTTTTAGATACATCAATTAATGTCAGCGATAAAAATCACTTTGAGTGAACCACATTAAAAAATACCCATTACTAAGTCCAGGCAATACAAATTTTGAATAAGTCAATCCACACATGATAGCCACATGGTTTTAGATACATCAATTAATGTACTTTCGAATGACATATGACAATCTTAGATGTCATCTAAACTCAGCGATAAAAATCACTTTGAGTGAGCCACATTGAAAAACTACCCATTACTAAGTCCAGGCAATACAAATTTTGAATAAGTCAATCCACACATGATAGCCACATGGTTTTAGATACATCAATATATGTACTTTCGAATGACATATGACAATCTTAGATGTCATCTAAACTCAGCGATAAAAATCGCTTTGAGTGAGCCACATTGAAAAAATACCCATTACTAAGTCCAGGCAATACAAATTTTGAATAAGTCAATCCACACATAATAGCCACCAGGTTTTAAATACATCAATTAATGTACTTTCGAATGACATATGACAATCTTAGATGTCATCTAAACTCAGCGATAAAAATCGCTTTGAGTGAGCCACATTGAAAAAATACCCATTACTAAGTCCAGGCAATACAAATTTTGAATAAGTCAATCCACACATGATAGCCACATGGTTTTAGATACATCAATTAATGTACTTTCGAATGACATATGACAATCTTAGATGTCATCTAAACTCAGCGATAAAAATCACTTTGAGTGAACCACATTGAAAAAATACCCATTACTAAGTCCAGGCAATACAAATTTTGAATAAGTCAATCCACACATGATAGCCACATGGTTTTAGATACATCAATTAATGTACTTTCGAATGACATATGACAATCTTAGATGACATCTAAACTCAGCGATAAAAATCACTTTGAGTGAGCCACATTGAAAAAATACCCATTACTAAGTCCAGGCAATACAAATTTTGAATAAGTCAATCCACACATAATAGTAACCTGGTTTTAAATACATCAATTAATGTACTTTCGAATGACATATGACAATCTTAGATGTCATCTAAACTCAGCGATAAAAATCACTTTGAGTGAGCCACATTGAAAAATTACCCATTACTAAGTCCAGGCAATACAAATTTTGAATAAGTCAATCCACACATGATAGCCACATGGTTTTAGATACATCAATTAATGTACTTTCGAATGACATATGACAATCTTAGATGTCATCTAAACTCAGCGATAAAAATCGCTTTGAGTGAGCCACATTGAAAAATTACCCATTACTAAGTCCAGGCAATACAAATTTTGAATAAGTCAATCCACACATAATAGCCACCTGGTTTTAGATACATCAATTAATGTCAGCGATAAAAATCACTTTGAGTGAACCACATTAAAAAATACCCATTACTAAGTCCAGGCAATACAAATTTTGAATAAGTCAATCCACACATGATAGCCACATGGTTTTAGATACATCAATTAATGTACTTTCGAATGACATATGACAATCTTAGATGTCATCTAAACTCAGCGATAAAAATCACTTTGAGTGAGCCACATTGAAAAACTACCCATTACTAAGTCCAGGCAATACAAATTTTGAATAAGTCAATCCACACATGATAGCCACATGGTTTTAGATACATCAATATATGTACTTTCGAATGACATATGACAATCTTAGATGTCATCTAAACTCAGCGATAAAAATCGCTTTGAGTGAGCCACATTGAAAAAATACCCATTACTAAGTCCAGGCAATACAAATTTTGAATAAGTCAATCCACACATAATAGCCACCAGGTTTTAAATACATCAATTAATGTACTTTCGAATGACATATGACAATCTTAGATGTCATCTAAACTCAGCGATAAAAATCGCTTTGAGTGAGCCACATTGAAAAAATACCCATTACTAAGTCCAGGCAATACAAATTTTGAATAAGTCAATCCACACATGATAGCCACATGGTTTTAGATACATCAATTAATGTACTTTCGAATGACATATGACAATCTTAGATGTCATCTAAACTCAGCGATAAAAATCACTTTGAGTGAACCACATTGAAAAAATACCCATTACTAAGTCCAGGCAATACAAATTTTGAATAAGTCAATCCACACATGATAGCCACATGGTTTTAGATACATCAATTAATGTACTTTCGAATGACATATGACAATCTTAGATGACATCTAAACTCAGCGATAAAAATCACTTTGAGTGAGCCACATTGAAAAAATACCCATTACTAAGTCCAGGCAATACAAATTTTGAATAAGTCAATCCACACATAATAGTAACCTGGTTTTAAATACATCAATTAATGTACTTTCGAATGACATATGACAATCTTAGATGTCATCTAAACTCAGCGATAAAAATCACTTTGAGTGAGCCACATTGAAAAAAATTATTACTAAGTCCAGGCAATACAAATTTTGAATAAGTCAATCCACACATGATAGCCACATGGTTTTAGATACATCAATTAATGTACTTTCGAATGACATATGACAATCTTAGATGACATCTAAACTCAGCGATAAAAATCACTTTGAGTGAGCCACATTGAAAAAATACCCATTACTAAGTCCAGGCAATACAAATTTTGAATAAGTCAATCCACACATGATAGCCACATGGTTTTAGATACATCAATTAATGTACTTTCGAATGACATATGACAATCTTAGATGTCATCTAAACTCAGCGATAAAAATCGCTTTGAGTGAGCCACATTGAAAAAATACCCATTACTAAGTCCAGGCAATACAAATTTTGAATAAGTCAATCCACACATAATAGCCACCTGGTTTTAGATACATCAATTAATGTACTTTCGAATGACATATGACAATCTTAGATGTCATCTAAACTCAGCGATAAAAATCGCTTTGAGTGAGCCACATTGAAAAATTACCCATTACTAAGTCCAGGCAATACAAATTTTGAATAAGTCAATCCACACATGATAGCCACAAGGTTTTAGATACATCAATTAATGTACTTTCGAATGACATATGATAATCTTAGATGTCAATTCAACTCAGCATAAAAATCACTTTGAGTGAGTCACCTTGAGAAAATACCCATTACTAAGTCCAGGCAATACAAATTTTGAATAAGTCAATCCACACATGATAGCCACATGGTTTTAGATACATCAATTAATGTATTTTCGAATGACATATGACAATCTTAGATGTCATCTAAACTCGGCGATAAAAATCATTTTGAGTGAGCCACATTGAAAAAATACCCATTACTAAGTCCAGGCAATACAAATTTTGAATAAGTCAATCCACACATAATAGCCACCTGGTTTTAGATACATCAAATGATGCGCGTTCGAATGATATATGATAATCTTAGATGTCAATTCAACTCAGCATAAAAATCACTTTGAGTGAGTCACCTTGAGAAAATACCAATTACCAAGTCCAGGCCATTCAGCTTTTGAATAAGCCAATCCACACATAATAGCCACCTGGTTTTAGATGCATCAATTAATGTACTTTCGAATGACATATGACAATCTTAGATGTCATCTAAACTCAGCGATAAAAATCGCTTTGAGTGAGCCACATTGAAAAATTACCCATTACTAAGTCCAGGCAATACAAATTTTGAATAAGTCAATCCACACATAATAGCCACCTGGTTTTAGATACATCAATTAATGTCAGCGATAAAAATCACTTTGAGTGAACCACATTAAAAAATACCCATTACTAAGTCCAGGCAATACAAATTTTGAATAAGTCAATCCACACATGATAGCCACATGGTTTTAGATACATCAATTAATGTACTTTCGAATGACATATGACAATCTTAGATGTCATCTAAACTCAGCGATAAAAATCACTTTGAGTGAGCCACATTGAAAAACTACCCATTACTAAGTCCAGGCAATACAAATTTTGAATAAGTCAATCCACACATAATAGCCACCTGGTTTTAAATACATCAATTAATGTACTTTCGAATGACATATGACAATCTTAGATGTCATCTAAACTCAGCGATAAAAATCGCTTTGAATGAGCCACATTGAAAAAATACCCATTACTAAGTCCAGGCAATACAAATTTTGAATAAGTCAATCCACACATGATAGCCACATGGTTTTAGATACATCAATTAATGTACTTTCGAATGACATATGACAATCTTAGATGTCATCTAAACTCAGCGATAAAAATCACTTTGAGTGAACCACATTGAAAAAATACCCATTACTAAGTCCAGGCAATACAAATTTTGAATAAGTCAATCCACACATGATAGCCACATGGTTTTAGATACATAAATTAATGTACTTTCGAATGACATATGACAATCTTAGATGTCATCTAAACTCAGCGATAAAAATCGCTTTGAGTGAGCCACATTGAAAAAATACCCATTACTAAGTCCAGGCAATACAAATTTTGAATAAGTCAATCCACACATAATAGCCACCTGGTTTTAAATACATCAATTAATGTACTTTCGAATGACATATGACAATCTTAGATGTCATCTAAACTCAGCGATAAAAATCGCTTTGAGTGAGCCACATTGAAAAATTACCCATTACTAAGTCCAGGCAATACAAATTTTGAATAAGTCAATCCACACATAATAGCCACCTGGTTTTAGATACATCAATTAATGTCAGCGATAAAAATCACTTTGAGTGAACCACATTAAAAAATACCCATTACTAAGTCCAGGCAATACAAATTTTGAATAAGTCAATCCACACATGATAGCCACATGGTTTTAGATACATCAATTAATGTACTTTCGAATGACATATGACAATCTTAGATGTCATCTAAACTCAGCGATAAAAATCACTTTGAGTGAGCCACATTGAAAAACTACCCATTACTAAGTCCAGGCAATACAAATTTTGAATAAGTCAATCCACACATAATAGCCACCTGGTTTTAAATACATCAATTAATGTACTTTCGAATGACATATGACAATCTTAGATGTCATCTAAACTCAGCGATAAAAATCGCTTTGAGTGAGCCACATTGAAAAAATACCCATTACTAAGTCCAGGCAATACAAATTTTGAATAAGTCAATCCACACATAAAAGCCACCAGGTTTTAAATACATCAATTAATGTACTTTCGAATGACATATGACAATCTTAGATGTCATCTAAACTCAGCGATAAAAATCGCTTTGAGTGAGCCACATTGAAAAAATACCCATTACTAAGTCCAGGCAATACAAATTTTGAATAAGTCAATCCACACATGATAGCCACATGGTTTTAGATACATCAATTAATGTACTTTCGAATGACATATGACAATCTTAGATGTCATCTAAACTCAGCGATAAAAATCACTTTGAGTGAACCACATTGAAAAAATACCCATTACTAAGTCCAGGCAATACAAATTTTGAATAAGTCAATCCACACATGATAGCCACATGGTTTTAGATACATCAATTAATGTACTTTCGAATGACATATGACAATCTTAGATGACATCTAAACTCAGCGATAAAAATCACTTTGAGTGAGCCACATTGAAAAAATACCCATTACTAAGTCCAGGCAATACAAATTTTGAATAAGTCAATCCACACATAATAGTAACCTGGTTTTAAATACATCAATTAATGTACTTTCGAATGACATATGACAATCTTAGATGTCATCTAAACTCAGCGATAAAAATCACTTTGAGTGAGCCACATTGAAAAAAATTATTACTAAGTCCAGGCAATACAAATTTTGAATAAGTCAATCCACACATGATAGCCACATGGTTTTAGATACATCAATTAATGTACTTTCGAATGACATATGACAATCTTAGATGACATCTAAACTCAGCGATAAAAATCACTTTGAGTGAGCCACATTGAAAAAATACCCATTACTAAGTCCAGGCAATACAAATTTTGAATAAGTCAATCCACACATGATAGCCACATGGTTTTAGATACATCAATTAATGTACTTTCGAATGACATATGACAATCTTAGATGTCATCTAAACTCAGCGATAAAAATCGCTTTGAGTGAGCCACATTGAAAAAATACCCATTACTAAGTCCAGGCAATACAAATTTTGAATAAGTCAATCCACACATAATAGCCACCTGGTTTTAGATACATCAATTAATGTACTTTCGAATGACATATGACAATCTTAGATGTCATCTAAACTCAGCGATAAAAATCGCTTTGAGTGAGCCACATTGAAAAATTACCCATTACTAAGTCCAGGCAATACAAATTTTGAATAAGTCAATCCACACATGATAGCCACAAGGTTTTAGATACATCAATTAATGTACTTTCGAATGACATATGATAATCTTAGATGTCAATTCAACTCAGCATAAAAATCACTTTGAGTGAGTCACCTTGAGAAAATACCCATTACTAAGTCCAGGCAATACAAATTTTGAATAAGTCAATCCACACATGATAGCCACATGGTTTTAGATACATCAATTAATGTATTTTCGAATGACATATGACAATCTTAGATGTCATCTAAACTCGGCGATAAAAATCATTTTGAGTGAGCCACATTGAAAAAATACCCATTACTAAGTCCAGGCAATACAAATTTTGAATAAGTCAATCCACACATAATAGCCACCTGGTTTTAGATACATCAAATGATGCGCGTTCGAATGATATATGATAATCTTAGATGTCAATTCAACTCAGCATAAAAATCACTTTGAGTGAGTCACCTTGAGAAAATACCAATTACCAAGTCCAGGCCATTCAGCTTTTGAATAAGCCAATCCACACATAATAGCCACCTGGTTTTAGATGCATCAATTAATGTACTTTCGAATGACATATGACAATCTTAGATGTCATCTAAACTCAGCGATAAAAATCGCTTTGAGTGAGCCACATTGAAAAATTACCCATTACTAAGTCCAGGCAATACAAATTTTGAATAAGTCAATCCACACATAATAGCCACCTGGTTTTAGATACATCAATTAATGTCAGCGATAAAAATCACTTTGAGTGAACCACATTAAAAAATACCCATTACTAAGTCCAGGCAATACAAATTTTGAATAAGTCAATCCACACATGATAGCCACATGGTTTTAGATACATCAATTAATGTACTTTCGAATGACATATGACAATCTTAGATGTCATCTAAACTCAGCGATAAAAATCACTTTGAGTGAGCCACATTGAAAAACTACCCATTACTAAGTCCAGGCAATACAAATTTTGAATAAGTCAATCCACACATAATAGCCACCTGGTTTTAAATACATCAATTAATGTACTTTCGAATGACATATGACAATCTTAGATGTCATCTAAACTCAGCGATAAAAATCGCTTTGAGTGAGCCACATTGAAAAAATACCCATTACTAAGTCCAGGCAATACAAATTTTGAATAAGTCAATCCACACATGATAGCCACATGGTTTTAGATACATCAATTAATGTACTTTCGAATGACATATGACAATCTTAGATGTCATCTAAACTCAGCGATAAAAATCACTTTGAGTGAACCACATTGAAAAAATACCCATTACTAAGTCCAGGCAATACAAATTTTGAATAAGTCAATCCACACATGATAGCCACATGGTTTTAGATACATCAATTAATGTACTTTCGAATGACATATGACAATCTTAGATGTCATCTAAACTCAGCGATAAAAATCGCTTTGAGTGAGCCACATTGAAAAAATACCCATTACTAAGTCCAGGCAATACAAATTTTGAATAAGTCAATCCACACATAATAGCCACCTGGTTTTAAATACATCAATTAATGTACTTTCGAATGACATATGACAATCTTAGATGTCATCTAAACTCAGCGATAAAAATCGCTTTGAGTGAGCCACATTGAAAAATTACCCATTACTAAGTCCAGGCAATACAAATTTTGAATAAGTCAATCCACACATAATAGCCACCTGGTTTTAGATACATCAATTAATGTCAGCGATAAAAATCACTTTGAGTGAACCACATTAAAAAATACCCATTACTAAGTCCAGGCAATACAAATTTTGAATAAGTCAATCCACACATGATAGCCACATGGTTTTAGATACATCAATTAATGTACTTTCGAATGACATATGACAATCTTAGATGTCATCTAAACTCAGCGATAAAAATCACTTTGAGTGAGCCACATTGAAAAACTACCCATTACTAAGTCCAGGCAATACAAATTTTGAATAAGTCAATCCACACATAATAGCCACCTGGTTTTAAATACATCAATTAATGTACTTTCGAATGACATATGACAATCTTAGATGTCATCTAAACTCAGCGATAAAAATCGCTTTGAGTGAGCCACATTGAAAAAATACCCATTACTAAGTCCAGGCAATACAAATTTTGAATAAGTCAATCCACACATGATAGCCACATGGTTTTAGATACATCAATTAATGTACTTTCGAATGACATATGACAATCTTAGATGTCATCTAAACTCAGCGATAAAAATCACTTTGAGTGAACCACATTGAAAAAATACCCATTACTAAGTCCAGGCAATACAAATTTTGAATAAGTCAATCCACACATGATAGCCACATGGTTTTAGATACATCAATTAATGTACTTTCGAATGACATATGACAATCTTAGATGTCATCTAAACTCAGCGATAAAAATCGCTTTGAGTGAGCCACATTGAAAAAATACCCATTACTAAGTCCAGGCAATACAAATTTTGAATAAGTCAATCCACACATAATAGCCACCTGGTTTTAAATACATCAATTAATGTACTTTCGAATGACATATGACAATCTTAGATGTCATCTAAACTCAGCGATAAAAATCGCTTTGAGTGAGCCACATTGAAAAAATACCCATTACTAAGTCCAGGCAATACAAATTTTGAATAAGTCAATCCACACATGATAGCCACATGGTTTTAGATACATCAATTAATGTACTTTCGAATGACATATGACAATCTTAGATGTCATCTAAACTCAGCGATAAAAATCACTTTGAGTGAACCACATTGAAAAAATACCCATTACTAAGTCCAGGCAATACAAATTTTGAATAAGTCAATCCACACATGATAGCCACATGGTTTTAGATACATCAATATATGTACTTTCGAATGACATATGACAATCTTAGATGTCATCTAAACTCAGCGATAAAAATCGCTTTGAGTGAGCCACATTGAAAAAATACCCATTACTAAGTCCAGGCAATACAAATTTTGAATAAGTCAATCCACACATAATAGCCACCTGGTTTTAAATACATCAATTAATGTACTTTCGAATGACATATGACAATCTTAGATGTCATCTAAACTCAGCGATAAAAATCGCTTTGAGTGAGCCACATTGAAAAAATACCCATTACCAAGTCCAGGCAATACAAATTTTGAATAAGTCAATCCACACATGATAGCCACATGGTTTTAGATACATCAATTAATGTACTTTCGAATGACATATGACAATCTTAGATGTCATCTAAACTCAGCGATAAAAATCACTTTGAGTGAACCACATTGAAAAAATACCCATTACTAAGTCCAGGCAATACAAATTTTGAATAAGTCAATCCACACATGATAGCCACATGGTTTTAGATACATCAATTAATGAACTTTCGAATGACATATGACAATCTTAGATGTCATCTAAACTCAGCGATAAAAATCACTTTGAGTGAGCCACATTGAAAAAATACCCATTACTATGTCCAGGCAATACAAATTTTGAATAATTCAATCCACACATGATAGCCACATGGTTTTAGATAATCAATTAATGTACTTTCGAATGACATATGACAATCTTAGATGTCATCTAAACTCAGCGATAAAAATCACTTTGAGTGAGCCACATTGAAAAAATACCCATTACTAAGTCCAGGCAATACAAATTTTGAATAAGTCAATCCACACATGATAGCCACATGGTTTTAGATACATCAATTAATGTACTTTCGAATGACATATGACAATCTTAGATGTCATCTAAACTCAGCGATAAAAATCACTTTGAGTGAGCCACATTGAAAAAATACCCATTACTAAGTCCAGGCAATACAAATTTTGAATAAGTCAATCCACACATGATAGCCACATGGTTTTAGATACATCAATTAATGTACTTTCGAAAGACATATGACAATCTTAGATGTCATCTAAACTCAGCGATAAAAATCACTTTGAGTGAGCCACATTGAAAAAATACCCATTACTAAGTCCAGGCAATACAAATTTTGAATAAGTCAATCCACACATGATAGCCACATGGTTTTAGATACATCAATTAATGTACTTTCGAATGACATATGACAATCTTAGATGTCATCTAAGCTCAGCGATAAAAATCACTTTTAGTGAGCCACATTGAAAAAATACCCATTACTAAGTCCAGGCAATACAAATTTTGAATAAGTCAATCCACACATGATAGCCACATGGTTTTAGATACATCAATTAATGTACTTTCGAATGACATATGACAATCTTAGATGTCATCTAAACTCAGCGATAAAACTCACTTTGAGTGAGCCACATTGAAAAAATACCCATTACTAAGTCCAGGCAATACAAATTTTGTTAAGTCAATCCACACATGATAGCCACATGGTTTTAGATACATCAATTAATGTACTTTCGAATGACATATGACAATCTTAGATGTCATCTAAACTCAGCGATAAAAATCGCTTTGAGTGAGCCACATTGAAAAAATACCCATTACTAAGTCCAGGCAATACAAATTTTGAATAAGTCAATCCACACATGATAGCCACATGGTTTTAGATACATCAATTAATGTACTTTCGAATGACATGTGACAATCTTAGATGTCATCTAAACTCAGCGATAAAAATCACTTTGAGTGAGCCACATTGAAAAAATACCCATTACTAAGTCCAGGCAATACAAATTTTGAATAAGTCAATCCACACATGATAGCCACATGGTTTTAGATACATCAATTAATGTACTTTCGAATGACATATGACAATCTTAGATGTCATCTAAACTCAGCGATAAAACTCACTTTGAGTGAGCCACATTGAAAAAATACCCATTACTAAGTCCAGGCAATACAAATTTTGAATAAGTCAATCCACACATGATAGCCACATGGTTTTAGATAATCAATTAATGTACTTTCGAATGACATATGACAATCTTAGATGTCATCTAAACTCAGCGATAAAAATCGCTTTGAGTGAGCCACATTGCAAAAATACCCATTACTAAGTCCAGGCAATACAAATTTTGAATAAGTCAATCCACACATGATAGCCACATGGTTTTAGATACATCAATTAATGTACTTTCGAATGACATATGACAATCTTAGATGTCATCTAAGCTCAGCGATAAAAATCACTTTTAGTGAGCCACATTGAAAAAATACCCATTACTAAGTCCAGGCAATACAAATTTTGAATAAGTCAATCCACACATGATAGCCACATGGTTTTAGATACATCAATTAATGTACTTTCGAATGACATATGACAATCTTAGATGTCATCTAAACTCAGCGATAAAACTCACTTTGAGTGAGCCACATTGAAAAAATACCCATTACTAAGTCCAGGCAATACAAATTTTGAATAAGTCAATCCACACATGATAGCCACATGGTTTTAGATAATCAATTAATGTACTTTCGAATGACATATGACAATCTTAGATGTCATCTAAACTCAGCGATAAAAATCGCTTTGAGTGAGCCACATTGCAAAAATACCCATTACTAAGTCCAGGCAATACAAATTTTGAATAAGTCAATCCACACATGATAGCCACATGGTTTTAGATACATCAATTAATGTACTTTCGAATGACATATGACAATCTTAGATGTCATCTAAGCTCAGCGATAAAAATCACTTTTAGTGAGCCACATTGAAAAAATACCCATTACTAAGTCCAGGCAATACAAATTTTGAATAAGTCAATCCACACATGATAGCCACATGGTTTTAGATACATCAATTAATGTACTTTCGAATGACATATGACAATCTTAGATGTCATCTAAACTCAGCGATAAAACTCACTTTGAGTGAGCCACATTGAAAAAAACCCATTACTAAGTCCAGGCAATACAAATTTTGAATAAGTCAATCCACACATGATTGCCACATGGTTTTAGATACATCAATTAATGTACTTTCGAATGACATGTGACAATCTTAGATGTCATCTAAACTCAGCGATAAAACTCACTTTGAGTGAGCCACATTGAAAAAATACCCATTACTAAGTCCAGGCAATACAAATTTTGAATAAGTCAATCCACACATGATAGCCACATGGTTTTAGATACATCAATTAATGTACTTTCGATTGACATATGACAATCTTAGATGTCATCTAAACTCAGCGATAAAAATCGCTTTGAGTGAGCCACATTGAAAAAATACCCATTACTAAGTCCAGGCAATACAAATTTTGTTAAGTCAATCCACACATGATAGCCACATGGTTTTAGATACATCAATTAATGTACTTTCGAATGACATATGACAATCTTAGATGTCATCTAAACTCACCGATAAAAATCACTTTGAGTGAGCCACATTGAAAAAATACCCATTACTAAGTCCAGGCAATACAAATTTTGAATAAGTCAATCCACACATGATAGCCACATGGTTTTAGATACATCAATTAATGTACTTTCGATTGACATATGACAATCTTAGATGTCATCTAAACTCAGCGATAAAAATCACTTTGAGTGAGCCACATTGAAAAAATACCAATTACTAAGTCCAGGCAATACAAATTTTGAATAAGTCAATCCACACATGATAGCCACATGGTTTTAGATACATCAATTAATGTACTTTCGAATGACATATGACAATCTTAGATGTCATCTAAACTCACCGATAAAAATCACTTTGAGTGAGCCACATTGAAAAAATACCCATTACTAAGTCCAGGCAATACAAATTTTGAATAAGTCAATCCACACATGATAGCCACATGGTTTTAGATACATCAATTAATGTACTTTCGAATGACATATGACAATCTTAGATGTCATCTAAACTCAGCGATAAAAATCACTTTGAGTGAGCCACATTGAAAAAATACCCATTACTAAGTCCAGGCAATACAAATTTTGAATAAGTCAATCCACACATGATAGCCACATGGTTTTAGATACATCAATTAATGTACTTTGTACTTTCGAATGACATATGACAATCTTAGATGTCATCTATACTCAGCGATAAAAATCACTTTGAGTGAGCCACATTGAAAAAATACCCATTACAAGTCCAGGCAATACAAATTTTGAATAAGTCAATCCACACATGATAGCTACATGGTTTTAGATACATCAATTAATGTACTTTCGAATGACATATGACAATCTTAGATGTCATCTAAACTCAGCGATAAAAATCACTTTGAGTGAGCCACATTGAAAAAATACCCATTACTAAGTCCAGGCAATACAAATTTTGAATAAGTCAATCCACACATGATAGCCACATGGTTTTAGATACATCAATTAATGTACTTTCGATTGACATATGACAATCTTAGATGTCATCTAAACTCAGCGATAAAAATCACTTTGAGTGAGCCACATTGAAAAAATACCCATTACTAAGTCCAGGCAATACGAATTTTGAATAAGTCAATCCACACATGATAGCCACATGGTATTAGATACATCAATTAATGTACTTTCGAATGACATATGACAATCTTAGATGTCATCTAAACTCAGCGATAAAATCACTTTGAGTGAGCCACATTGAAAAAATTCCCATTACTAAGTCCAGGCAATACAAATTTTGTTAAGTCAATCCACACATGATAGCCACATGGTTTTAGATACATCAATTAATGTACTTTCGAATGACATATGACAATCTTAGATGTCATCTAAACTCAGCGATAAAAATCACTTTGAGTGAGCCACATTGAAAAAATACCCATTACTAAGTCCAGGCAATACAAATTTTGAATAAGTCAATCCACACATGATAGCCACATGGTTTTAGATACATCAATTAATGTACTTTCGAATGACATATGACAATCTTAGATGTCATCTAAACTCAGCGATAAAAATCACTTTGAGTGAGCCACATTGAAAAAATACCCATTACTAAGTCCAGGCAATACAAATTTTGAATAAGTCAATCCACACATGATAGCCACATGGTTTTAGATACATCAATTAATGTACTTTCGAATGACATATGACAATCTTAGATGTCATCTAAACTCACCGATAAAAATCACTTTGAGTGAGCCACATTGAAAAAATACCCATTACTAAGTCCAGGCAATACAAATTTTGAATAAGTCAATCCACACATGATAGCCACTTGGTTTTAGATACATCAATTAATGTACTTTCGAATGACATATGACAATCTTAGATGTCATCTAAACTCAGCGATAAAAATCACTTTGAGTGAGCCACATTGAAAAAATACCCATTACTAAGTCCAGGCAATACAAATTTTGAATAAGTCAATCCACACATGATAGCCACATGGTTTTAGATACATCAATTAATGTCTTTCGATTGACATATGACAATCTTAGATGTCATCTAAACTCAGCGATAAAAATCGCTTTGAGTGAGCCACATTGAAAAAATACCCATTACTAAGTCCAGGCAATACAAATTTTGAATAAGTCAATCCACACATGATAGCCACATGGTTTTAGATACATCAATTAATGTACTTTCGATTGACATATGACAATCTTAGATGTCATCTAAACTCAGCGATAAAAATCGCTTTGAGTGAGCCACATTGCAAAAATACCCATTACTAAGTCCAGGCAATACAAATTTTGAATAAGTCAATCCACACATGATAGCCACATGGTTTTAAATACATCAATTAATGTACTTTAGAATGACATATGACAATCTTAGATGTCATCTAAACTCAGCGATAAAAATCACTTTGAGTGAGCCACATTGAAAAAATACCCATTACTAAGTCCAGGCAATACAAATTTTGAATAAGTCAATCCACACATGATAGCCACATGGTTTTAGATACATCAATTAATGTACTTTCGAATGACATATGACAATCTTAGATGTCATCTAAACTCACCGATAAAAATCACTTTGAGTGAGCCACATTGAAAAAATACCCATTACTAAGTCCAGGCAATACAAATTTTGAATAAGTCAATCCACACATGATAGCCACATGGTTTTAGATACATCAATTAATGTACTTTCGAATGACATATGACAATCTTAGATGTCATCTAAACTCAGCGATAAAAATCACTTTGAGTGAGCCACATTGAAAAAATACCCATTACTAAGTCCAGGCAATACAAATTTTGAATAAGTCAATCCACACATGATAGCCACATGGTTTTAGATACATCAATTAATGTACTTTCGAATGACATATGACAATCTTAGATGTCATCTAAACTCACCGATAAAAATCACTTTGAGTGAGCCACATTGAAAAAATACCCATTACTAAGTCCAGGCAATACAAATTTTGAATAAGTCAATCCACACATGATAGCCACATGGTTTTAGATACATCAATTAATGTACTTTCGAATGACATATGACAATCTTAGATGTCATCTAAACTCACCGATAAAAATCACTTTGAGTGAGCCACATTGAAAAAATACCCATTACTAAGTCCAGGCAATACAAATTTTGAATAAGTCAATCCACACATGATAGCCACATGGTTTTAGATACATCAATTAATGTACTTTCGAATGACATATGACAATCTTAGATGTCATCTAAACTCAGCGATAAAAATCACTTTGAGTGAGCCACATTGAAAAAATACCCATTACTAAGTCCAGGCAATACAAATTTTGAATAAGTCAATCCACACATGATAGCCACATGGTTTTAGATACATCAATTAATGTACTTTCGAATGACATATGACAATCTTAGATGTCATCTAAACTCATCGATAAAAATCACTTTGAGTGAGCCACATTGAAAAAATACCCATTACTAAGTCCAGGCAATACAAATTTTGAATAAGTCAATCCAACATGATAGCCACATGGTTTTAGATACATCAATCAATGTACTTTCGAATGACATATGACAATCTTAGATGTCATCTAAACTCACCGATAAAAATCACTTTGAGTGAGCCACATTGAAAAAATACCCATTACTAAGTCCAGGCAATACAAATTTTGAATAAGTCAATCCAACATGATAGCCACATGGTTTTAGATACATCAATTAATGTACTTTCGAATGACATATGACAATCTTAGATGTCATCTAAACTCACCGATAAAAATCACTTTGAGTGAGCCACATTGAAAAAATACCCATTACTAAGTCCAGGCAATACAAATTTTGAATAAGTCAATCCACACATGATAGCCACTTGGTTTTAGATACATCAATTAATGTACTTTCGAATGACATATGACAATCTTAGATGTCATCTAAACTCAGCGATAAAAATCACTTTGAGTGAGCCACATTGAAAAAATACCCATTACTAAGTCCAGGCAATACAAATTTTGAATAAGTCAATCCACACATGATAGCCACATGGTTTTAGATACATCAATTAATGTCTTTCGATTGACATATGACAATCTTAGATGTCATCTAAACTCAGCGATAAAAATCGCTTTGAGTGAGCCACATTGAAAAAATACCCATTACTAAGTCCAGGCAATACAAATTTTGAATAAGTCAATCCACACATGATAGCCACATGGTTTTAGATACATCAATTAATGTACTTTCGATTGACATATGACAATCTTAGATGTCATCTAAACTCAGCGATAAAAATCGCTTTGAGTGAGCCACATTGCAAAAATACCCATTACTAAGTCCAGGCAATACAAATTTTGAATAAGTCAATCCACACATGATAGCCACATGGTTTTAAATACATCAATTAATGTACTTTAGAATGACATATGACAATCTTAGATGTCATCTAAACTCAGCGATAAAAATCACTTTGAGTGAGCCACATTGAAAAAATACCCATTACTAAGTCCAGGCAATACAAATTTTGAATAAGTCAATCCACACATGATAGCCACATGGTTTTAGATACATCAATTAATGTACTTTCGATTGACATATGACAATCTTAGATGTCATTTAAACTCAGCGATAAAAATCGCTTTGAGTGAGCCACATTGCAAAAATACCCATTACTAAGTCCAGGCAATACAAATTTTGAATAAGTCAATCCACACATGATAGCCACATGGTTTTAGATACATCAATTAATGTACTTTCGAATGACATATGACAATCTTAGATGTCATCTAAACTCAGCGATAAAAATCACTTTGAGTGAGCCACATTGAAAAAATACCCATTACTAAGTCCAGGCAATACAAATTTTGAATAAGTCAATCCACACATGATAGCCACATGGTTTTAGATACATCAATTAATGTACTTTCGAATGACATATGACAATCTTAGATGTCATCTAAACTCACCGATAAAAATCACTTTGAGTGAGCCACATTGAAAAAATACCCATTACTCAGTCCAGGCAATACAAATTTTGTTAAGTCAATCCACACATGATAGCCACATGGTTTTAGATACATCAATTAATGTACTTTCGATTGACATATGACAATCTTAGATGTCATCTAAACTCAGCGATAAAAATCGCTTTGAGTGAGCCACATTGCAAAAATACCCATTACTAAGTCCAGGCAATACAAATTTTGAATAAGTCAATCCACACATGATAGCCACATGGTTTTAAATACATCAATTAATGTACTTTAGAATGACATATGACAATCTTAGATGTCATCTAAACTCAGCGATAAAAATCACTTTGAGTGAGCCACATTGAAAAAATACCCATTACTAAGTCCAGGCAATACAAATTTTGAATAAGTCAATCCACACATGATAGCCACATGGTTTTAGATACATCAATTAATGTACTTTCGATTGACATATGACAATCTTAGATGTCATTTAAACTCAGCGATAAAAATCGCTTTGAGTGAGCCACATTGCAAAAATACCCATTACTAAGTCCAGGCAATACAAATTTTGAATAAGTCAATCCACACATGATAGCCACATGGTTTTAGATACATCAATTAATGTACTTTCGAATGACATATGACAATCTTAGATGTCATCTAAACTCAGCGATAAAAATCACTTTGAGTGAGCCACATTGAAAAAATACCCATTACTAAGTCCAGGCAATACAAATTTTGAATAAGTCAATCCACACATGATAGCCACATGGTTTTAGATACATCAATTAATGTACTTTCGAATGACATATGACAATCTTAGATGTCATCTAAACTCACCGATAAAAATCACTTTGAGTGAGCCACATTGAAAAAATACCCATTACTCAGTCCAGGCAATACAAATTTTGTTAAGTCAATCCACACATGATAGCCACATGGTTTTAGATACATCAATTAATGTACTTTCGAATGACATATGACAATCTTAGATGTCATCTAAACTCAGCGATAAAAATCACTTTGAGTGAGCCACATTGAAAAAATACCCATTACTAAGTCCAGGCAATACAAATTTTGAATAAGTCAATCCACACATGATAGCCACATGGTTTTAGATACATCAATTAATGTACTTTCGAATGACATATGACAATCTTAGATGTCATCTAAACTCATCGATAAAAATCACTTTGAGTGAGCCACATTGAAAAAATACCCATTACTAAGTCCAGGCAATACAAATTTTGAATAAGTCAATCCAACATGATAGCCACATGGTTTTAGATACATCAATTAATGTACTTTCGAATGACATATGACAATCTTAGATGTCATCTAAACTCACCGATAAAAATCACTTTGAGTGAGCCACATTGAAAAAATACCCATTACTAAGTCCAGGCAATACAAATTTTGAATAAGTCAATCCAACATGATAGCCACATGGTTTTAGATACATCAATTAATGTACTTTCGAATGACATATGACAATCTTAGATGTCATTTAAACTCAGCGATAAAAATCACTTTGAGTGAGCCACATTGAAAAAATACCCATTACTAAGTCCAGGCAATACAAATTTTGAATAAGTCAATCCACACATGATAGCCACATGGTTTTAGATACATCAATTAATGTACTTTCGATTGACATATGACAATCTTAGATGTCATCTAAACTCAGCGATAAAAATCGCTTTGAGTGAGCCACATTGCAAAAATACCCATTACTAAGTCCAGGCAATACAAATTTTGAATAAGTCAATCCACACATGATAGCCACATGGTTTTAGATACATCAATTAATGTACTTTCGAATGACATATGACAATCTTAGATGTCATCTAAACTCACCGATAAAAATCACTTTGAGTGAGCCACATTGAAAAAATACCCATTACTAAGTCCAGGCAATACAAATTTTGAATAAGTCAATCCACACATGATAGCCACATGGTTTTAGATACATCAATTAATGTACTTTCGAATGACATATGACAATCTTAGATGTCATCTAAACTCACCGATAAAAATCACTTTGAGTGAGCCACATTGAAAAAATACCCATTACTAAGTCCAGGCAATACAAATTTTGAATAAGTCAATCCACACATGATAGCCACATGGTTTTAGATACATCAATTAATGTACTTTCGAATGACATATGACAATCTTAGATGTCATCTAAACTCAGCGATAAAAATCACTTTGAGTGAGCCACATTGAAAAAATACCCATTACTAAGTCCAGGCAATACAAATTTTGAATAAGTCAATCCACACATGATAGCCACATGGTTTTAGATACATCAATTAATGTACTTTCGAATGACATATGACAATCTTAGATGTCATCTAAACTCACCGATAAAAATCACTTTGAGTGAGCCACATTGAAAAAATACCCATTACTAAGTCCAGGCAATACAAATTTTGAATAAGTCAATCCAACATGATAGCCACATGGTTTTAGATACATCAATTAATGTACTTTCGAATGACATATGACAATCTTAGATGTCATCTAAACTCACCGATAAAAATCACTTTGAGTGAGCCACATTGAAAAAATACCCATTACTAAGTCCAGGCAATACAAATTTTGAATAAGTCAATCCAACATGATAGCCACATGGTTTTAGATACATCAATTAATGTACTTTCGAATGACATATGACAATCTTAGATGTCATCTAAACTCAGCGATAAAAATCACTTTGAGTGAGCCACATTGAAAAAATACCCATTACTAAGTCCAGGCAATACAAATTTTGAATAAGTCAATCCACACATGATAGCCACATGGTTTTAGATACATCAATTAATGTACTTTCGATTGACATATGACAATCTTAGATGTCATCTAAACTCAGCGATAAAAATCGCTTTGAGTGAGCCACATTGCAAAAATACCCATTACTAAGTCCAGGCAATACAAATTTTGAATAAGTCAATCCACACATGATAGCCACATGGTTTTAGATACATCAATTAATGTACTTTCGAATGACATATGACAATCTTAGATGTCATCTAAACTCAGCGATAAAAATCACTTTGAGTGAGCCACATTGAAAAAATACCCATTACTAAGTCCAGGCAATACAAATTTTGAATAAGTCAATCCACACATGATAGCCACATGGTTTTAGATACATCAATTAATGTCTTTCGATTGACATATGACAATCTTAGATGTCATCTAAACTCAGCGATAAAAATCGCTTTGAGTGAGCCACATTGAAAAAATACCCATTACTAAGTCCAGGCAATACAAATTTTGAATAAGTCAATCCACACATGATAGCCACATGGTTTTAGATACATCAATTAATGTACTTTAGATTGACATATGACAATCTTAGATGTCATCTAAACTCAGCGATAAAAATCGCTTTGAGTGAGCCACATTGCAAAAATACCCATTACTAAGTCCAGGCAATACAAATTTTGAATAAGTCAATCCACACATGATAGCCACATGGTTTTAAATACATCAATTAATGTACTTTAGAATGACATATGACAATCTTAGATGTCATCTAAACTCAGCGATAAAAATCACTTTGAGTGAGCCACATTGAAAAAATACCCATTACTAAGTCCAGGCAATACAAATTTTGAATAAGTCAATCCACACATGATAGCCACATGGTTTTAGATACATCAATTAATGTACTTTCGATTGACATATGACAATCTTAGATGTCATTTAAACTCAGCGATAAAAATCGCTTTGAGTGAGCCACGTTGCAAAAATACCCATTACTAAGTCCAGGCAATACAAATTTTGAATAAGTCAATCCACACATGATAGCCACATGGTTTTAGATACATCAATTAATGTACTTTCGAATGACATATGACAATCTTAGATGTCATCTAAACTCAGCGATAAAAATCACTTTGAGTGAGCCACATTGAAAAAATACCCATTACTAAGTCCAGGCAATACAAATTTTGAATAAGTCAATCCACACATGATAGCCACATGGTTTTAGATACATCAATTAATGTACTTTCGAATGACATATGACAATCTTAGATGTCATCTAAACTCACCGATAAAAATCACTTTGAGTGAGCCACATTGAAAAAATACCCATTACTAAGTCCAGGCAATACAAATTTTGAATAAGTCAATCCACACATGATAGCCACATGGTTTTAGATACATCAATTAATGTACTTTCGAATGACATATGACAATCTTAGATGTCATCTAAACTCACCGATAAAAATCACTTTGAGTGAGCCACATTGAAAAAATACCCATTACTAAGTCCAGGCAATACAAATTTTGAATAAGTCAATCCACACATGATAGCCACATGGTTTTAGATACATCAATTAATGTACTTTCGAATGACATATGACAATCTTAGATGTCATCTAAACTCAGCGATAAAAATCACTTTGAGTGAGCCACATTGAAAAAATACCCATTACTAAGTCAAGGCAATACAAATTTTGAATAAGTCAATCCACACATGATAGCCACATGGTTTTAGATACATCAATTAATGTACTTTCGAATGACATATGACAATCTTAGATGTCATCTAAACTCACCGATAAAAATCACTTTGAGTGAGCCACATTGAAAAAATACCCATTACTAAGTCCAGGCAATACAAATTTTGAATAAGTCAATCCAACATGATAGCCACATGGTTTTAGATACATCAATTAATGTACTTTCGAATGACATATGACAATCTTAGATGTCATCTAAACTCAGCGATAAAAATCACTTTGAGTGAGCCACATTGAAAAAATACCCATTACTAAGTCCAGGCAATACAAATTTTGAATAAGTCAATCCACACATGATAGCCACATGGTTTTAGATACATCAATTAATGTACTTTCGATTGACATATGACAATCTTAGATGTCATCTAAACTCAGCGATAAAAATCACTTTGAGTGAGCCACATTGAAAAAATACCCATTACTAAGTCCAGGCAATACAAATTTTGAATAAGTCAATCCACACATGATAGCCACATGGTTTTAGATACATCAATTAATGTACTTTCGATTGACATATGACAATCTTAGATGTCATCTAAACTCAGCGATAAAAATCGCTTTGAGTGAGCCACATTGCAAAAATACCCATTACTAAGTCCAGGCAATACAAATTTTGAATAAGTCAATCCACACATGATAGCCACATGGTTTTAAATACATCAATTAATGTACTTTAGAATGACATATGACAATCTTAGATGTCATCTAAACTCAGCGATAAAAATCACTTTGAGTGAGCCACATTGAAAAAATACCGATTACTAAGTCCAGGCAATACAAATTTTGAATAAGTCAATCCACACATGATAGCCACATGGTTTTAGATACATCAATTAATGTACTTTCGATTGACATATGACAATCTTAGATGTCATCTAAACTCAGCGATAAAAATCGCTTTGAGTGAGCCACATTGCAAAAATACCCATTACTAAGTCCAGGCAATACAAATTTTGAATAAGTCAATCCACACATGATAGCCACATGGTTTTAGATACATCAATTAATGTACTTTCGATTGACATATGACAATCTTAGATGTCATCTAAACTCAGCGATAAAAATCGCTTTGAGTGAGCCACATTGCAAAAATACCCATTACTAAGTCCAGGCAATACAAATTTTGAATAAGTCAATCCACACATGATAGCCACATGGTTTTAGATACATCAATTAATGTACTTTCGAATGACATATGACAATCTTAGATGTCATCTAAACTCAGCGATAAAAATCACTTTGAGTGAGCCACATTGAAAAAATACCCATTACTAAGTCCAGGCAATACAAATTTTGAATAAGTCAATCCACACATGATAGCCACATGGTTTTAGATACATCAATTAATGTACTTTCGAATGACATATGACAATCTTAGATGTCATCTAAACTCACCGATAAAAATCACTTTGAGTGAGCCACATTGAAAAAATACCCATTACTAAGTCCAGGCAATACAAATTTTGAATAAGTCAATCCACACATGATAGCCACATGGTTTTAGATACATCAATTAATGTACTTTCGATTGACATATGACAATCTTAGATGTCATATAAACTCAGCGATAAAAATCGCTTTGAGTGAGCCACATTGCAAAAATACCCATTACTAAGTCCAGGCAATACAAATTTTGAATAAGTCAATCCACACATGATAGCCACATGGTTTTAAATACATCAATTAATGTACTTTAGAATGACATATGACAATCTTAGATGTCATCTAAACTCAGCGATAAAAATCACTTTGAGTGAGCCACATTGAAAAAATACCGATTACTAAGTCCAGGCAATACAAATTTTGAATAAGTCAATCCACACATGATAGCCACATGGTTTTAGATACATCAATTAATGTACTTTCGAATGACATATGACAATCTTAGATGTCATCTAAACTCACCGATAAAAATCACTTTGAGTGAGCCACATTGAAAAAATACCCATTACTAAGTCCAGGCAATACAAATTTTGAATAAGTCAATCCAACATGATAGCCACATGGTTTTAGATACATCAATTAATGTACTTTCGAATGACATATGACAATCTTAGATGTCATCTAAACTCAGCGATAAAAATCACTTTGAGTGAGCCACATTGAAAAAATACCCATTACTAAGTCCAGGCAATACAAATTTTGAATAAGTCAATCCACACATGATAGCCACATGGTTTTAGATACATCAATTAATGTACTTTCGATTGACATATGACAATCTTAGATGTCATCTAAACTCAGCGATAAAAATCGCTTTGAGTGAGCCACATTGCAAAAATACCCATTACTAAGTCCAGGCAATACAAATTTTGAATAAGTCAATCCACACATGATAGCCACATGGTTTTAGATACATCAATTAATGTACTTTCGATTGACATATGACAATCTTAGATGTCATCTAAACTCAGCGATAAAAATCGCTTTGAGTGAGCCACATTGAAAAAATACCCATTACTAAGTCCAGGCAATACAAATTTTGAATAAGTCAATCCACACATGATAGCCACATGGTTTTAGATACATCAATTAATGTACTTTAGATTGACATATGACAATCTTAGATGTCATCTAAACTCAGCGATAAAAATCGCTTTGAGTGAGCCACATTGCAAAAATACCCATTACTAAGTCCAGGCAATACAAATTTTGAATAAGTCAATCCACACATGATAGCCACATGGTTTTAAATACATCAATTAATGTACTTTAGAATGACATATGACAATCTTAGATGTCATCTAAACTCAGCGATAAAAATCACTTTGAGTGAGCCACATTGAAAAAATACCCATTACTAAGTCCAGGCAATACAAATTTTGAATAAGTCAATCCACACATGATAGCCACATGGTTTTAGATACATCAATTAATGTACTTTCGATTGACATATGACAATCTTAGATGTCATTTAAACTCAGCGATAAAAATCGCTTTGAGTGAGCCACGTTGCAAAAATACCCATTACTAAGTCCAGGCAATACAAATTTTGAATAAGTCAATCCACACATGATAGCCACATGGTTTTAGATACATCAATTAATGTACTTTCGAATGACATATGACAATCTTAGATGTCATCTAAACTCAGCGATAAAAATCACTTTGAGTGAGCCACATTGAAAAAATACCCATTACTAAGTCCAGGCAATACAAATTTTGAATAAGTCAATCCACACATGATTGCCACATGGTTTTAGATACATCAATTAATGTACTTTCGAATGACATATGACAATCTTAGATGTCATCTAAACTCACCGATAAAAATCACTTTGAGTGAGCCACATTGAAAAAATACCCATTACTAAGTCCAGGCAATACAAATTTTGAATAAGTCAATCCACACATGATAGCCACATGGTTTTAGATACATCAATTAATGTACTTTCGAATGACATATGACAATCTTAGATGTCATCTAAACTCACCGATAAAAATCACTTTGAGTGAGCCACATTGAAAAAATACCCATTACTAAGTCCAGGCAATACAAATTTTGAATAAGTCAATCCACACATGATAGCCACATGGTTTTAGATACATCAATTAATGTACTTTCGAATGACATATGACAATCTTAGATGTCATCTAAACTCAGCGATAAAAATCACTTTGAGTGAGCCACATTGAAAAAATACCCATTACTAAGTCAAGGCAATACAAATTTTGAATAAGTCAATCCACACATGATAGCCACATGGTTTTAGATACATCAATTAATGTACTTTCGAATGACATATGACAATCTTAGATGTCATCTAAACTCACCGATAAAAATCACTTTGAGTGAGCCACATTGAAAAAATACCCATTACTAAGTCCAGGCAATACAAATTTTGAATAAGTCAATCCAACATGATAGCCACATGGTTTTAGATACATCAATTAATGTACTTTCGAATGACATATGACAATCTTAGATGTCATCTAAACTCAGCGATAAAAATCACTTTGAGTGAGCCACATTGAAAAAATACCCATTACTAAGTCCAGGCAATACAAATTTTGAATAAGTCAATCCACACATGATAGCCACATGGTTTTAGATACATCAATTAATGTACTTTCGATTGACATATGACAATCTTAGATGTCATCTAAACTCAGCGATAAAAATCACTTTGAGTGAGCCACATTGAAAAAATACCCATTACTAAGTCCAGGCAATACAAATTTTGAATAAGTCAATCCACACATGATAGCCACATGGTTTTAGATACATCAATTAATGTACTTTCGATTGACATATGACAATCTTAGATGTCATCTAAACTCAGCGATAAAAATCGCTTTGAGTGAGCCACATTGCAAAAATACCCATTACTAAGTCCAGGCAATACAAATTTTGAATAAGTCAATCCACACATGATAGCCACATGGTTTTAAATACATCAATTAATGTACTTTAGAATGACATATGACAATCTTAGATGTCATCTAAACTCAGCGATAAAAATCACTTTGAGTGAGCCACATTGAAAAAATACCGATTACTAAGTCCAGGCAATACAAATTTTGAATAAGTCAATCCACACATGATAGCCACATGGTTTTAGATACATCAATTAATGTACTTTCGATTGACATATGACAATCTTAGATGTCATCTAAACTCAGCGATAAAAATCGCTTTGAGTGAGCCACATTGCAAAAATACCCATTACTAAGTCCAGGCAATACAAATTTTGAATAAGTCAATCCACACATGATAGCCACATGGTTTTAGATACATCAATTAATGTACTTTCGATTGACATATGACAATCTTAGATGTCATCTAAACTCAGCGATAAAAATCGCTTTGAGTGAGCCACATTGCAAAAATACCCATTACTAAGTCCAGGCAATACAAATTTTGAATAAGTCAATCCACACATGATAGCCACATGGTTTTAGATACATCAATTAATGTACTTTCGAATGACATATGACAATCTTAGATGTCATCTAAACTCAGCGATAAAAATCACTTTGAGTGAGCCACATTGAAAAAATACCCATTACTAAGTCCAGGCAATACAAATTTTGAATAAGTCAATCCACACATGATAGCCACATGGTTTTAGATACATCAATTAATGTACTTTCGAATGACATATGACAATCTTAGATGTCATCTAAACTCACCGATAAAAATCACTTTGAGTGAGCCACATTGAAAAAATACCCATTACTAAGTCCAGGCAATACAAATTTTGAATAAGTCAATCCACACATGATAGCCACATGGTTTTAGATACATCAATTAATGTACTTTCGAATGACATATGACAATCTTAGATGTCATCTAAACTCACCGATAAAAATCACTTTGAGTGAGCCACATTGAAAAAATACCCATTACTAAGTCCAGGCAATACAAATTTTGAATAAGTCAATCCACACATGATAGCCACATGGTTTTAGATACATCAATTAATGTACTTTCGATTGACATATGACAATCTTAGATGTCATATAAACTCAGCGATAAAAATCGCTTTGAGTGAGCCACATTGCAAAAATACCCATTACTAAGTCCAGGCAATACAAATTTTGAATAAGTCAATCCACACATGATAGCCACATGGTTTTAAATACATCAATTAATGTACTTTAGAATGACATATGACAATCTTAGATGTCATCTAAACTCAGCGATAAAAATCACTTTGAGTGAGCCACATTGAAAAAATACCGATTACTAAGTCCAGGCAATACAAATTTTGAATAAGTCAATCCACACATGATAGCCACATGGTTTTAGATACATCAATTAATGTACTTTCGAATGACATATGACAATCTTAGATGTCATCTAAACTCAGCGATAAAAATCACTTTGAGTGAGCCACATTGAAAAAATACCCATTACTAAGTCCAGGCAATACAAATTTTGAATAAGTCAATCCACACATGATAGCCACATGGTTTTAGATACATCAATTAATGTACTTTCGATTGACATATGACAATCTTAGATGTCATCTAAACTCAGCGATAAAAATCGCTTTGAGTGAGCCACATTGCAAAAATACCCATTACTAAGTCCAGGCAATACAAATTTTGAATAAGTCAATCCACACATGATAGCCACATGGTTTTAGATACATAAATTAATGTACTTTCGAATGACATATGACAATCTTAGATGTCATCTAAACTCAGCGATAAAAATCGCTTTGAGTGAGCCACATTGAAAAAATACCCATTACTAAGTCCAGGCAATACAAATTTTGAATAAGTCAATCCACACATGATAGCCACATGGTTTTAGATACATCAATTAATGTACTTTCGAATGACATATGACAATCTTAGATGTCATCTAAACTCACCGATAAAAATCACTTTGAGTGAGCCACATTGAAAAAATACCCATTACTAAGTCCAGGCAATACAAATTTTGAATAAGTCAATCCACACATGATAGCCACATGGTTTTAGATACATCAATTAATGTACTTTCGAATGACATATGACAATCTTAGATGTCATCTAAACTCACCGATAAAAATCACTTTGAGTGAGCCACATTGAAAAAATACCCATTACTAAGTCCAGGCAATACAAATTTTGAATAAGTCAATCCAACATGATAGCCACATGGTTTTAGATACATCAATTAATGTACTTTCGAATGACATATGACAATCTTAGATGTCATCTAAACTCAGCGATAAAAATCACTTTGAGTGAGCCACATTGAAAAAATACCCATTACTAAGTCCAGGCAATACAAATTTTGAATAAGTCAATCCACACATGATAGCCACATGGTTTTAGATACATCAATTAATGTACTTTCGATTGACATATGACAATCTTAGATGTCATCTAAACTCAGCGATAAAAATCACTTTGAGTGAGCCACATTGAAAAAATACCCATTACTAAATCCAGGCAATACAAATTTTGAATAAGTCAATCCACACATGATAGCCACATGGTTTTAGATACATCAATTAATGTACTTTCGATTGACATATGACAATCTTAGATGTCATCTAAACTCAGCGATAAAAATCGCTTTGAGTGAGCCACATTGCAAAAATACCCATTACTAAGTCCAGGCAATACAAATTTTGAATAAGTCAATCCACACATGATAGCCACATGGTTTTAAATACATCAAT
Source organism: Meloidogyne enterolobii (assembly GCA_963681835.1). Taxonomy (NCBI): domain Eukaryota; kingdom Metazoa; phylum Nematoda; class Chromadorea; order Rhabditida; family Meloidogynidae; genus Meloidogyne; species Meloidogyne enterolobii. The sequence continues at coordinate 235,312 of CAVMJV010000145.1, forward strand.
TAATGTACTTTAGAATGACATATGACAATCTTAGATGTCATCTAAACTCAGCGATAAAAATCACTTTGAGTGAGCCACATTGAAAAAATACCGATTACTAAGTCCAGGCAATACAAATTTTGAATAAGTCAATCCACACATGATAGCCACATGGTTTTAGATACATCAATTAATGTACTTTCGATTGACATATGACAATCTTAGATGTCATCTAAACTCAGCGATAAAAATCGCTTTGAGTGAGCCACATTGCAAAAATACCCATTACTAAGTCCAGGCAATACAAATTTTGAATAAGTCAATCCACACATGATAGCCACATGGTTTTAGATACATCAATTAATGTACTTTCGAATGACATATGACAATCTTAGATGTCATCTAAACTCACCGATAAAAATCACTTTGAGTGAGCCACATTGAAAAAATACCCATTACTAAGTCCAGGCAATACAAATTTTGAATAAGTCAATCCACACATGATAGCCACATGGTTTTAGATACATCAATTAATGTACTTTCGAATGACATATGACAATCTTAGATGTCATCTAAACTCACCGATAAAAATCACTTTGAGTGAGCCACATTGAAAAAATACCCATTACTAAGTCCAGGCAATACAAATTTTGAATAAGTCAATCCAACATGATAGCCACATGGTTTTAGATACATCAATTAATGTACTTTCGAATGACATATGACAATCTTAGATGTCATCTAAACTCAGCGATAAAAATCACTTTGAGTGAGCCACATTGAAAAAATACCCATTACTAAGTCCAGGCAATACAAATTTTGAATAAGTCAATCCACACATGATAGCCACATGGTTTTAGATACATCAATTAATGTACTTTCGATTGACATATGACAATCTTAGATGTCATCTAAACTCAGCGATAAAAATCACTTTGAGTGAGCCACATTGAAAAAATACCCATTACTAAGTCCAGGCAATACAAATTTTGAATAAGTCAATCCACACATGATAGCCACATGGTTTTAGATACATCAATTAATGTACTTTCGATTGACATATGACAATCTTAGATGTCATCTAAACTCAGCGATAAAAATCACTTTGAGTGAGCCACATTGAAAAAATACCCATTACTAAGTCCAGGCAATACAAATTTTGAATAAGTCAATCCACACATGATAGCCACATGGTTTTAGATACATCAATTAATGTACTTTCGATTGACATATGACAATCTTAGATGTCATCTAAACTCAGCGATAAAAATCGCTTTGAGTGAGCCACATTGCAAAAATACCCATTACTAAGTCCAGGCAATACAAATTTTGAATAAGTCAATCCACACATGATAGCCACATGGTTTTAAATACATCAATTAATGTACTTTAGAATGACATATGACAATCTTAGATGTCATCTAAACTCAGCGATAAAAATCACTTTGAGTGAGCCACATTGAAAAAATACCGATTACTAAGTCCAGGCAATACAAATTTTGAATAAGTCAATCCACACATGATAGCCACATGGTTTTAGATACATCAATTAATGTACTTTCGATTGACATATGACAATCTTAGATGTCATCTAAACTCAGCGATAAAAATCGCTTTGAGTGAGCCACATTGCAAAAATACCCATTACTAAGTCCAGGCAATACAAATTTTGAATAAGTCAATCCACACATGATAGCCACATGGTTTTAGATACATCAATTAATGTACTTTCGATTGACATATGACAATCTTAGATGTCATCTAAACTCAGCGATAAAAATCGCTTTGAGTGAGCCACATTGCAAAAATACCCATTACTAAGTCCAGGCAATACAAATTTTGAATAAGTCAATCCACACATGATAGCCACATGGTTTTAGATACATCAATTAATGTACTTTCGAATGACATATGACAATCTTAGATGTCATCTAAACTCAGCGATAAAAATCACTTTGAGTGAGCCACATTGAAAAAATACCCATTACTAAGTCCAGGCAATACAAATTTTGAATAAGTCAATCCACACATGATAGCCACATGGTTTTAGATACATCAATTAATGTACTTTCGAATGACATATGACAATCTTAGATGTCATCTAAACTCACCGATAAAAATCACTTTGAGTGAGCCACATTGAAAAAATACCCATTACTAAGTCCAGGCAATACAAATTTTGAATAAGTCAATCCACACATGATAGCCACATGGTTTTAGATACATCAATTAATGTACTTTCGATTGACATATGACAATCTTAGATGTCATATAAACTCAGCGATAAAAATCGCTTTGAGTGAGCCACATTGCAAAAATACCCATTACTAAGTCCAGGCAATACAAATTTTGAATAAGTCAATCCACACATGATAGCCACATGGTTTTAAATACATCAATTAATGTACTTTAGAATGACATATGACAATCTTAGATGTCATCTAAACTCAGCGATAAAAATCACTTTGAGTGAGCCACATTGAAAAAATACCGATTACTAAGTCCAGGCAATACAAATTTTGAATAAGTCAATCCACACATGATAGCCACATGGTTTTAGATACATCAATTAATGTACTTTCGAATGACATATGACAATCTTAGATGTCATCTAAACTCACCGATAAAAATCACTTTGAGTGAGCCACATTGAAAAAATACCCATTACTAAGTCCAGGCAATACAAATTTTGAATAAGTCAATCCAACATGATAGCCACATGGTTTTAGATACATCAATTAATGTACTTTCGAATGACATATGACAATCTTAGATGTCATCTAAACTCAGCGATAAAAATCACTTTGAGTGAGCCACATTGAAAAAATACCCATTACTAAGTCCAGGCAATACAAATTTTGAATAAGTCAATCCACACATGATAGCCACATGGTTTTAGATACATCAATTAATGTACTTTCGATTGACATATGACAATCTTAGATGTCATCTAAACTCAGCGATAAAAATCGCTTTGAGTGAGCCACATTGCAAAAATACCCATTACTAAGTCCAGGCAATACAAATTTTGAATAAGTCAATCCACACATGATAGCCACATGGTTTTAGATACATAAATTAATGTACTTTCGAATGACATATGACAATCTTAGATGTCATCTAAACTCAGCGATAAAAATCGCTTTGAGTGAGCCACATTGAAAAAATACCCATTACTAAGTCCAGGCAATACAAATTTTGAATAAGTCAATCCACACATGATAGCCACATGGTTTTAGATACATCAATTAATGTACTTTCGAATGACATATGACAATCTTAGATGTCATCTAAACTCACCGATAAAAATCACTTTGAGTGAGCCACATTGAAAAAATACCCATTACTAAGTCCAGGCAATACAAATTTTGAATAAGTCAATCCACACATGATAGCCACATGGTTTTAGATACATCAATTAATGTACTTTCGAATGACATATGACAATCTTAGATGTCATCTAAACTCACCGATAAAAATCACTTTGAGTGAGCCACATTGAAAAAATACCCATTACTAAGTCCAGGCAATACAAATTTTGAATAAGTCAATCCAACATGATAGCCACATGGTTTTAGATACATCAATTAATGTACTTTCGAATGACATATGACAATCTTAGATGTCATCTAAACTCAGCGATAAAAATCACTTTGAGTGAGCCACATTGAAAAAATACCCATTACTAAGTCCAGGCAATACAAATTTTGAATAAGTCAATCCACACATGATAGCCACATGGTTTTAGATACATCAATTAATGTACTTTCGATTGACATATGACAATCTTAGATGTCATCTAAACTCAGCGATAAAAATCACTTTGAGTGAGCCACATTGAAAAAATACCCATTACTAAGTCCAGGCAATACAAATTTTGAATAAGTCAATCCACACATGATAGCCACATGGTTTTAGATACATCAATTAATGTACTTTCGATTGACATATGACAATCTTAGATGTCATCTAAACTCAGCGATAAAAATCACTTTGAGTGAGCCACATTGAAAAAATACCCATTACTAAGTCCAGGCAATACAAATTTTGAATAAGTCAATCCACACATGATAGCCACATGGTTTTAGATACATCAATTAATGTACTTTCGATTGACATATGACAATCTTAGATGTCATCTAAACTCAGCGATAAAAATCGCTTTGAGTGAGCCACATTGCAAAAATACCCATTACTAAGTCCAGGCAATACAAATTTTGAATAAGTCAATCCACACATGATAGCCACATGGTTTTAAATACATCAATTAATGTACTTTAGAATGACATATGACAATCTTAGATGTCATCTAAACTCAGCGATAAAAATCACTTTGAGTGAGCCACATTGAAAAAATACCGATTACTAAGTCCAGGCAATACAAATTTTGAATAAGTCAATCCACACATGATAGCCACATGGTTTTAGATACATCAATTAATGTACTTTCGATTGACATATGACAATCTTAGATGTCATCTAAACTCAGCGATAAAAATCGCTTTGAGTGAGCCACATTGCAAAAATACCCATTACTAAGTCCAGGCAATACAAATTTTGAATAAGTCAATCCACACATGATAGCCACATGGTTTTAGATACATCAATTAATGTACTTTCGATTGACATATGACAATCTTAGATGTCATCTAAACTCAGCGATAAAAATCACTTTGAGTGAGCCACATTGAAAAAATACCCATTACTAAG
>CAVMJV010000145.1:245000-403099 GCA_963681835.1 Meloidogyne enterolobii
GATGTCATCTAAACTCACCGATAAAAATCACTTTGAGTGAGCCACATTGAAAAAATACCCATTACTAAGTCCAGGCAATACAAATTTTGAATAAGTCAATCCAACATGATAGCCACATGGTTTTAGATACATCAATTAATGTACTTTCGAATGACATATGACAATCTTAGATGTCATCTAAACTCAGCGATAAAAATCACTTTGAGTGAGCCACATTGAAAAAATACCCATTACTAAGTCCAGGCAATACAAATTTTGAATAAGTCAATCCACACATGATAGCCACATGGTTTTAGATACATCAATTAATGTACTTTCGATTGACATATGACAATCTTAGATGTCATCTAAACTCAGCGATAAAAATCACTTTGAGTGAGCCACATTGAAAAAATACCCATTACTAAGTCCAGGCAATACAAATTTTGAATAAGTCAATCCACACATGATAGCCACATGGTTTTAGATACATCAATTAATGTACTTTCGATTGACATATGACAATCTTAGATGTCATCTAAACTCAGCGATAAAAATCGCTTTGAGTGAGCCACATTGCAAAAATACCCATTACTAAGTCCAGGCAATACAAATTTTGAATAAGTCAATCCACACATGATAGCCACATGGTTTTAAATACATCAATTAATGTACTTTAGAATGACATATGACAATCTTAGATGTCATCTAAACTCAGCGATAAAAATCACTTTGAGTGAGCCACATTGAAAAAATACCGATACTAAGTCCAGGCAATACAAATTTTGAATAAGTCAATCCACACATGATAGCCACATGGTTTTAGATACATCAATTAATGTACTTTCGATTGACATATGACAATCTTAGATGTCATCTAAACTCAGCGATAAAAATCGCTTTGAGTGAGCCACATTGCAAAAATACCCATTACTAAGTCCAGGCAATACAAATTTTGAATAAGTCAATCCACACATGATAGCCACATGGTTTTAAATACATCAATTAATGTACTTTAGAATGACATATGACAATCTTAGATGTCATCTAAACTCAGCGATAAAAATCACTTTGAGTGAGCCACATTGAAAAAATACCGATTACTAAGTCCAGGCAATACAAATTTTGAATAAGTCAATCCACACATGATAGCCACATGGTTTTAGATACATCAATTAATGTACTTTCGATTGACATATGACAATCTTAGATGTCATCTAAACTCAGCGATAAAAATCGCTTTGAGTGAGCCACATTGCAAAAATACCCATTACTAAGTCCAGGCAATACAAATTTTGAATAAGTCAATCCACACATGATAGCCACATGGTTTTAGATACATCAATTAATGTACTTTCGATTGACATATGACAATCTTAGATGTCATCTAAACTCAGCGATAAAAATCGCTTTGAGTGAGCCACATTGCAAAAATACCCATTACTAAGTCCAGGCAATACAAATTTTGAATAAGTCAATCCACACATGATAGCCACATGGTTTTAGATACATCAATTAATGTACTTTCGAATGACATATGACAATCTTAGATGTCATCTAAACTCAGCGATAAAAATCACTTTGAGTGAGCCACATTGAAAAAATACCCATTACTAAGTCCAGGCAATACAAATTTTGAATAAGTCAATCCACACATGATAGCCACATGGTTTTAGATACATCAATTAATGTACTTTCGAATGACATATGACAATCTTAGATGTCATCTAAACTCACCGATAAAAATCACTTTGAGTGAGCCACATTGAAAAAATACCCATTACTAAGTCCAGGCAATACAAATTTTGAATAAGTCAATCCAACATGATAGCCACATGGTTTTAGATACATCAATTAATGTACTTTCGAATGACATATGACAATCTTAGATGTCATCTAAACTCAGCGATAAAAATCACTTTGAGTGAGCCACATTGAAAAAATACCCATTACTAAGTCCAGGCAATACAAATTTTGAATAAGTCAATCCACACATGATAGCCACATGGTTTTAGATACATCAATTAATGTACTTTCGATTGACATATGACAATCTTAGATGTCATCTAAACTCAGCGATAAAAATCACTTTGAGTGAGCCACATTGAAAAAATACCGATTACTAAGTCCAGGCAATACAAATTTTGAATAAGTCAATCCACACATGATAGCCACATGGTTTTAGATACATCAATTAATGTACTTTCGAATGACATATGACAATCTTAGATGTCATCTAAACTCACCGATAAAAATCACTTTGAGTGAGCCACATTGAAAAAATACCCATTACTAAGTCCAGGCAATACAAATTTTGAATAAGTCAATCCAACATGATAGCCACATGGTTTTAGATACATCAATTAATGTACTTTCGAATGACATATGACAATCTTAGATGTCATCTAAACTCAGCGATAAAAATCACTTTGAGTGAGCCACATTGAAAAAATACCCATTACTAAGTCCAGGCAATACAAATTTTGAATAAGTCAATCCACACATGATAGCCACATGGTTTTAGATACATCAATTAATGTACTTTCGATTGACATATGACAATCTTAGATGTCATCTAAACTCAGCGATAAAAATCGCTTTGAGTGAGCCACATTGCAAAAATACCCATTACTAAGTCCAGGCAATACAAATTTTGAATAAGTCAATCCACACATGATAGCCACATGGTTTTAGATACATAAATTAATGTACTTTCGAATGACATATGACAATCTTAGATGTCATCTAAACTCAGCGATAAAAATCGCTTTGAGTGAGCCACATTGAAAAAATACCCATTACTAAGTCCAGGCAATACAAATTTTGAATAAGTCAATCCACACATGATAGCCACATGGTTTTAGATACATCAATTAATGTACTTTCGAATGACATATGACAATCTTAGATGTCATCTAAACTCACCGATAAAAATCACTTTGAGTGAGCCACATTGAAAAAATACCCATTACTAAGTCCAGGCAATACAAATTTTGAATAAGTCAATCCACACATGATAGCCACATGGTTTTAGATACATCAATTAATGTACTTTCGAATGACATATGACAATCTTAGATGTCATCTAAACTCACCGATAAAAATCACTTTGAGTGAGCCACATTGAAAAAATACCCATTACTAAGTCCAGGCAATACAAATTTTGAATAAGTCAATCCAACATGATAGCCACATGGTTTTAGATACATCAATTAATGTACTTTCGAATGACATATGACAATCTTAGATGTCATCTAAACTCAGCGATAAAAATCACTTTGAGTGAGCCACATTGAAAAAATACCCATTACTAAGTCCAGGCAATACAAATTTTGAATAAGTCAATCCACACATGATAGCCACATGGTTTTAGATACATCAATTAATGTACTTTCGATTGACATATGACAATCTTAGATGTCATCTAAACTCAGCGATAAAAATCACTTTGAGTGAGCCACATTGAAAAAATACCCATTACTAAGTCCAGGCAATACAAATTTTGAATAAGTCAATCCACACATGATAGCCACATGGTTTTAGATACATCAATTAATGTACTTTCGATTGACATATGACAATCTTAGATGTCATCTAAACTCAGCGATAAAAATCGCTTTGAGTGAGCCACATTGCAAAAATACCCATTACTAAGTCCAGGCAATACAAATTTTGAATAAGTCAATCCACACATGATAGCCACATGGTTTTAAATACATCAATTAATGTACTTTAGAATGACATATGACAATCTTAGATGTCATCTAAACTCAGCGATAAAAATCACTTTGAGTGAGCCACATTGAAAAAATACCGATACTAAGTCCAGGCAATACAAATTTTGAATAAGTCAATCCACACATGATAGCCACATGGTTTTAAATACATCAATTAATGTACTTTAGAATGACATATGACAATCTTAGATGTCATCTAAACTCACCGATAAAAATCACTTTGAGTGAGCCACATTGAAAAAATACCCATTACTAAGTCCAGGCAATACAAATTTTGAATAAGTCAATCCACACATGATAGCCACATGGTTTTAGATACATCAATTAATGTACTTTCGAATGACATATGACAATCTTAGATGTCATCTAAACTCACCGATAAAAATCACTTTGAGTGAGCCACATTGAAAAAATACCCATTACTAAGTCCAGGCAATACAAATTTTGAATAAGTCAATCCAACATGATAGCCACATGGTTTTAGATACATCAATTAATGTACTTTCGAATGACATATGACAATCTTAGATGTCATCTAAACTCAGCGATAAAAATCACTTTGAGTGAGCCACATTGAAAAAATACCCATTACTAAGTCCAGGCAATACAAATTTTGAATAAGTCAATCCACACATGATAGCCACATGGTTTTAGATACATCAATTAATGTACTTTCGATTGACATATGACAATCTTAGATGTCATCTAAACTCAGCGATAAAAATCACTTTGAGTGAGCCACATTGAAAAAATACCCATTACTAAGTCCAGGCAATACAAATTTTGAATAAGTCAATCCACACATGATAGCCACATGGTTTTAGATACATCAATTAATGTACTTTCGATTGACATATGACAATCTTAGATGTCATCTAAACTCAGCGATAAAAATCGCTTTGAGTGAGCCACATTGCAAAAATACCCATTACTAAGTCCAGGCAATACAAATTTTGAATAAGTCAATCCACACATGATAGCCACATGGTTTTAAATACATCAATTAATGTACTTTAGAATGACATATGACAATCTTAGATGTCATCTAAACTCAGCGATAAAAATCACTTTGAGTGAGCCACATTGAAAAAATACCGATACTAAGTCCAGGCAATACAAATTTTGAATAAGTCAATCCACACATGATAGCCACATGGTTTTAGATACATCAATTAATGTACTTTCGAATGACATATGACAATCTTAGATGTCATCTAAACTCACCGATAAAAATCACTTTGAGTGAGCCACATTGAAAAAATACCCATTACTAAGTCCAGGCAATACAAATTTTGAATAAGTCAATCCACACATGATAGCCACATGGTTTTAGATACATCAATTAATGTACTTTCGAATGACATATGACAATCTTAGATGTCATCTAAACTCACCGATAAAAATCACTTTGAGTGAGCCACATTGAAAAAATACCCATTACTAAGTCCAGGCAATACAAATTTTGAATAAGTCAATCCACACATGATAGCCACATGGTTTTAGATACATCAATTAATGTACTTTCGAATGACATATGACAATCTTAGATGTCATCTAAACTCACCGATAAAAATCACTTTGAGTGAGCCACATTGAAAAAATACCCATTACTAAGTCCAGGCAATACAAATTTTGAATAAGTCAATCCAACATGATAGCCACATGGTTTTAGATACATCAATTAATGTACTTTCGAATGACATATGACAATCTTAGATGTCATCTAAACTCAGCGATAAAAATCACTTTGAGTGAGCCACATTGAAAAAATACCCATTACTAAGTCCAGGCAATACAAATTTTGAATAAGTCAATCCACACATGATAGCCACATGGTTTTAGATACATCAATTAATGTACTTTCGATTGACATATGACAATCTTAGATGTCATCTAAACTCAGCGATAAAAATCACTTTGAGTGAGCCACATTGAAAAAATACCCATTACTAAGTCCAGGCAATACAAATTTTGAATAAGTCAATCCACACATGATAGCCACATGGTTTTAGATACATCAATTAATGTACTTTCGATTGACATATGACAATCTTAGATGTCATCTAAACTCAGCGATAAAAATCGCTTTGAGTGAGCCACATTGCAAAAATACCCATTACTAAGTCCAGGCAATACAAATTTTGAATAAGTCAATCCACACATGATAGCCACATGGTTTTAAATACATCAATTAATGTACTTTAGAATGACATATGACAATCTTAGATGTCATCTAAACTCAGCGATAAAAATCACTTTGAGTGAGCCACATTGAAAAAATACCGATACTAAGTCCAGGCAATACAAATTTTGAATAAGTCAATCCACACATGATAGCCACATGGTTTTAAATACATCAATTAATGTACTTTAGAATGACATATGACAATCTTAGATGTCATCTAAACTCACCGATAAAAATCACTTTGAGTGAGCCACATTGAAAAAATACCCATTACTAAGTCCAGGCAATACAAATTTTGAATAAGTCAATCCACACATGATAGCCACATGGTTTTAGATACATCAATTAATGTACTTTCGAATGACATATGACAATCTTAGATGTCATCTAAACTCACCGATAAAAATCACTTTGAGTGAGCCACATTGAAAAAATACCCATTACTAAGTCCAGGCAATACAAATTTTGAATAAGTCAATCCAACATGATAGCCACATGGTTTTAGATACATCAATTAATGTACTTTCGAATGACATATGACAATCTTAGATGTCATCTAAACTCAGCGATAAAAATCACTTTGAGTGAGCCACATTGAAAAAATACCCATTACTAAGTCCAGGCAATACAAATTTTGAATAAGTCAATCCACACATGATAGCCACATGGTTTTAGATACATCAATTAATGTACTTTCGATTGACATATGACAATCTTAGATGTCATCTAAACTCAGCGATAAAAATCACTTTGAGTGAGCCACATTGAAAAAATACCCATTACTAAGTCCAGGCAATACAAATTTTGAATAAGTCAATCCACACATGATAGCCACATGGTTTTAGATACATCAATTAATGTACTTTCGATTGACATATGACAATCTTAGATGTCATCTAAACTCAGCGATAAAAATCGCTTTGAGTGAGCCACATTGCAAAAATACCGATACTAAGTCCAGGCAATACAAATTTTGAATAAGTCAATCCACACATGATAGCCACATGGTTTTAAATACATCAATTAATGTACTTTAGAATGACATATGACAATCTTAGATGTCATCTAAACTCACCGATAAAAATCACTTTGAGTGAGCCACATTGAAAAAATACCCATTACTAAGTCCAGGCAATACAAATTTTGAATAAGTCAATCCACACATGATAGCCACATGGTTTTAGATACATCAATTAATGTACTTTCGAATGACATATGACAATCTTAGATGTCATCTAAACTCACCGATAAAAATCACTTTGAGTGAGCCACATTGAAAAAATACCCATTACTAAGTCCAGGCAATACAAATTTTGAATAAGTCAATCCAACATGATAGCCACATGGTTTTAGATACATCAATTAATGTACTTTCGAATGACATATGACAATCTTAGATGTCATCTAAACTCAGCGATAAAAATCACTTTGAGTGAGCCACATTGAAAAAATACCCATTACTAAGTCCAGGCAATACAAATTTTGAATAAGTCAATCCACACATGATAGCCACATGGTTTTAAATACATCAATTAATGTACTTTAGAATGACATATGACAATCTTAGATGTCATCTAAACTCACCGATAAAAATCACTTTGAGTGAGCCACATTGAAAAAATACCCATTACTAAGTCCAGGCAATACAAATTTTGAATAAGTCAATCCACACATGATAGCCACATGGTTTTAGATACATCAATTAATGTACTTTCGAATGACATATGACAATCTTAGATGTCATCTAAACTCACCGATAAAAATCACTTTGAGTGAGCCACATTGAAAAAATACCCATTACTAAGTCCAGGCAATACAAATTTTGAATAAGTCAATCCACACATGATAGCCACATGGTTTTAGATACATCAATTAATGTACTTTCGAATGACATATGACAATCTTAGATGTCATCTAAACTCAGCGATAAAAATCACTTTGAGTGAGCCACATTGAAAAAATACCGATTACTAAGTCCAGGCAATACAAATTTTGAATAAGTCAATCCACACATGATAGCCACATGGTTTTAGATACATCAATTAATGTACTTTCGATTGACATATGACAATCTTAGATGTCATCTAAACTCAGCGATAAAAATCGCTTTGAGTGAGCCACATTGCAAAAATACCCATTACTAAGTCCAGGCAATACAAATTTTGAATAAGTCAATCCACACATGATAGCCACATGGTTTTAGATACATCAATTAATGTACTTTCGAATGACATATGACAATCTTAGATGTCATCTAAACTCAGCGATAAAAATCACTTTGAGTGAGCCACATTGAAAAAATACCCATTACTAAGTCCAGGCAATACAAATTTTGAATAAGTCAATCCACACATGATAGCCACATGGTTTTAGATACATCAATTAATGTACTTTCGAATGACATATGACAATCTTAGATGTCATCTAAACTCAGCGATAAAAATCGCTTTGAGTGAGCCACATTGCAAAAATACCCATTACTAAGTCCAGGCAATACAAATTTTGAATAAGTCAATCCACACATGATAGCCACATGGTTTTAGATACATCAATTAATGTACTTTCGATTGACATATGACAATCTTAGATGTCATCTAAACTCAGCGATAAAAATCGCTTTGAGTGAGCCACATTGAAAAAATACCCATTACTAAGTCCAGGCAATACAAATTTTGAATAAGTCAATCCACACATGATAGCCACATGGTTTTAGATACATCAATTAATGTACTTTCGATTGACATATGACAATCTTAGATGTCATCTAAACTCAGCGATAAAAATCACTTTGAGTGAGCCACATTGAAAAAATACCCATTACTAAGTCCAGGCAATACAAATTTTGAATAAGTCAATCCACACATGATAGCCACATGGTTTTAGATACATCAATTAATGTACTTTCGATTGACATATGACAATCTTAGATGTCATCTAAACTCAGCGATAAAAATCGCTTTGAGTGAGCCACATTGCAAAAATACCCATTACTAAGTCCAGGCAATACAAATTTTGAATAAGTCAATCCACACATGATAGCCACATGGTTTTAAATACATCAATTAATGTACTTTAGAATGACATATGACAATCTTAGATGTCATCTAAACTCAGCGATAAAAATCACTTTGAGTGAGCCACATTGAAAAAATACCGATTACTAAGTCCAGGCAATACAAATTTTGAATAAGTCAATCCACACATGATAGCCACATGGTTTTAGATACATCAATTAATGTACTTTCGATTGACATATGACAATCTTAGATGTCATCTAAACTCAGCGATAAAAATCGCTTTGAGTGAGCCACATTGCAAAAATACCCATTACTAAGTCCAGGCAATACAAATTTTGAATAAGTCAATCCACACATGATAGCCACATGGTTTTAGATACATCAATTAATGTACTTTCGAATGACATATGACAATCTTAGATGTCATCTAAACTCAGCGATAAAAATCACTTTGAGTGAGCCACATTGAAAAAATACCCATTACTAAGTCCAGGCAATACAAATTTTGAATAAGTCAATCCACACATGATAGCCACATGGTTTTAGATACATCAATTAATGTACTTTCGAATGACATATGACAATCTTAGATGTCATCTAAACTCACCGATAAAAATCACTTTGAGTGAGCCACATTGAAAAAATACCCATTACTAAGTCCAGGCAATACAAATTTTGAATAAGTCAATCCACACATGATAGCCACATGGTTTTAGATACATCAATTAATGTACTTTCGATTGACATATGACAATCTTAGATGTCATATAAACTCAGCGATAAAAATCGCTTTGAGTGAGCCACATTGCAAAAATACCCATTACTAAGTCCAGGCAATACAAATTTTGAATAAGTCAATCCACACATGATAGCCACATGGTTTTAAATACATCAATTAATGTACTTTAGAATGACATATGACAATCTTAGATGTCATCTAAACTCAGCGATAAAAATCACTTTGAGTGAGCCACATTGAAAAAATACCGATTACTAAGTCCAGGCAATACAAATTTTGAATAAGTCAATCCACACATGATAGCCACATGGTTTTAGATACATCAATTAATGTACTTTCGATTGACATATGACAATCTTAGATGTCATCTAAACTCAGCGATAAAAATCGCTTTGAGTGAGCCACATTGCAAAAATACCCATTACTAAGTCCAGGCAATACAAATTTTGAATAAGTCAATCCACACATGATAGCCACATGGTTTTAAATACATCAATTAATGTACTTTAGAATGACATATGACAATCTTAGATGTCATCTAAACTCAGCGATAAAAATCACTTTGAGTGAGCCACATTGAAAAAATACCCATTACTAAGTCCAGGCAATACAAATTTTGAATAAGTCAATCCACACATGATAGCCACATGGTTTTAGATACATCAATTAATGTACTTTCGATTGACATATGCAATCTTAGATGTCATTTAAACTCAGCGATAAAAATCGCTTTGAGTGAGCCACATTGCAAAAATACCCATTACTAAGTCCAGGCAATACAAATTTTGAATAAGTCAATCCACACATGATAGCCACATGGTTTTAGATACATCAATTAATGTACTTTCGAATGACATATGACAATCTTAGATGTCATCTAAACTCACCGATAAAAATCACTTTGAGTGAGCCACATTGAAAAAATACCCATTACTAAGTCCAGGCAATACAAATTTTGAATAAGTCAATCCACACATGATAGCCACATGGTTTTAGATACATCAATTAATGTACTTTCGATTGACATATGACAATCTTAGATGTCATTTAAACTCAGCGATAAAAATCGCTTTGAGTGAGCCACATTGCAAAAATACCCATTACTAAGTCCAGGCAATGCAAATTTTGAATAAGTCAATCCACACATGATAGCCACATGGTTTTAGATACATCAATTAATGTACTTTCGAATGACATATGACAATCTTAGATGTCATCTAAACTCACCGATAAAAATCACTTTGAGTGAGCCACATTGAAAAAATACCCATTACTAAGTCCAGGCAATACAAATTTTGAATAAGTCAATCCAACATGATAGCCACATGGTTTTAGATACATCAATTAATGTACTTTCGATTGACATATGACAATCTTAGATGTCATTTAAACTCAGCGATAAAAATCGCTTTGAGTGAGCCACATTGCAAAAATACCCATTACTAAGTCCAGGCAATACAAATTTTGAATAAGTCAATCCACACATGATAGCCACATGGTTTTAGATACATCAATTAATGTACTTTCGAATGACATATGACAATCTTAGATGTCATCTAAACTCACCGATAAAAATCACTTTGAGTGAGCCACATTGAAAAAATACCCATTACTAAGTCCAGGCAATACAAATTTTGAATAAGTCAATCCAACATGATAGCCACATGGTTTTAGATACATCAATTAATGTACTTTCGAATGACATATGACAATCTTAGATGTCATCTAAACTCAGCGATAAAAATCACTTTGAGTGAGCCACATTGAAAAAATACCCATTACTAAGTCCAGGCAATACAAATTTTGAATAAGTCAATCCACACATGATAGCCACATGGTTTTAGATACATCAATTAATGTACTTTCGATTGACATATGACAATCTTAGATGTCATCTAAACTCAGCGATAAAAATCACTTTGAGTGAGCCACATTGAAAAAATACCCATTACTAAGTCCAGGCAATACAAATTTTGAATAAGTCAATCCACACATGATAGCCACATGGTTTTAGATACATCAATTAATGTACTTTCGATTGACATATGACAATCTTAGATGTCATCTAAACTCAGCGATAAAAATCGCTTTGAGTGAGCCACATTGCAAAAATACCCATTACTAAGTCCAGGCAATACAAATTTTGAATAAGTCAATCCACACATGATAGCCACATGGTTTTAAATACATCAATTAATGTACTTTCGATTGACATATGACAATCTTAGATGTCATCTAAACTCAGCGATAAAAATCGCTTTGAGTGAGCCACATTGCAAAAATACCCATTACTAAGTCCAGGCAATACAAATTTTGAATAAGTCAATCCACACATGATAGCCACATGGTTTTAGATACATCAATTAATGTACTTTCGAATGACATATGACAATCTTAGATGTCATCTAAACTCAGCGATAAAAATCACTTTGAGTGAGCCACATTGAAAAAATACCCATTACTAAGTCCAGGCAATACAAATTTTGAATAAGTCAATCCACACATGATAGCCACATGGTTTTAGATACATCAATTAATGTACTTTCGAATGACATATGACAATCTTAGATGTCATCTAAACTCACCGATAAAAATCACTTTGAGTGAGCCACATTGAAAAAATACCCATTACTAAGTCCAGGCAATACAAATTTTGAATAAGTCAATCCACACATGATAGCCACATGGTTTTAGATACATCAATTAATGTACTTTCGATTGACATATGACAATCTTAGATGTCATATAAACTCAGCGATAAAAATCGCTTTGAGTGAGCCACATTGCAAAAATACCCATTACTAAGTCCAGGCAATACAAATTTTGAATAAGTCAATCCACACATGATAGCCACATGGTTTTAAATACATCAATTAATGTACTTTAGAATGACATATGACAATCTTAGATGTCATCTAAACTCAGCGATAAAAATCACTTTGAGTGAGCCACATTGAAAAAATACCCATTACTAAGTCCAGGCAATACAAATTTTGAATAAGTCAATCCACACATGATAGCCACATGGTTATAAATACATCAATTAATGTACTTTAGAATGACATATGACAATCTTAGATGTCATCTAAACTCAGCGATAAAAATCACTTTGAGTGAGCCACATTGAAAAAATACCCATTACTAAGTCCAGGCAATACAAATTTTGAATAAGTCAATCCACACATGATAGCCACATGGTTTTAGATACATCAATTAATGTACTTTCGAATGACATATGACAATCTTAGATGTCATCTAAACTCACCGATAAAAATCACTTTGAGTGAGCCACATTGAAAAAATACCCATTACTAAGTCCAGGCAATACAAATTTTGAATAAGTCAATCCACACATGATAGCCACATGGTTTTAGATACATCAATTAATGTACTTTCGAATGACATATGACAATCTTAGATGTCATCTAAACTCAGCGATAAAAATCACTTTGAGTGAGCCACATTGAAAAAATACCCATTACTAAGTCCAGGCAATACAAATTTTGAATAAGTCAATCCACACATGATAGCCACATGGTTTTAGATACATCAATTAATGTACTTTCGAATGACATATGACAATCTTAGATGTCATCTAAACTCACCGATAAAAATCACTTTGAGTGAGCCACATTGCAAAAATACCCATTACTAAGTCCAGGCAATACAAATTTTGAATAAGTCAATCCACACATGATAGCCACATGGTTTTAAATACATCAATTAATGTACTTTAGAATGACATATGACAATCTTAGATGTCATCTAAACTCAGCGATAAAAATCACTTTGAGTGAGCGACATTGAAAAAATACCCATTACTAAGTCCAGGCAATACAAATTTTGAATAAGTCAATCCACACATGATAGCCACATGGTTTTAGATACATCAATTAATGTACTTTAGAATGACATATGACAATCTTAGATGTCATCTAAACTCAGCGATAAAAATCACTTTGAGTGAGCCACATTGAAAAAATACCCATTACTAAGTCCAGGCAATACAAATTTTGAATAAGTCAATCCACACATGATAGCCACATGGTTTTAGATACATCAATTAATGTACTTTCGAATGACATATGACAATCTTAGATGTCATCTAAACTCACCGATAAAAATCACTTTGAGTGAGCCACATTGAAAAAATACCCATTACTAAGTCCAGGCAATACAAATTTTGAATAAGTCAATCCACACATGATAGCCACATGGTTTTAGATACATCAATTAATGTACTTTCGAATGACATATGACAATCTTAGATGTCATCTAAACTCAGCGATAA
The DNA here is from genome assembly GCA_963681835.1 of Meloidogyne enterolobii. Taxonomy (NCBI): domain Eukaryota; kingdom Metazoa; phylum Nematoda; class Chromadorea; order Rhabditida; family Meloidogynidae; genus Meloidogyne; species Meloidogyne enterolobii. The sequence continues at coordinate 258,949 of CAVMJV010000145.1, forward strand.
AAATCACTTTGAGTGAGCCACATTGAAAAAATACCCATTACTAAGTCCAGGCAATACAAATTTTGAATAAGTCAATCCACACATGATAGCCACATGGTTTTAGATACATCAATTAATGTACTTTCGAATGACATATGACAATCTTAGATGTCATCTAAACTCACCGATAAAAATCACTTTGAGTGAGCCACATTGCAAAAATACCCATTACTAAGTCCAGGCAATACAAATTTTGAATAAGTCAATCCACACATGATAGCCACATGGTTTTAAATACATCAATTAATGTACTTTAGAATGACATATGACAATCTTAGATGTCATCTAAACTCAGCGATAAAAATCACTTTGAGTGAGCCACATTGAAAAAATACCCATTACTAAGTCCAGGCAATACAAATTTTGAATAAGTCAATCCACACATGATAGCCACATGGTTTTAGATACATCAATTAATGTACTTTAGAATGACATATGACAATCTTAGATGTCATCTAAACTCAGCGATAAAAATCACTTTGAGTGAGCCACATTGAAAAAATACCCATTACTAAGTCCAGGCAATACAAATTTTGAATAAGTCAATCCACACATGATAGCCACATGGTTTTAGATACATCAATTAATGTACTTTCGAATGACATATGACAATCTTAGATGTCATCTAAACTCACCGATAAAAATCACTTTGAGTGAGCCACATTGAAAAAATACCCATTACTAAGTCCAGGCAATACAAATTTTGAATAAGTCAATCCACACATGATAGCCACATGGTTTTAGATACATCAATTAATGTACTTTCGAATGACATATGACAATCTTAGATGTCATCTAAACTCAGCGATAAAAATCACTTTGAGTGAGCCACATTGAAAAAATACCCATTACTAAGTCCAGGCAATACAAATTTTGAATAAGTCAATCCACACATGATAGCCACATGGTTTTAGATACATCAATTAATGTCTTTCGATTGACATATGACAATCTTAGATGTCATCTAAACTCAGCGATAAAAATCACTTTGAGTGAGCCACATTGAAAAAATACCCATTACTAAGTCCAGGCAATACAAATTTTGAATAAGTCAATCCACACATGATAGCCACATGGTTTTAGATACATCAATTAATGTCTTTCGATTGACATATGACAATCTTAGATGTCATCTAAACTCAGCGATAAAAATCGCTTTGAGTGAGCCACATTGAAAAAATACCCATTACTAAGTCCAGGCAATACAAATTTTGAATAAGTCAATCCACACATGATAGCCACATGGTTTTAGATACATCAATTAATGTACTTTCGATTGACATATGACAATCTTAGATGTCATCTAAACTCAGCGATAAAAATCGCTTTGAGTGAGCCACATTGCAAAAATACCCATTACTAAGTCCAGGCAATACAAATTTTGAATAAGTCAATCCACACATGATAGCCACATGGTTTTAAATACATCAATTAATGTACTTTAGAATGACATATGACAATCTTAGATGTCATCTAAACTCAGCGATAAAAATCACTTTGAGTGAGCCACATTGAAAAAATACCCATTACTAAGTCCAGGCAATACAAATTTTGAATAAGTCAATCCACACATGATAGCCACATGGTTTTAGATACATCAATTAATGTACTTTCGATTGACATATGACAATCTTAGATGTCATTTAAACTCAGCGATAAAAATCGCTTTGAGTGAGCCACATTGCAAAAATACCCATTACTAAGTCCAGGCAATACAAATTTTGAATAAGTCAATCCACACATGATAGCCACATGGTTTTAGATACATCAATTAATGTACTTTCGAATGACATATGACAATCTTAGATGTCATCTAAACTCAGCGATAAAAATCACTTTGAGTGAGCCACATTGAAAAAATACCCATTACTAAGTCCAGGCAATACAAATTTTGAATAAGTCAATCCACACATGATAGCCACATGGTTTTAGATACATCAATTAATGTACTTTCGAATGACATATGACAATCTTAGATGTCATCTAAACTCAGCGATAAAAATCACTTTGAGTGAGCCACATTGAAAAAATACCCATTACTAAGTCCAGGCAATACAAATTTTGAATAAGTCAATCCACACATGATAGCCACATGGTTTTAGATACATCAATTAATGTACTTTCGAATGACATATGACAATCTTAGATGTCATCTAAACTCACCGATAAAAATCACTTTGAGTGAGCCACATTGAAAAAATACCCATTACTAAGTCCAGGCAATACAAATTTTGAATAAGTCAATCCACACATGATAGCCACATGGTTTTAGATACATCAATTAATGTACTTTCGAATGACATATGACAATCTTAGATGTCATCTAAACTCAGCGATAAAAATCACTTTGAGTGAGCCACATTGAAAAAATACCCATTACTAAGTCCAGGCAATACAAATTTTGAATAAGTCAATCCACACATGATAGCCACATGGTTTTAGATACATCAATTAATGTACTTTCGAATGACATATGACAATCTTAGATGTCATCTAAACTCACCGATAAAAATCACTTTGAGTGAGCCACATTGAAAAAATACCCATTACTAAGTCCAGGCAATACAAATTTTGAATAAGTCAATCCACACATGATAGCCACATGGTTTTAGATACATCAATTAATGTACTTTCGATTGACATATGACAATCTTAGATGTCATTTAAACTCAGCGATAAAAATCGCTTTGAGTGAGCCACATTGCAAAAATACCCATTACTAAGTCCAGGCAATGCAAATTTTGAATAAGTCAATCCACACATGATAGCCACATGGTTTTAGATACATCAATTAATGTACTTTCGAATGACATATGACAATCTTAGATGTCATCTAAACTCACCGATAAAAATCACTTTGAGTGAGCCACATTGAAAAAATACCCATTACTAAGTCCAGGCAATACAAATTTTGAATAAGTCAATCCAACATGATAGCCACATGGTTTTAGATACATCAATTAATGTACTTTCGATTGACATATGACAATCTTAGATGTCATTTAAACTCAGCGATAAAAATCGCTTTGAGTGAGCCACATTGCAAAAATACCCATTACTAAGTCCAGGCAATACAAATTTTGAATAAGTCAATCCACACATGATAGCCACATGGTTTTAGATACATCAATTAATGTACTTTCGAATGACATATGACAATCTTAGATGTCATCTAAACTCACCGATAAAAATCACTTTGAGTGAGCCACATTGAAAAAATACCCATTACTAAGTCCAGGCAATACAAATTTTGAATAAGTCAATCCAACATGATAGCCACATGGTTTTAGATACATCAATTAATGTACTTTCGAATGACATATGACAATCTTAGATGTCATCTAAACTCAGCGATAAAAATCACTTTGAGTGAGCCACATTGAAAAAATACCCATTACTAAGTCCAGGCAATACAAATTTTGAATAAGTCAATCCACACATGATAGCCACATGGTTTTAGATACATCAATTAATGTACTTTCGATTGACATATGACAATCTTAGATGTCATCTAAACTCAGCGATAAAAATCACTTTGAGTGAGCCACATTGAAAAAATACCCATTACTAAGTCCAGGCAATACAAATTTTGAATAAGTCAATCCACACATGATAGCCACATGGTTTTAGATACATCAATTAATGTACTTTCGATTGACATATGACAATCTTAGATGTCATCTAAACTCAGCGATAAAAATCGCTTTGAGTGAGCCACATTGCAAAAATACCCATTACTAAGTCCAGGCAATACAAATTTTGAATAAGTCAATCCACACATGATAGCCACATGGTTTTAAATACATCAATTAATGTACTTTCGAATGACATATGACAATCTTAGATGTCATCTAAACTCAGCGATAAAAATCACTTTGAGTGAGCCACATTGCAAAAATACCCATTACTAAGTCCAGGCAATACAAATTTTGAATAAGTCAATCCACACATGATAGCCACATGGTTTTAGATACATCAATTAATGTACTTTCGAATGACATATGACAATCTTAGATGTCATCTAAACTCAGCGATAAAAATCACTTTGAGTGAGCCACATTGAAAAAATACCCATTACTAAGTCCAGGCAATACAAATTTTGAATAAGTCAATCCACACATGATAGCCACATGGTTTTAGATACATCAATTAATGTACTTTCGAATGACATATGACAATCTTAGATGTCATCTAAACTCACCGATAAAAATCACTTTGAGTGAGCCACATTGAAAAAATACCCATTACTAAGTCCAGGCAATACAAATTTTGAATAAGTCAATCCACACATGATAGCCACATGGTTTTAGATACATCAATTAATGTACTTTCGAATGACATATGACAATCTTAGATGTCATCTAAACTCAGCGATAAAAATCGCTTTGAGTGAGCCACATTGCAAAAATACCCATTACTAAGTCCAGGCAATACAAATTTTGAATAAGTCAATCCACACATGATAGCCACATGGTTTTAAATACATCAATTAATGTACTTTAGAATGACATATGACAATCTTAGATGTCATCTAAACTCAGCGATAAAAATCACTTTGAGTGAGCCACATTGAAAAAATACCCATTACTAAGTCCAGGCAATACAAATTTTGAATAAGTCAATCCACACATGATAGCCACATGGTTATAAATACATCAATTAATGTACTTTAGAATGACATATGACAATCTTAGATGTCATCTAAACTCAGCGATAAAAATCACTTTGAGTGAGCCACATTGAAAAAATACCCATTACTAAGTCCAGGCAATACAAATTTTGAATAAGTCAATCCACACATGATAGCCACATGGTTTTAGATACATCAATTAATGTACTTTCGAATGACATATGACAATCTTAGATGTCATCTAAACTCACCGATAAAAATCACTTTGAGTGAGCCACATTGAAAAAATACCCATTACTAAGTCCAGGCAATACAAATTTTGAATAAGTCAATCCACACATGATAGCCACATGGTTTTAGATACATCAATTAATGTACTTTCGAATGACATATGACAATCTTAGATGTCATCTAAACTCAGCGATAAAAATCACTTTGAGTGAGCCACATTGAAAAAATACCCATTACTAAGTCCAGGCAATACAAATTTTGAATAAGTCAATCCACACATGATAGCCACATGGTTTTAGATACATCAATTAATGTACTTTCGAATGACATATGACAATCTTAGATGTCATCTAAACTCACCGATAAAAATCACTTTGAGTGAGCCACATTGCAAAAATACCCATTACTAAGTCCAGGCAATACAAATTTTGAATAAGTCAATCCACACATGATAGCCACATGGTTTTAAATACATCAATTAATGTACTTTAGAATGACATATGACAATCTTAGATGTCATCTAAACTCAGCGATAAAAATCACTTTGAGTGAGCCACATTGAAAAAATACCCATTACTAAGTCCAGGCAATACAAATTTTGAATAAGTCAATCCACACATGATAGCCACATGGTTTTAGATACATCAATTAATGTACTTTAGAATGACATATGACAATCTTAGATGTCATCTAAACTCAGCGATAAAAATCACTTTGAGTGAGCCACATTGAAAAAATACCCATTACTAAGTCCAGGCAATACAAATTTTGAATAAGTCAATCCACACATGATAGCCACATGGTTTTAGATACATCAATTAATGTACTTTCGAATGACATATGACAATCTTAGATGTCATCTAAACTCACCGATAAAAATCACTTTGAGTGAGCCACATTGAAAAAATACCCATTACTAAGTCCAGGCAATACAAATTTTGAATAAGTCAATCCACACATGATAGCCACATGGTTTTAGATACATCAATTAATGTACTTTCGAATGACATATGACAATCTTAGATGTCATCTAAACTCAGCGATAAAAATCACTTTGAGTGAGCCACATTGAAAAAATACCCATTACTAAGTCCAGGCAATACAAATTTTGAATAAGTCAATCCACACATGATAGCCACATGGTTTTAGATACATCAATTAATGTACTTTCGAATGACATATGACAATCTTAGATGTCATCTAAACTCAGCGATAAAAATCACTTTGAGTGAGCCACATTGCAAAAATACCCATTACTAAGTCCAGGCAATACAAATTTTGAATAAGTCAATCCACACATGATAGCCACATGGTTTTAAATACATCAATTAATGTACTTTAGAATGACATATGACAATCTTAGATGTCATCTAAACTCAGCGATAAAAATCACTTTGAGTGAGCCACATTGAAAAAATACCCATTACTAAGTCCAGGCAATACAAATTTTGAATAAGTCAATCCACACATGATAGCCACATGGTTTTAGATACATCAATTAATGTACTTTAGAATGACATATGACAATCTTAGATGTCATCTAAACTCAGCGATAAAAATCACTTTGAGTGAGCCACATTGAAAAAATACCCATTACTAAGTCCAGGCAATACAAATTTTGAATAAGTCAATCCACACATGATAGCCACATGGTTTTAGATACATCAATTAATGTACTTTCGAATGACATATGACAATCTTAGATGTCATCTAAACTCAGCGATAAAAATCACTTTGAGTGAGCCACATTGAAAAAATACCCATTACTAAGTCCAGGCAATACAAATTTTGAATAAGTCAATCCACACATGATAGCCACATGGTTTTAGATACATCAATTAATGTACTTTCGAATGACATATGACAATCTTAGATGTCATCTAAACTCAGCGATAAAAATCACTTTGAGTGAGCCACATTGAAAAAATACCCATTACTAAGTCCAGGCAATACAAATTTTGAATAAGTCAATCCACACATGATAGCCACATGGTTTTAGATACATCAATTAATGTCTTTCGATTGACATATGACAATCTTAGATGTCATCTAAACTCAGCGATAAAAATCACTTTGAGTGAGCCACATTGAAAAAATACCCATTACTAAGTCCAGGCAATACAAATTTTGAATAAGTCAATCCACACATGATAGCCACATGGTTTTAGATACATCAATTAATGTCTTTCGATTGACATATGACAATCTTAGATGTCATCTAAACTCAGCGATAAAAATCGCTTTGAGTGAGCCACATTGAAAAAATACCCATTACTAAGTCCAGGCAATACAAATTTTGAATAAGTCAATCCACACATGATAGCCACATGGTTTTAGATACATCAATTAATGTACTTTCGATTGACATATGACAATCTTAGATGTCATCTAAACTCAGCGATAAAAATCGCTTTGAGTGAGCCACATTGCAAAAATACCCATTACTAAGTCCAGGCAATACAAATTTTGAATAAGTCAATCCACACATGATAGCCACATGGTTTTAAATACATCAATTAATGTACTTTAGAATGACATATGACAATCTTAGATGTCATCTAAACTCAGCGATAAAAATCACTTTGAGTGAGCCACATTGAAAAAATACCCATTACTAAGTCCAGGCAATACAAATTTTGAATAAGTCAATCCACACATGATAGCCACATGGTTTTAGATACATCAATTAATGTACTTTCGATTGACATATGACAATCTTAGATGTCATTTAAACTCAGCGATAAAAATCGCTTTGAGTGAGCCACATTGCAAAAATACCCATTACTAAGTCCAGGCAATACAAATTTTGAATAAGTCAATCCACACATGATAGCCACATGGTTTTAGATACATCAATTAATGTACTTTCGAATGACATATGACAATCTTAGATGTCATCTAAACTCAGCGATAAAAATCACTTTGAGTGAGCCACATTGAAAAAATACCCATTACTAAGTCCAGGCAATACAAATTTTGAATAAGTCAATCCACACATGATAGCCACATGGTTTTAGATACATCAATTAATGTACTTTCGAATGACATATGACAATCTTAGATGTCATCTAAACTCAGCGATAAAAATCACTTTGAGTGAGCCACATTGAAAAAATACCCATTACTAAGTCCAGGCAATACAAATTTTGAATAAGTCAATCCACACATGATAGCCACATGGTTTTAGATACATCAATTAATGTACTTTCGAATGACATATGACAATCTTAGATGTCATCTAAACTCACCGATAAAAATCACTTTAAGTGAGCCACATTGAAAAAATACCCATTACTAAGTCCAGGCAATACAAATTTTGAATAAGTCAATCCAACATGATAGCCACATGGTTTTAGATACATCAATTAATGTACTTTCGAATGACATATGACAATCTTAGATGTCATCTAAACTCACCGATAAAAATCACTTTGAGTGAGCCACATTGAAAAAATACCCATTACTAAGTCCAGGCAATACAAATTTTGAATAAGTCAATCCACACATGATAGCCACATGGTTTTAGATACATCAATTAATGTACTTTCGATTGACATATGACAATCTTAGATGTCATTTAAACTCAGCGATAAAAATCGCTTTGAGTGAGCCACATTGCAAAAATACCCATTACTAAGTCCAGGCAATACAAATTTTGAATAAGTCAATCCACACATGATAGCCACATGGTTTTAGATACATCAATTAATGTACTTTCGAATGACATATGACAATCTTAGATGTCATCTAAACTCAGCGATAAAAATCACTTTGAGTGAGCCACATTGAAAAAATACCCATTACTAAGTCCAGGCAATACAAATTTTGAATAAGTCAATCCACACATGATAGCCACATGGTTTTAGATACATCAATTAATGTACTTTCGAATGACATATGACAATCTTAGATGTCATCTAAACTCACCGATAAAAATCACTTTGAGTGAGCCACATTGAAAAAATACCCATTACTCAGTCCAGGCAATACAAATTTTGTTAAGTCAATCCACACATGATAGCCACATGGTTTTAGATACATCAATTAATGTACTTTCGAATGACATATGACAATCTTAGATGTCATCTAAACTCAGCGATAAAAATCACTTTGAGTGAGCCACATTGAAAAAATACCCATTACTAAGTCCAGGCAATACAAATTTTGAATAAGTCAATCCACACATGATAGCCACATGGTTTTAGATACATCAATTAATGTACTTTCGAATGACATTGACAATCTTAGATGTCATCTAAACTCATCGATAAAAATCACTTTGAGTGAGCCACATTGAAAAAATACCCATTACTAAGTCCAGGCAATACAAATTTTGAATAAGTCAATCCAACATGATAGCCAAATGGTTTTAGATACATCAATTAATGTACTTTCGAATGACATATGACAATCTTAGATGTCATCTAAACTCACCGATAAAAATCACTTTGAGTGAGCCACATTGAAAAAATACCCATTACTAAGTCCAGGCAATACAAATTTTGAATAAGTCAATCCAACATGATAGCCACATGGTTTTAGATACATCAATTAATGTACTTTCGAATGACATATGACAATCTTAGATGTCATCTAAACTCAGCGATAAAAATCACTTTGAGTGAGCCACATTGAAAAAATACCCATTACTAAGTCCAGGCAATACAAATTTTGAATAAGTCAATCCACACATGATAGCCACATGGTTTTAGATACATCAATTAATGTACTTTCGATTGACATATGACAATCTTAGATGTCATCTAAACTCAGCGATAAAAATCGCTTTGAGTGAGCCACATTGAAAAAATACCCATTACTAAGTCCAGGCAATACAAATTTTGAATAAGTCAATCCACACATGATAGCCACATGGTTTTAGATACATCAATTAATGTACTTTCGATTGACATATGACAATCTTAGATGTCATCTAAACTCAGCGATAAAAATCGCTTTGAGTGAGCCACATTGCAAAAATACCCATTACTAAGTCCAGGCAATACAAATTTTGAATAAGTCAATCCACACATGATAGCCACATGGTTTTAAATACATCAATTAATGTACTTTAGAATGACATATGACAATCTTAGATGTCATCTAAACTCAGCGATAAAAATCACTTTGAGTGAGCCACATTGAAAAAATACCCATTACTAAGTCCAGGCAATACAAATTTTGAATAAGTCAATCCACACATGATAGCCACATGGTTTTAGATACATCAATTAATGTACTTTCGATTGACATATGACAATCTTAGATGTCATTTAAACTCAGCGATAAAAATCGCTTTGAGTGAGCCACATTGCAAAAATACCCATTACTAAGTCCAGGCAATACAAATTTTGAATAAGTCAATCCACACATGATAGCCACATGGTTTTAGATACATCAATTAATGTACTTTCGAATGACATATGACAATCTTAGATGTCATCTAAACTCAGCGATAAAAATCGCTTTGAGTGAGCCACATTGCAAAAATACCCATTACTAAGTCCAGGCAATACAAATTTTGAATAAGTCAATCCACACATGATAGCCACATGGTTTTAGATACATCAATTAATGTACTTTCGATTGACATATGACAATCTTAGATGTCATTTAAACCCAGCGATAAAAATCGCTTTGAGTGAGCCACATTGCAAAAATACCCATTACTAAGTCCAGGCAATACAAATTTTGAATAAGTCAATCCACACATGATAGCCACATGGTTTTAGATACATCAATTAATGTACTTTCGAATGACATATGACAATCTTAGATGTCATCTAAACTCAGCGATAAAAATCACTTTGAGTGAGCCACATTGAAAAAATACCCATTACTAAGTCCAGGCAATACAAATTTTGAATAAGTCAATCCACACATGATAGCCACATGGTTTTAGATACATCAATTAATGTACTTTCGAATGACATATGACAATCTTAGATGTCATCTAAACTCAGCGATAAAAATCGCTTTGAGTGAGCCACATTGAAAAAATACCCATTACTAAGTCCAGGCAATACAAATTTTGAATAAGTCAATCCACACATGATAGCCACATGGTTTTAGATACATCAATTAATGTACTTTCGAATGACATATGACAATCTTAGATGTCATCTAAACTCAGCGATAAAACTCACTTTGAGTGAGCCACATTGAAAAAAACCCATTACAAGTCCAGGCAATACAAATTTTGAATAAGTCAATCCACACATGATAGCCACATGGTTTTAGATACATCAATTAATGTACTTTCGATTGACATATGACAATCTTAGATGTCATTTAAACTCAGCGATAAAAATCGCTTTGAGTGAGCCACATTGCAAAAATACCCATTACTAAGTCCAGGCAATACAAATTTTGAATAAGTCAATCCACACATGATAGCCACATGGTTTTAGATACATCAATTAATGTACTTTCGAATGACATATGACAATCTTAGATGTCATCTAAACTCAGCGATAAAAATCGCTTTGAGTGAGCCACATTGCAAAAATACCCATTACTAAGTCCAGGCAATACAAATTTTGAATAAGTCAATCCACACATGATAGCCACATGGTTTTAGATACATCAATTAATGTACTTTCGATTGACATATGACAATCTTAGATGTCATTTAAACCCAGCGATAAAAATCGCTTTGAGTGAGCCACATTGCAAAAATACCCATTACTAAGTCCAGGCAATACAAATTTTGAATAAGTCAATCCACACATGATAGCCACATGGTTTTAGATACATCAATTAATGTACTTTCGAATGACATATGACAATCTTAGATGTCATCTAAACTCAGCGATAAAAATCACTTTGAGTGAGCCACATTGAAAAAATACCCATTACTAAGTCCAGGCAATACAAATTTTGAATAAGTCAATCCACACATGATAGCCACATGGTTTTAGATACATCAATTAATGTACTTTCGAATGACATATGACAATCTTAGATGTCATCTAAACTCAGCGATAAAAATCGCTTTGAGTGAGCCACATTGAAAAAATACCCATTACTAAGTCCAGGCAATACAAATTTTGAATAAGTCAATCCACACATGATAGCCACATGGTTTTAGATACATCAATTAATGTACTTTCGAATGACATATGACAATCTTAGATGTCATCTAAACTCAGCGATAAAACTCACTTTGAGTGAGCCACATTGAAAAAAACCCATTACAAGTCCAGGCAATACAAATTTTGAATAAGTCAATCCACACATGATAGCCACATGGTTTTAGATACATCAATTAATGTACTTTCGAATGACATATGACAATCTTAGATGTCATCTAAACTCACCGATAAAAACCACTTTGAGTGAGCCACATTGAAAAAATACCCATTACTAAGTCCAGGCAATACAAATTTTGAATAAGTCAATCCACACATGATAGCCACATGGTTTTAGATACATCAATTAATGTACTTTCGAATGACATATGACAATCTTAGATGTCATCTAAACTCAGCGATAAAAATCGCTTTGAGTGAGCCACATTGAAAAAATACCCATTACTAAGTCCAGGCAATACAAATTTTGAATAAGTCAATCCACACATGATAGCCACATGGTTTTAGATACATCAATTATGTACTTTCGAATGACATATGACAATCTTAGATGTCATCTAAACTCAGCGATAAAAATCGCTTTGAATGAGCCACATTGAAAAAATACCCATTACTAAGTCCAGGCAATACAAATTTTGAATAAGTCAATCCACACATGATAGCCACATGGTTTTAGATACATCAATTAATGTACTTTCGAATGACATATGACAATCTTAGATATCATCTAAACTCAGCGATAAAAATCACTTTGAGTGAGCCACATTGAAAAAAACCCATTACAAGTCCAGGCAATACAAATTTTGAATAAGTCAATCCACACATGATAGCCACATGGTTTTAGATACATCAATTAATGTACTTTCGAATGACATATGACAATCTTAGATGTCATCTAAACTCACCGATAAAAACCACTTTGAGTGAGCCACATTGAAAAAATACCCATTACTAAGTCCAGGCAATACAAATTTTGAATAAGTCAATCCACACATGATAGCCACATGGTTTTAGATACATCAATTAATGTACTTTCGAATGACATATGACAATCTTAGATGTCATCTAAACTCAGCGATAAAAATCACTTTGAGTGAGCCACATTGAAAAAATACCCATTACTAAGTCCAGGCAATACAAATTTTGAATATGTCAATCCACACATGATAGCCACATGGTTTTAGATACATCAATTAATGTACTTTCGAATGACATATGACAATCTTAGATGTCATCTAAACTCAGCGATAAAACTCACTTTGAGTGAGCCACATTGAAAAAAACCTATGACAAGTCCAGGCAATACAAATTTTGATTAAGTCAATCCACACATGATAGCCACATGTTTTAGATACATCAATTAATGTACTTTCGAATGACATATGACAATCTTAGATGTCATCTAAACTCAGCGATAAAAATCGCTTTGAGTGAGCCACATTGAAAAAATACCCATTACTAAGTCCAGGCAATACAAATTTTGAATAAGTCAATCCACACATGATAGCCACATGGTTTTAGATACATCAATTAATGTACTTTCGAATGACATATGACAATCTTAGATGTCATCTAAACTCAGCGATAAAACTCACTTTGAGTGAGCCACATTGAAAAAAACCCATTACAAGTCCAGGCAATACAAATTTTGAATAAGTCAATCCACACATGATAGCCACATGGTTTTAGATACATCAATTAATGTACTTTCGAATGACATATGACAATCTTAGATGTCATCTAAACTCACCGATAAAAACCACTTTGAGTGAGCCACATTGAAAAAATACCCATTACTAAGTCCAGGCAATACAAATTTTGAATAAGTCAATCCACACATGATAGCCACATGGTTTTAGATACATCAATTAATGTACTTTCGAATGACATATGACAATCTTAGATGTCATCTAAACTCAGCGATAAAAATCGCTTTGAGTGAGCCACATTGAAAAAATACCCATTACTAAGTCCAGGCAATACAAATTTTGAATAAGTCAATCCACACATGATAGCCACATGGTTTTAGATACATCAATTAATGAACTTTCGAATGACATATGACAATCTTAGATGTCATCTAAACTCAGCGATAAAAATCACTTTGAGTGAGCCACATTGAAAAAAACCCATTACAAGTCCAGGCAATACAAATTTTGAATAAGTCAATCCACACATGATAGCCACATGGTTTTAGATACATCAATTAATGTACTTTCGAATGACATATGACAATCTTAGATGTCATCTAAACTCACCGATAAAAACCACTTTGAGTGAGCCACATTGAAAAAATACCCATTACTAAGTCCAGGCAATACAAATTTTGAATAAGTCAATCCACACATGATAGCCACATGGTTTTAGATACATCAATTAATGTACTTTCGAATGACATATGACAATCTTAGATGTCATCTAAACTCAGCGATAAAAATCACTTTGAGTGAGCCACATTGAAAAAATACCCATTACTAAGTCCAGGCAATACAAATTTTGAATATGTCAATCCACACATGATAGCCACATGGTTTTAGATACATCAATTAATGTACTTTCGAATGACATATGACAATCTTAGATGTCATCTAAACTCAGCGATAAAACTCACTTTGAGTGAGCCACATTGAAAAAAACCTATTACAAGTCCAGGCAATACAAATTTTGAATAAGTCAATCCACACATGATAGCCACATGTTTTAGATACATCAATTAATGTACTTTCGAATGACATATGACAATCTTAGATGTCATCTAAACTCAGCGATAAAAATCGCTTTGAGTGAGCCACATTGAAAAAATACCCATTACTAAGTCCAGGCAATACAAATTTTGAATAAGTCAATCCACACATGATAGCCACATGGTTTTAGATACATCAATTAATGTACTTTCGAATGACATATGACAATCTTAGATGTCATCTAAACTCAGCGATAAAACTCACTTTGAGTGAGCCACATTGAAAAAAACCCATTACAAGTCCAGGCAATACAAATTTTGAATAAGTCAATCCACACATGATAGCCACATGGTTTTAGATACATCAATTAATGTACTTTCGAATGACATATGACAATCTTAGATGTCATCTAAACTCACCGATAAAAACCACTTTGAGTGAGCCACATTGAAAAAATACCCATTACTAAGTCCAGGCAATACAAATTTTGAATAAGTCAATCCACACATGATAGCCACATGGTTTTAGATACATCAATTAATGTACTTTCGAATGACATATGACAATCTTAGATGTCATCTAAACTCAGCGATAAAAATCGCTTTGAGTGAGCCACATTGAAAAAATACCCATTACTAAGTCCAGGCAATACAAATTTTGAATAAGTCAATCCACACATGATAGCCACATGGTTTTAGATACATCAATTAATGTACTTTCGAATGACATATGACAATCTTAGATGTCATCTAAACTCAGCGATAAAAATCACTTTGAGTGAGCCACATTGAAAAAAACCCATTACAAGTCCAGGCAATACAAATTTTGAATAAGTCAATCCACACATGATAGCCACATGGTTTTAGATACATCAATTAATGTACTTTCGAATGACATATGACAATCTTAGATGTCATCTAAACTCACCGATAAAAACCACTTTGAGTGAGCCACATTGAAAAAATACTCATTACTAAGTCCAGGCAATACAAATTTTGAATAAGTCAATCCACACATGATAGCCACATGGTTTTAGATACATCAATTAATGTACTTTCGAATGACATATGACAATCTTAGATGTCATCTAAACTCAGCGATAAAAATCGCTTTGAGTGAGCCACATTGAAAAAATACCCATTACTAAGTCCAGGCAATACAAATTTTGAATAAGTCAATCCACACATGATAGCCACATGGTTTTAGATACATCAATTAATGTACTTTCGAATGACATATGACAATCTTAGATGTCATCTAAACTCAGCGATAAAAATCACTTTGAGTGAGCCACATTGAAAAAATACCCATTACTAAGTCCAGGCAATACAAATTTTAAATATGTCAATCCACACATGATAGCCACATGGTTTTAGATACATCAATTAATGTACTTTCGAATGACATATGACAATCTTAGATGTCATCTAAACTCAGCGATAAAACTCACTTTGAGTGAGCCACATTGAAAAAAACCTATTACAAGTCCAGGCAATACAAATTTTGAATAAGTCAATCCACACATGATAGCCACATGTTTTAGATACATCAATTAATGTACTTTCGAATGACATATGACAATCTTAGATGTCATCTAAACTCAGCGATAAAAATCACTTTGAGTGAGCCACATTGAAAAAATACCCATTACTAAGTCCAGGCAATACAAATTTTGAATATGTCAATCCACACATGATAGCCACATGGTTTTAGATACATCAATTAATGTACTTTCGAATGACATATGACAATCTTAGATGTCATCTAAACTCAGCGATAAAACTCACTTTGAGTGAGCCACATTGAAAAAAACCTATTACAAGTCCAGGCAATACAAATTTTGAATAAGTCAATCCACACATGATAGCCACATGTTTTAGATACATCAATTAATGTACTTTCGAATGACATATGACAATCTTAGATGTCATCTAAACTCAGCGATAAAAATCGCTTTGAGTGAGCCACATTGAAAAAATACCCATTACTAAGTCCAGGCAATACAAATTTTGAATAAGTCAATCCACACATGATAGCCACATGGTTTTAGATACATCAATTAATGTACTTTCGAATGACATATGACAATCTTAGATGTCATCTAAACTCAGCGATAAAAATCACTTTGAGTGAGCCACATTGAAAAAAACCCATTACAAGTCCAGGCAATACAAATTTTGAATAAGTCAATCCACACATGATAGCCACATGGTTTTAGATACATCAATTAATGTACTTTCGAATGACATATGACAATCTTAGATGTCATCTAAACTCACCGATAAAAACCACTTTGAGTGAGCCACATTGAAAAAATACTCATTACTAAGTCCAGGCAATACAAATTTTGAATAAGTCAATCCACACATGATAGCCACATGGTTTTAGATACATCAATTAATGTACTTTCGAATGACATATGACAATCTTAGATGTCATCTAAACTCAGCGATAAAAATCGCTTTGAGTGAGCCACATTGAAAAAATACCCATTACTAAGTCCAGGCAATACAAATTTTGAATAAGTCAATCCACACATGATAGCCACATGGTTTTAGATACATCAATTAATGTACTTTCGAATGACATATGACAATCTTAGATGTCATCTAAACTCAGCGATAAAAATCACTTTGAGTGAGCCACATTGAAAAAATACCCATTACTAAGTCCAGGCAATACAAATTTTGAATATGTCAATCCACACATGATAGCCACATGGTTTTAGATACATCAATTAATGTACTTTCGAATGACATATGACAATCTTAGATGTCATCTAAACTCAGCGATAAAACTCACTTTGAGTGAGCCACATTGAAAAAAACCTATTACAAGTCCAGGCAATACAAATTTTGAATAAGTCAATCCACACATGATAGCCACATGTTTTAGATACATCAATTAATGTACTTTCGAATGACATATGACAATCTTAGATGTCATCTAAACTCAGCGATAAAAATCACTTTGAGTGAGCCACATTGAAAAAATACCCATTACTAAGTCCAGGCAATACAAATTTTGAATATGTCAATCCACACATGATAGCCACATGGTTTTAGATACATCAATTAATGTACTTTCGAATGACATATGACAATCTTAGATGTCATCTAAACTCAGCGATAAAACTCACTTTGAGTGAGCCACATTGAAAAAAACCTATTACAAGTCCAGGCAATACAAATTTTGAATAAGTCAATCCACACATGATAGCCACATGTTTTAGATACATCAATTAATGTACTTTCGAATGACATATGACAATCTTAGATGTCATCTAAACTCAGCGATAAAACTCACTTTGAGTGAGCCACATTGAAAAAAACCCATTACAAGTCCAGGCAATACAAATTTTGAATAAGTCAATCCACACATGATAGCCACATGTTTTAGATACATCAATTAATGTACTTTCGAATGACATATGACAATCTTAGATGTCATCTAAACTCAGCGATAAAAATCACTTTGAGTGAGCCACATTGAAAAAATACCCATTACTAAGTCCAGGCAATACAAATTTTGAATAAGTCAATCCACACATGATAGCCACATGGTTTTAGATACATCAATTAATGTACTTTCAAATGACATATGACAATCTTAGATGTCATCTAAACTCAGCGATAAAAATCGCTTTGAGTGAGCCACATTGAAAAAATACCCATTACTAAGTCCAGGCAATACAAATTTTGAATAAGTCAATCCACACATGATAGCCACATGGTTTTAGATACATCAATTAATGTACTTTCGAATGACATATGACAATCTTAGATGTCATCTAAACTCAGCGATAAAACTCACTTTGAGTGAGCCACATTGAAAAAAACCCATTACAAGTCCAGGCAATACAAATTTTGAATAAGTCAATCCACACATGATAGCCACATGGTTTTAGATACATCAATTAATGTACTTTCGAATGACATATGACAATCTTAGATGTCATCTAAACTCAGCGATAAAAATCACTTTGAGTGAGCCACATTGAAAAAATACCCATTACTAAGTCCAGGCAATACAAATTTTGAATAAGTCAATCCACACATGATAGCCACATGGTTTTAGATACATCAATTAATGTACTTTCGAATGACATATGACAATCTTAGATGTCATCTAAACTCAGCGATAAAACTCACTTTGAGTGAGCCACATTGAAAAAAACCCATTACAAGTCCAGGCAATACAAATTTTGAATAAGTCAATCCACACATGATAGCCACATGGTTTTAGATACATCAATTAATGTACTTTCGAATGACATATGACAATCTTAGATGTCATCTAAACTCACCGATAAAAACCACTTTGAGTGAGCCACATTGAAAAAATACCCATTACTAAGTCCAGGCAATACAAATTTTGAATAAGTCAATCCACACATGATAGCCACATGGTTTTAGATACATCAATTAATGTACTTTCGAATGACATATGACAATCTTAGATGTCATCTAAACTCAGCGATAAAACTCACTTTGAGTGAGCCACATTGAAAAAATACCCATTACTAAGTCCAGGCAATACAAATTTTGAATAAGTCAATCCACACATGATAGCCACATGGTTTTAGATACATCAATTAATGTACTTTCGAATGACATATGACAATCTTAGATGTCATCTAAACTCAGCGATAAAACTCACTTTGAGTGAGCCACATTGAAAAAAACCCATTACAAGTCCAGGCAATACAAATTTTGAATAAGTCAATCCACACATGATAGCCACATGGTTTTAGATACATCAATTAATGTACTTTCGAATGACATATGACAATCTTAGATGTCATCTAAACTCAGCGATAAAAATCGCTTTGAGTGAGCCACATTGAAAAAATACCCATTACTAAGTCCAGGCAATACAAATTTTGAATAAGTCAATCCACACATGATAGCCACATGGTTTTAGATACATCAATTAATGTACTTTCGAATGACATATGACAATCTTAGATGTCATCTAAACTCAGCGATAAAACTCACTTTGAGTGAGCCACATTGAAAAAAACCCATTACAAGTCCAGGCAATACAAATTTTGAATAAGTCAATCCACACATGATAGCCACATGGTTTTAGATACATCAATTAATGTACTTTCGAATGACATATGACAATCTTAGATGTCATCTAAACTCAGCGATAAAAATCACTTTGAGTGAGCCACATTGAAAAAATACCCATTACTAAGTCCAGGCAATACAAATTTTGAATAAGTCAATCCACACATGATAGCCACATGGTTTTAGATACATCAATTAATGTACTTTCGAATGACATATGACAATCTTAGATGTCATCTAAACTCAGCGATAAAACTCACTTTGAGTGAGCCACATTGAAAAAAACCCATTACAAGTCCAGGCAATACAAATTTTGAATAAGTCAATCCACACATGATAGCCACATGGTTTTAGATACATCAATTAATGTACTTTCGAATGACATATGACAATCTTAGATGTCATCTAAACTCACCGATAAAAACCACTTTGAGTGAGCCACATTGAAAAAATACCCATTACTAAGTCCAGGCAATACAAATTTTGAATAAGTCAATCCACACATGATAGCCACATGGTTTTAGATACATCAATTAATGTACTTTCGAATGACATATGACAATCTTAGATGTCATCTAAACTCAGCGATAAAAATCGCTTTGAGTGAGCCACATTGAAAAAATACCAATTACTAAGTCCAGGCAATACAAATTTTGAATAAGTCAATCCACACATGATAGCCACATGGTTTTAGATACATCAATTAATGTACTTTCGAATGACATATGACAATCTTAGATGTCATCTAAACTCAGCGATAAAAATCACTTTGAGTGAGCCACATTGAAAAAATACCCATTACTAAGTCCAGGCAATACAAATTTTGAATATGTCAATCCACACATGATAGCCACATGGTTTTAGATACATCAATTAATGTACTTTCGAATGACATATGACAATCTTAGATGTCATCTAAACTCAGCGATAAAACTCACTTTGAGTGAGCCACATTGAAAAAAACCCATTACAAGTCCAGGCAATACAAATTTTGAATAAGTCAATCCACACATGATAGCCACATGGTTTTAGATACATCAATTAATGTACTTTCGAATGACATATGACAATCTTAGATGTCATCTAAACTCAGCGATAAAACTCACTTTGAGTGAGCCACATTGAAAAAAACCCATTACAAGTCCAGGCAATACAAATTTTGAATAAGTCAATCCACACATGATAGCCACATGGTTTTAGATACATCAATTAATGTACTTTCGAATGACATATGACAATCTTAGATGTCATCTAAACTCAGCGATAAAACTCACTTTGAGTGAGCCACATTGAAAAAAACCCATTACAAGTCCAGGCAATACAAATTTTGAATAAGTCAATCCACACATGATAGCCACATGGTTTTAGATACATCAATTAATGTACTTTCGAATGACATATGACAATCTTAGATGTCATCTAAACTCACCGATAAAAACCACTTTGAGTGAGCCACATTGAAAAAATACCCATTACTAAGTCCAGGCAATACAAATTTTGAATAAGTCAATCCACACATGATAGCCACATGGTTTTAGATACATCAATTAATGTACTTTCGAATGACATATGACAATCTTAGATGTCATCTAAACTCAGCGATAAAAATCGCTTTGAGTGAGCCACATTGAAAAAATACCAATTACTAAGTCCAGGCAATACAAATTTTGAATAAGTCAATCCACACATGATAGCCACATGGTTTTAGATACATCAATTAATGTACTTTCGAATGACATATGACAATCTTAGATGTCATCTAAACTCAGCGATAAAAATCACTTTGAGTGAGCCACATTGAAAAAATACCCATTACTAAGTCCAGGCAATACAAATTTTGAATATGTCAATCCACACATGATAGCCACATGGTTTTAGATACATCAATTAATGTACTTTCGAATGACATATGACAATCTTAGATGTCATCTAAACTCAGCGATAAAAATCACTTTGAGTGAGCCACATTGAAAAAATACCCATTACTAAGTCCAGGCAATACAAATTTTGAATATGTCAATCCACACATGATAGCCACATGGTTTTAGATACATCAATTAATGTACTTTCGAATGACATATGACAATCTTAGATGTCATCTAAACTCAGCGATAAAACTCACTTTGAGTGAGCCACATTGAAAAAAACCCATTACAAGTCCAGGCAATACAAATTTTGAATAAGTCAATCCACACATGATAGCCACATGGTTTTAGATACATCAATTAATGTACTTTCGAATGACATATGACAATCTTAGATGTCATCTAAACTCAGCGATAAAACTCACTTTGAGTGAGCCACATTGAAAAAAACCCATTACAAGTCCAGGCAATACAAATTTTGAATAAGTCAATCCACACATGATAGCCACATGGTTTTAGATACATCAATTAATGTACTTTCGAATGACATATGACAATCTTAGATGTCATCTAAACTCAGCGATAAAACTCACTTTGAGTGAGCCACATTGAAAAAAACCCATTACAAGTCCAGGCAATACAAATTTTGAATAAGTCAATCCACACATGATAGCCACATGGTTTTAGATACATCAATTAATGTACTTTCGAATGACATATGACAATCTTAGATGTCATCTAAACTCACCGATAAAAACCACTTTGAGTGAGCCACATTGAAAAAATACCCATTACTAAGTCCAGGCAATACAAATTTTGAATAAGTCAATCCACACATGATAGCCACATGGTTTTAGATACATCAATTAATGTACTTTCGAATGACATATGACAATCTTAGATGTCATCTAAACTCAGCGATAAAAATCGCTTTGAGTGAGCCACATTGAAAAAATACCAATTACTAAGTCCAGGCAATACAAATTTTGAATAAGTCAATCCACACATGATAGCCACATGGTTTTAGATACATCAATTAATGTACTTTCGAATGACATATGACAATCTTAGATGTCATCTAAACTCAGCGATAAAAATCACTTTGAGTGAGCCACATTGAAAAAATACCCATTACTAAGTCCAGGCAATACAAATTTTGAATATGTCAATCCACACATGATAGCCACATGGTTTTAGATACATCAATTAATGTACTTTCGAATGACATATGACAATCTTAGATGTCATCTAAACTCAGCGATAAAACTCACTTTGAGTGAGCCACATTGAAAAAAACCCATTACAAGTCCAGGCAATACAAATTTTGAATAAGTCAATCCACACATGATAGCCACATGGTTTTAGATACATCAATTAATGTACTTTCGAATGACATATGACAATCTTAGATGTCATCTAAACTCAGCGATAAAACTCACTTTGAGTGAGCCACATTGAAAAAAACCCATTACAAGTCCAGGCAATACAAATTTTGAATAAGTCAATCCACACATGATAGCCACATGGTTTTAGATACATCAATTAATGTACTTTCGAATGACATATGACAATCTTAGATGTCATCTAAACTCAGCGATAAAACTCACTTTGAGTGAGCCACATTGAAAAAAACCCATTACAAGTCCAGGCAATACAAATTTTGAATAAGTCAATCCACACATGATAGCCACATGGTTTTAGATACATCAATTAATGTACTTTCGAATGACATATGACAATCGTAGATGTCATCTAAACTCAGCGATAAAAATCGCTTTGAGTGAGCCACATTGAAAAAATACCCATTACTAAGTCCAGGCAATACAAATTTTGAATAAGTCAATCCACACATGATAGCCACATGGTTTTAGATACATCAATTAATGTACTTTCGAATGACATATGACAATCTTAGATGTCATCTAAACTCAGCGATAAAACTCACTTTGAGTGAGCCACATTGAAAAAAACCCATTACAAGTCCAGGCAATACAAATTTTGAATAAGTCAATCCACACATGATAGCCACATGGTTTTAGATACATCAATTAATGTACTTTCGAATGACATATGACAATCTTAGATGTCATCTAAACTCAGCGATAAAAATCACTTTGAGTGAGCCACATTGAAAAAATACCCATTACTAAGTCCAGGCAATACAAATTTTGAATAAGTCAATCCACACATGATAGCCACATGGTTTTAGATACATCAATTAATGTACTTTCGAATGACATATGACAATCTTAGATGTCATCTAAACTCAGCGATAAAACTCACTTTGAGTGAGCCACATTGAAAAAAACCCATTACAAGTCCAGGCAATACAAATTTTGAATAAGTCAATCCACACATGATAGCCACATGGTTTTAGATACATCAATTAATGTACTTTCGAATGACATATGACAATCTTAGATGTCATCTAAACTCACCGATAAAAACCACTTTGAGTGAGCCACATTGAAAAAATACCCATTACTAAGTCCAGGCAATACAAATTTTGAATAAGTCAATCCACACATGATAGCCACATGGTTTTAGATACATCAATTAATGTACTTTCGAATGACATATGACAATCTTAGATGTCATCTAAACTCAGCGATAAAAATCGCTTTGAGTGAGCCACATTGAAAAAATACCAATTACTAAGTCCAGGCAATACAAATTTTGAATAAGTCAATCCACACATGATAGCCACATGGTTTTAGATACATCAATTAATGTACTTTCGAATGACATATGACAATCTTAGATGTCATCTAAACTCAGCGATAAAAATCACTTTGAGTGAGCCACATTGAAAAAATACCCATTACTAAGTCCAGGCAATACAAATTTTGAATATGTCAATCCACACATGATAGCCACATGGTTTTAGATACATCAATTAATGTACTTTCGAATGACATATGACAATCTTAGATGTCATCTAAACTCAGCGATAAAACTCACTTTGAGTGAGCCACATTGAAAAAAACCCATTACAAGTCCAGGCAATACAAATTTTGAATAAGTCAATCCACACATGATAGCCACATGGTTTTAGATACATCAATTAATGTACTTTCGAATGACATATGACAATCTTAGATGTCATCTAAACTCAGCGATAAAACTCACTTTGAGTGAGCCACATTGAAAAAAACCCATTACAAGTCCAGGCAATACAAATTTTGAATAAGTCAATACACACATGATAGCCACATGGTTTTAGATACATCAATTAATGTACTTTCGAATGACATATGACAATCTTAGATGTCATCTAAACTCACCGATAAAAACCACTTTGAGTGAGCCACATTGAAAAAATACCCATTACTAAGTCCAGGCAATACAAATTTTGAATAAGTCAATCCACACATGATAGCCACATGGTTTTAGATACATCAATTAATGTACTTTCGAATGACATATGACAATCTTAGATGTCATCTAAACTCAGCGATAAAAATCGCTTTGAGTGAGCCACATTGAAAAAATACCCATTACTAAGTCCAGGCAATACAAATTTTGAATAAGTCAATCCACACATGATAGCCACATGGTTTTAGATACATCAATTAATGTACTTTCGAATGACATATGACAATCTTAGATGTCATCTAAACTCAGCGATAAAACTCACTTTGAGTGAGCCACATTGAAAAAAACCCATTACAAGTCCAGGCAATACAAATTTTGAATAAGTCAATCCACACATGATAGCTACATGTTTTAGATACATCAATTAATGTACTTTCGAATGACATATGACAATCTTAGATGTCATCTAAACTCAGCGATAAAAATCACTTTGAGTGAGCCACATTGAAAAAATACCCATTACTAAGTCCAGGCAATACAAATTTTGAATAAGTCAATCCACACATGATAGCCACATGGTTTTAGATACATCAATTAATGTACTTTCGAATGACATATGACAATCTTAGATGTCATCTAAACTCAGCGATAAAAATCGCTTTGAGTGAGCCACATTGAAAAAATACCTATTACTAAGTCCAGGCAATACAAATTTTGAATAAGTCAATCCACACATGATAGCCACATGTTTTTAGATACATCAATTAATGTACTTTCGAATGACATATGACAATCTTAGATGTCATCTAAACTCAGCGATAAAACTCACTTTGAGTGAGCCACATTGAAAAAAACCCATTACAAGTCCAGGCAATACAAATTTTGAATAAGTCAATCCACACATGATAGCCACATGTTTTAGATACATCAATTAATGTACTTTCGAATGACATATGACAATCTTAGATGTCATCTAAACTCAGCGATAAAAATCGCTTTGAGTGAGCCACATTGAAAAAATACCCATTACTAAGTCCAGGCAATACAAATTTTGAATAAGTCAATCCACACATGATAGCCACATGGTTTTAGATACATCAATTAATGTACTTTCGAATGACATATGACAATCTTAGATGTCATCTAAACTCAGCGATAAAACTCACTTTGAGTGAGCCACATTGAAAAAAACCCATTACAAGTCCAGGCAATACAAATTTTGAATAAGTCAATCCACACATGATAGCTACATGTTTTAGATACATCAATTAATGTACTTTCGAATGACATATGACAATCTTAGATGTCATCTAAACTCAGCGATAAAAATCACTTTGAGTGAGCCACATTGAAAAAATACCCATTACTAAGTCCAGGCAATACAAATTTTGAATAAGTCAATCCACACATGATAGCCACATGGTTTTAGATACATCAATTAATGTACTTTCGAATGACATATGACAATCTTAGATGTCATCTAAACTCAGCGATAAAAATCGCTTTGAGTGAGCCACATTGAAAAAATACCTATTACTAAGTCCAGGCAATACAAATTTTGAATAAGTCAATCCACACATGATAGCCACATGTTTTTAGATACATCAATTAATGTACTTTCGAATGACATATGACAATCTTAGATGTCATCTAAACTCAGCGATAAAACTCACTTTGAGTGAGCCACATTGAAAAAAACCCATTACAAGTCCAGGCAATACAAATTTTGAATAAGTCAATCCACACATGATAGCCACATGTTTTAGATACATCAATTAATGTACTTTCGAATGACATATGACAATCTTAGATGTCATCTAAACTCAGCGATAAAAATCACTTTGAGTGAGCCACATTGAAAAAATACCCATTACTAAGTCCAGGCAATACAAATTTTGAATATGTCAATCCACACATGATAGCCACATGGTTTTAGATACATCAATTAATGTACTTTCGAATGACATATGACAATCTTAGATGTCATCTAAACTCAGCGATAAAAATCACTTTGAGTGAGCCACATTGAAAAAATACCCATTACTAAGTCCAGGCAATACAAATTTTGAATATGTCAATCCACACATGATAGCCACATGGTTTTAGATACATCAATTAATGTACTTTCGAATGACATATGACAATCTTAGATGTCATCTAAACTCAGCGATAAAACTCACTTTGAGTGAGCCACATTGAAAAAAACCCATTACAAGTCCAGGCAATACAAATTTTGAATAAGTCAATCCACACATGATAGCTACATGTTTTAGATACATCAATTAATGTACTTTCGAATGACATATGACAATCTTAGATGTCATCTAAACTCAGCGATAAAAATCACTTTGAGTGAGCCACATTGAAAAAATACCCATTACTAAGTCCAGGCAATACAAATTTTGAATAAGTCAATCCACACATGATAGCCACATGGTTTTAGATACATCAATTAATGTACTTTCGAATGACATATGACAATCTTAGATGTCATCTAAACTCAGCGATAAAAATCACTTTGAGTGAGCCACATTGAAAAAATACCCATTACTAAGTCCAGGCAATACAAATTTTGAATATGTCAATCCACACATGATAGCCACATGGTTTTAGATACATCAATTAATGTACTTTCGAATGACATATGACAATCTTAGATGTCATCTAAACTCAGCGATAAAACTCACTTTGAGTGAGCCACATTGAAAAAAACCCATTACAAGTCCAGGCAATACAAATTTTGAATAAGTCAATCCACACATGATAGCTACATGTTTTAGATACATCAATTAATGTACTTTCGAATGACATATGACAATCTTAGATGTCATCTAAACTCAGCGATAAAAATCACTTTGAGTGAGCCACATTGAAAAAATACCCATTACTAAGTCCAGGCAATACAAATTTTGAATAAGTCAATCCACACATGATAGCCACATGGTTTTAGATACATCAATTAATGTACTTTCGAATGACATATGACAATCTTAGATGTCATCTAAACTCAGCGATAAAACTCACTTTGAGTGAGCCACATTGAAA
Organism: Meloidogyne enterolobii; assembly: GCA_963681835.1. Classification (NCBI taxonomy): domain Eukaryota; kingdom Metazoa; phylum Nematoda; class Chromadorea; order Rhabditida; family Meloidogynidae; genus Meloidogyne; species Meloidogyne enterolobii. Next base: position 286,924 of record CAVMJV010000145.1, read on the forward strand.
AAAACCCATTACAAGTCCAGGCAATACAAATTTTGAATAAGTCAATCCACACATGATAGCCACATGGTTTTAGATACATCAATTAATGTACTTTCGAATGACATATGACAATCTTAGATGTCATCTAAACTCACCGATAAAAACCACTTTGAGTGAGCCACATTGAAAAAATACCCATTACTAAGTCCAGGCAATACAAATTTTGAATAAGTCAATCCACACATGATAGCCACATGGTTTTAGATACATCAATTAATGTACTTTCGAATGACATATGACAATCTTAGATGTCATCTAAACTCAGCGATAAAAATCGCTTTGAGTGAGCCACATTGAAAAAATACCCATTACTAAGTCCAGGCAATACAAATTTTGAATAAGTCAATCCACACATGATAGCCACATGGTTTTAGATACATCAATTAATGTACTTTCGAATGACATATGACAATCTTAGATGTCATCTAAACTCAGCGATAAAAATCACTTTGAGTGAGCCACATTGAAAAAATACCCATTACTAAGTCCAGGCAATACAAATTTTGAATATGTCAATCCACACATGATAGCCACATGGTTTTAGATACATCAATTAATGTACTTTCGAATGACATATGACAATCTTAGATGTCATCTAAACTCAGCGATAAAACTCACTTTGAGTGAGCCACATTGAAAAAAACCCATTACAAGTCCAGGCAATACAAATTTTGAATAAGTCAATCCACACATGATAGCTACATGTTTTAGATACATCAATTAATGTACTTTCGAATGACATATGACAATCTTAGATGTCATCTAAACTCAGCGATAAAAATCACTTTGAGTGAGCCACATTGAAAAAATACCCATTACTAAGTCCAGGCAATACAAATTTTGAATAAGTCAATCCACACATGATAGCCACATGGTTTTAGATACATCAATTAATGTACTTTCGAATGACATATGACAATCTTAGATGTCATCTAAACTCAGCGATAAAAATCGCTTTGAGTGAGCCACATTGAAAAAATACCTATTACTAAGTCCAGGCAATACAAATTTTGAATAAGTCAATCCACACATGATAGCCACATGTTTTTAGATACATCAATTAATGTACTTTCGAATGACATATGACAATCTTAGATGTCATCTAAACTCAGCGATAAAACTCACTTTGAGTGAGCCACATTGAAAAAAACCCATTACAAGTCCAGGCAATACAAATTTTGAATAAGTCAATCCACACATGATAGCCACATGTTTTAGATACATCAATTAATGTACTTTCGAATGACATATGACAATCTTAGATGTCATCTAAACTCAGCGATAAAAATCACTTTGAGTGAGCCACATTGAAAAAATACCCATTACTAAGTCCAGGCAATACAAATTTTGAATATGTCAATCCACACATGATAGCCACATGGTTTTAGATACATCAATTAATGTACTTTCGAATGACATATGACAATCTTAGATGTCATCTAAACTCAGCGATAAAACTCACTTTGAGTGAGCCACATTGAAAAAAACCCATTACAAGTCCAGGCAATACAAATTTTGAATAAGTCAATCCACACATGATAGCTACATGTTTTAGATACATCAATTAATGTACTTTCGAATGACATATGACAATCTTAGATGTCATCTAAACTCAGCGATAAAAATCACTTTGAGTGAGCCACATTGAAAAAATACCCATTACTAAGTCCAGGCAATACAAATTTTGAATAAGTCAATCCACACATGATAGCCACATGGTTTTAGATACATCAATTAATGTACTTTCGAATGACATATGACAATCTTAGATGTCATCTAAACTCAGCGATAAAAATCGCTTTGAGTGAGCCACATTGAAAAAATACCTATTACTAAGTCCAGGCAATACAAATTTTGAATAAGTCAATCCACACATGATAGCCACATGTTTTTAGATACATCAATTAATGTACTTTCGAATGACATATGACAATCTTAGATGTCATCTAAACTCAGCGATAAAACTCACTTTGAGTGAGCCACATTGAAAAAAACCCATTACAAGTCCAGGCAATACAAATTTTGAATAAGTCAATCCACACATGATAGCCACATGTTTTAGATACATCAATTAATGTACTTTCGAATGACATATGACAATCTTAGATGTCATCTAAACTCAGCGATAAAAATCACTTTGAGTGAGCCACATTGAAAAAATACCCATTACTAAGTCCAGGCAATACAAATTTTGAATAAGTCAATCCACACATGATAGCCACATGGTTTTAGATACATCAATTAATGTACTTTCGAATGACATATGACAATCTTAGATGTCATCTAAACTCAGCGATAAAAATCGCTTTGAGTGAGCCACATTGAAAAAATACCCATTACTAAGTCCAGGCAATACAAATTTTGAATAAGTCAATCCACACATGATAGCCACATGTTTTTAGATACATCAATTAATGTACTTTCGAATGACAAATGACAATCTTAGATGTCATCTAAACTCAGCGATAAAAATCACTTTGAGTGAGCCACATTGAAAAAATACCCATTACTAAGTCCAGGCAATACAAATTTTGAATAAGTCAATCCACACATGATAGCCACATGGTTTTAGATACATCAATTAATGTACTTTCGAATGACATATGACAATCTTAGATGTCATCTAAACTCAGCGATAAAACTCACTTTGAGTGAGCCACATTGAAAAAAAACCCATTACAAGTCCAGGCAATACAAATTTTGAATAAGTCAATCCACACATGATAGCCACATGGTTTTAGATACATCAATTAATGTCTTTTGAATGACATATGACAATCTTAGATGTCATCTAAACTCAGCGATAAAAATCAATTTGAGTGAGCCACATTGAAAAAATACCCATTACTAAGTCCAGGCAATACAAATTTTGAATATGTCAATCCACACATGATAGCCACATGGTTTTAGATACATCAATTAATGTACTTTCGAATGACATATGACAATCTTAGATGTCATCTAAACTCAGCGATAAAAATCACTTTGAGTGAGCCACATTGAAAAAATACCCATTACTAAGTCCAGGCAATACAAATTTTGAATAAGTCAATCCACACATGATAGCCACATGGTTTTAGATACATCAATTAATGTACTTTCGAATGACATATGACAATCTTAGATGTCATCTAAACTCAGCGATAAAACTCACTTTGAGTGAGCCACATTGAAAAAAAACCCATTACAAGTCCAGGCAATACAAATTTTGAATAAGTCAATCCACACATGATAGCCACATGGTTTTAGATACATCAATTAATGTCTTTCGAATGACATATGACAATCTTAATGTCATCTAAACTCACCGATAAAAATCACTTTGAGTGAGCCACATTGAAAAAATACCCATTACTAAGTCCAGGCAATACAAATTTTGAATAAGTCAATCCACACATGATAGCCACATGGTTTTAGATACAACAATTAATGTACTTTCGAATGACATATGACAATCTTAGATGTCATCTAAACTCAGCGATAAAAATCAATTTGAGTGAGCCACATTGAAAAAATACCCATTACTAAGTCCAGGCAATACAAATTTTGAATAAGTCAATCCACACATGATAGCCACATGGTTTTAGATACATCAATTAATGTACTTTCGAATGACATATGACAATCTTAGATGTCATCTAAACTCAGCGATAAAAATCGCTTTGAGTGAGCCACATTGAAAAAATACCCATTACTAAGTCCAGGCAATACAAATTTTGAATAAGTCAATCCACACATGATAGCCACATGTTTTTAGATACATCAATTAATGTACTTTCGAATGACATATGACAATCTTAGATGTCATCTAAACTCAGCGATAAAAATCACTTTGAGTGAGCCACATTGAAAAAATACCCATTACTAAGTCCAGGCAATACAAATTTTGAATAAGTCAATCCACACATGATAGCCACATGGTTTTAGATACATCAATTAATGTACTTTCGAATGACATATGACAATCTTAGATGTCATCTAAACTCAGCGATAAAAATCAATTTGAGTGAGCCACATTGAAAAAATACCCATTACTAAGTCCAGGCAATACAAATTTTGAATATGTCAATCCACACATGATAGCCACATGGTTTTAGATACATCAAATAATGTACTTTCGAATGACATATGACAATCTTAGATGTCATCTAAACTCAGCGATAAAAATCACTTTGAGTGAGCCACATTGAAAAAATACCCATTACTAAGTCCAGGCAATACAAATTTTGAATAAGTCAATCCACACATGATAGCCACATGGTTTTAGATACATCAATTAATGTACTTTCGAATGACATATGACAATCTTAATGTCATCTAAACTCACCGATAAAAATCACTTTGAGTGAGCCACATTGAAAAAATACCCATTACTAAGTCCAGGCAATACAAATTTTGAATAAGTCAATCCACACATGATAGCCACATGGTTTTAGATACATCAATTAATGTACTTTCGAATGACATATGACAATCTTAGATGTCATCTAAACTCAGCGATAAAAATCAATTTGAGTGAGCCACATTGAAAAAATACCCATTACTAAGTCCAGGCAATACAAATTTTGAATATGTCAATCCACACATGATAGCCACATGGTTTTAGATACATCAATTAATGTACTTTCGAATGACATATGACAATCTTAGATGTCATCTAAACTCAGCGATAAAAATCACTTTGAGTGAGCCACATTGAAAAAATACCCATTACTAAGTCCAGGCAATACAAATTTTGAATAAGTCAATCCACACATGATAGCCACATGGTTTTAGATACATCAATTAATGTACTTTCGATTGACATATGACAATCTTAGATTCATCTAAACTCAGCGATAAAAATCACTTTGAGTGAGCCACATTGAAAAAATACCCATTACTAAGTCCAGGCAATACAAATTTTGAATAAGTCAATCCACACATGATAGCCACATGGTTTTAGATACATCAATTAATGTACTTTCGAATGACATATGACAATCTTAGATGTCATCTAAACTCAGCGATAAAAATCACTTTGAGTGAGCCACATTGAAAAAATACCCATTACTAAGTCCAGGCAATACAAATTTTGAATAAGTCAATCCACACATGATAGCCACATGGTTTTAGATACATCAATTAATGTACTTTCGAATGACATATGACAATCTTAGATGTCATCTAAACTCAGCGATAAAAATCAATTTGAGTGAGCCACATTGAAAAAATACCCATTACTAAGTCCAGGCAATACAAATTTTGAATATGTCAATCCACACATGATAGCCACATGGTTTTAGATACATCAAATAATGTACTTTCGAATGACATATGACAATCTTAGATGTCATCTAAACTCAGCGATAAAAATCACTTTGAGTGAGCCACATTGAAAAAATACCCATTACTAAGTCCAGGCAATACAAATTTTGAATAAGTCAATCCACACATGATAGCCACATGGTTTTAGATACATCAATTAATGTACTTTCGAATGACATATGACAATCTTAATGTCATCTAAACTCACCGATAAAAATCACTTTGAGTGAGCCACATTGAAAAAATACCCATTACTAAGTCCAGGCAATACAAATTTTGAATAAGTCAATCCACACATGATAGCCACATGGTTTTAGATACATCAATTAATGTACTTTCGAATGACATATGACAATCTTAGATGTCATCTAAACTCAGCGATAAAAATCAATTTGAGTGAGCCACATTGAAAAAATACCCATTACTAAGTCCAGGCAATACAAATTTTGAATATGTCAATCCACACATGATAGCCACATGGTTTTAGATACATCAATTAATGTACTTTCGAATGACATATGACAATCTTAGATGTCATCTAAACTCAGCGATAAAAATCACTTTGAGTGAGCCACATTGAAAAAATACCCATTACTAAGTCCAGGCAATACAAATTTTGAATAAGTCAATCCACACATGATAGCCACATGGTTTTAGATACATCAATTAATGTACTTTCGATTGACATATGACAATCTTAGATTCATCTAAACTCAGCGATAAAAATCACTTTGAGTGAGCCACATTGAAAAAATACCCATTACTAAGTCCAGGCAATACAAATTTTGAATAAGTCAATCCACACATGATAGCCACATGGTTTTAGATACATCAATTAATGTACTTTCGAATGACATATGACAATCTTAGATGTCATCTAAACTCAGCGATAAAAATCACTTTGAGTGAGCCACATTGAAAAAATACCCATTACTAAGTCCAGGCAATACAAATTTTGAATAAGTCAATCCACACATGATAGCCACATGGTTTTAGATACATCAATTAATGTACTTTCGATTGACATATGACAATCTTAGATTCATCTAAACTCAGCGATAAAAATCACTTTGAGTGAGCCACATTGAAAAAATACCCATTACAAGTCCAGGCAATACAAATTTTGAATAAGTCAATCCACACATGATAGCCACATGGTTTTAGATACATCAATTAATGTACTTTCGATTGACATATGACAATCTTAGATTCATCTAAACTCAGCGATAAAAATCACTTTGAGTGAGCCACATTGAAAAAATACCCATTACAAGTCCAGGCAATACAAATTTTGAATAAGTCAATCCACACATGATAGCCACATGGTTTTAGATACATCAATTAATGTACTTTCGAATGACATATGACAATCTTAGATGTCATCTAAACTCAGCGATAAAAATCACTTTGAGTGAGCCACATTGAAAAAATACCCATTACTAAGTCCAGGCAATACAAATTTTGAATAAGTCAATCCACACATGATAGCCACATGGTTTTAGATACATCAATTAATGTACTTTCGATTGACATATGACAATCTTAGATTCATCTAAACTCAGCGATAAAAATCACTTTGAATGAGCCACATTGAAAAAATACCCATTACAAGTCCAGGCAATACAAATTTTGAATAAGTCAATCCACACATGATAGCCACATGGTTTTAGATACATCAATTAATGTACTTTCGAATGACATATGACAATCTTAGATGTCATCTAAACTCAGCGATAAAAATCACTTTGAGTGAGCCACATTGAAAAAATACCCATTACTAAGTCCAGGCAATACAAATTTTGAATAAGTCAATCCACACATGATAGCCACATGGTTTTAGATACATCAATTAATGTACTTTCGAATGACATATGACAATCTTAGATGTCATCTAAACTCAGCGATAAAAATCGCTTTGAGTGAGCCACATTGAAAAAATACCCATTACTAAGTCCAGGCAATACAAATTTTGAATAAGTCAATCCACACATGATAGCCACATGGTTTTAGATACATCAATTAATGTACTTTCGAATGACATATGACAATCTTAGATGTCATCTAAACTCAGCGATAAAAATCGCTTTGAGTGAGCCACATTGAAAAAATACCCATTACTAAGTCCAGGCAATACAAATTTTGAATAAGTCAATCCACACATGATAGCCACATGGTTTTAGATACATCAATTAATGTACTTTCGAATGACATATGACAATCTTAGATTCATCTAAACTCAGCGATAAAAATCACTTTGAGTGAGCCACATTGAAAAAATACCCATTACTCAGTCCAGGCAATACAAATTTTGAATAAGTCAATCCACACATGATAGCCACATGGTTTTAGATACATCAATTAATGTACTTTCGAATGACATATGACAATCTTAGATGTCATCTAAACTCAGCGATAAAAATCACTTTGAGTGAGCCACATTGAAAAAATACCCATTACTAAGTCCAGGCAATGCAAATTTTGAATAAGTCAATCCACACATGATAGCCACATGGTTTTAGATACATCAATTAATGTACTTTCGAATGAAATATGACAATCTTAGATGTCATCTAAACTCAGCGATAAAAATCACTTTGAGTGAGCCACATTGAAAAAATACCCATTACTAAGTCCAGGCAATACAAATTTTGAATAAGTCAATCCACACATGATAGCCACATGGTTTTAGATACATCAATTAATGTACTTTCGAATGACATATGACAATCTTAGATGTCATCTAAATTCAGCTATAAAAATCACTTTGAGTGAGCCACATTGAAAAAATACCCATTACTAAGTCCAGGCAATACAAATTTTGAATAAGTCAATCCACACATGATAGCCACATGGTTTTAGATACATCAATTAATGTACTTTCGAATGACATATGACAATCTTAGATTCATCTAAACTCAGCGATAAAAATCACTTTGAGTGAGCCACATTGAAAAAATACCCATTACAAGTCCAGGCAATACAAATTTTGAATAAGTCAATCCACACATGATAGCCACATGGTTTTAGATACATCAATTAATGTACTTTCGAATGACATATGACAATCTTAGATGTCATCTAAACTCAGCTATAAAAATCACTTTGAGTGAGCCACATTGAAAAAATACCCATTACTAAGTCCAGGCAATACAAATTTTGAATAAGTCAATCCACACATGATAGCCACATGGTTTTAGATACATCAATTAATGTACTTTCGAATGACATATGACAATCTTAGATGTCATCTAAACTCAGCGATAAAAATCGCTTTGAGTGAGCCACATTGAAAAAATACCCATTACTAAGTCCAGGCAATACAAATTTTGAATAAGTCAATCCACACATGATAGCCACATGGTTTTAGATACATCAATTAATGTACTTTCGATTGACATATGACAATCTTAGATGTCATCTAAACTCAGCGATAAAAATCACTTTGAGTGAGCCACATTGAAAAAATACCCATTACTAAGTCCAGGCAATACAAATTTTGAATAAGTCAATCCACACATGATAGCCACATGGTTTTAGATACATCAATTAATGTACTTTCGAATGACATATGACAATCTTAGATGTCATCTAAACTCAGCGATAAAAATCACTTTGAGTGAGCCACATTGAAAAAATACCCATTACTAAGTCCAGGCAATACAAATTTTGAATAAGTCAATCCACACATGATAGCCACATGGTTTTAGATACATCAATTAATGTACTTTCGATTGACATATGACAATCTTAGATTCATCTAAACTCAGCGATAAAAATCACTTTGAGTGAGCCACATTGAAAAAATACCCATTACAAGTCCAGGCAATACAAATTTTGAATAAGTCAATCCACACATGATAGCCACATGGTTTTAGATACATCAATTAATGTACTTTCGATTGACATATGACAATCTTAGATTCATCTAAACTCAGCGATAAAAATCACTTTGAGTGAGCCACATTGAAAAAATACCCATTACAAGTCCAGGCAATACAAATTTTGAATAAGTCAATCCACACATGATAGCCACATGGTTTTAGATACATCAATTAATGTACTTTCGAATGACATATGACAATCTTAGATGTCATCTAAACTCAGCGATAAAAATCACTTTGAGTGAGCCACATTGAAAAAATACCCATTACTAAGTCCAGGCAATACAAATTTTGAATAAGTCAATCCACACATGATAGCCACATGGTTTTAGATACATCAATTAATGTACTTTCGATTGACATATGACAATCTTAGATTCATCTAAACTCAGCGATAAAAATCACTTTGAATGAGCCACATTGAAAAAATACCCATTACAAGTCCAGGCAATACAAATTTTGAATAAGTCAATCCACACATGATAGCCACATGGTTTTAGATACATCAATTAATGTACTTTCGAATGACATATGACAATCTTAGATGTCATCTAAACTCAGCGATAAAAATCACTTTGAGTGAGCCACATTGAAAAAATACCCATTACTAAGTCCAGGCAATACAAATTTTGAATAAGTCAATCCACACATGATAGCCACATGGTTTTAGATACATCAATTAATGTACTTTCGAATGACATATGACAATCTTAGATGTCATCTAAACTCAGCGATAAAAATCGCTTTGAGTGAGCCACATTGAAAAAATACCCATTACTAAGTCCAGGCAATACAAATTTTGAATAAGTCAATCCACACATGATAGCCACATGGTTTTAGATACATCAATTAATGTACTTTCGAATGACATATGACAATCTTAGATGTCATCTAAACTCAGCGATAAAAATCGCTTTGAGTGAGCCACATTGAAAAAATACCCATTACTAAGTCCAGGCAATACAAATTTTGAATAAGTCAATCCACACATTATAGCCACATGGTTTTAGATACATCAATTAATGTACTTTCGAATGACATATGACAATCTTAGATTCATCTAAACTCAGCGATAAAAATCACTTTGAGTGAGCCACATTGAAAAAATACCCATTACTCAGTCCAGGCAATACAAATTTTGAATAAGTCAATCCACACATGATAGCCACATGGTTTTAGATACATCAATTAATGTACTTTCGAATGACATATGACAATCTTAGATGTCATCTAAACTCAGCGATAAAAATCACTTTGAGTGAGCCACATTGAAAAAATACCCATTACTAAGTCCAGGCAATGCAAATTTTGAATAAGTCAATCCACACATGATAGCCACATGGTTTTAGATACATCAATTAATGTACTTTCGAATGAAATATGACAATCTTAGATGTCATCTAAACTCAGCGATAAAAATCACTTTGAGTGAGCCACATTGAAAAAATACCCATTACTAAGTCCAGGCAATACAAATTTTGAATAAGTCAATCCACACATGATAGCCACATGGTTTTAGATACATCAATTAATGTACTTTCGAATGACATATGACAATCTTAGATGTCATCTAAATTCAGCTATAAAAATCACTTTGAGTGAGCCACATTGAAAAAATACCCATTACTAAGTCCAGGCAATACAAATTTTGAATAAGTCAATCCACACATGATAGCCACATGGTTTTAGATACATCAATTAATGTACTTTCGAATGACATATGACAATCTTAGATTCATCTAAACTCAGCGATAAAAATCACTTTGAGTGAGCCACATTGAAAAAATACCCATTACAAGTCCAGGCAATACAAATTTTGAATAAGTCAATCCACACATGATAGCCACATGGTTTTAGATACATCAATTAATGTACTTTCGAATGACATATGACAATCTTAGATGTCATCTAAACTCAGCTATAAAAATCACTTTGAGTGAGCCACATTGAAAAAATACCCATTACTAAGTCCAGGCAATACAAATTTTGAATAAGTCAATCCACACATGATAGCCACATGGTTTTAGATACATCAATTAATGTACTTTCGAATGACATATGACAATCTTAGATGTCATCTAAACTCAGCGATAAAAATCGCTTTGAGTGAGCCACATTGAAAAAATACCCATTACTAAGTCCAGGCAATACAAATTTTGAATAAGTCAATCCACACATGATAGCCACATGGTTTTAGATACATCAATTAATGTACTTTCGAATGACATATGACAATCTTAGATGTCATCTAAACTCAGCGATAAAAATCACTTTGAGTGAGCCACATTGAAAAAATACCCATTACTAAGTCCAGGCAATACAAATTTTGAATAAGTCAATCCACACATGATAGCCACATGGTTTTAGATACATCAATTAATGTACTTTCGAATGACATATGACAATCTTAGATGTCATCTAAACTCAGCGATAAAAATCGCTTTGAGTGAGCCACATTGAAAAAATACCCATTACTAAGTCCAGGCAATACAAATTTTGAATAAGTCAATCCACACATGATAGCCACATGGTTTTAGATACATCAATTAATGTACTTTCGAATGACATATGACAATCTTAGATGTCATCTAAACTCAGCGATAAAAATCGCTTTGAGTGAGCCACATTGAAAAAATACCCATTACTAAGTCCAGGCAATACAAATTTTGAATAAGTCAATCCACACATGATAGCCACATGGTTTTAGATACATCAATTAATGTACTTTCGAATGACATATGACAATCTTAGATGTCATCTAAACTCAGCGATAAAAATCGCTTTGAGTGAGCCACATTGAAAAAATACCCATTACTCAGTCCAGGCAATACAAATTTTGAATAAGTCAATCCACACATGATAGCCACATGGTTTTAGATACATCAATTAATGTACTTTCGAATGACATATGACAATCTTAGATGTCATCTAAACTCAGCGATAAAAATCGCTTTGAGTGAGCCACATTGAAAAAATACCCATTACTAAGTCCAGGCAATGCAAATTTTGAATAAGTCAATCCACACATGATAGCCACATGGTTTTAGATACATCAATTAATGTACTTTCGAATGACATATGACAATCTTAGATGTCATCTAAACTCAGCGATAAAAATCACTTTGAGTGAGCCACATTGAAAAAATACCCATTACTAAGTCCAGGCAATACAAATTTTGAATAAGTCAATCCACACATGATAGCCACATGGTTTTAGATACATCAATTAATGTACTTTCGAATGACATATGACAATCTTAGATGTCATATAAACTCAGCGATAAAAATCACTTTGAGTGAGCCACATTGAAAAAATACCCATTACTAAGTCCAGGCAATACAAATTTTGAATAAGTCAATCCACACATGATAGCCACATGGTTTTAGATACATCAATTAATGTACTTTCGAATGACATATGACAATCTTAGATGTCATCTAAACTCAGCGATAAAAATCACTTTGAGTGAGCCACATTGAAAAAATACCCATTACTAAGTCCAGGCAATATAAATTTTGAATAAGTCAATCCACACATGATAGCCACATGGTTTTAGATACATCAATTAATGTACTTTCGAATGACATATGACAATCTTAGATGTCCTCTAAACTCAGCGATAAAAATCACTTTGAGTGAGCCACATTGAAAAAATACCCATTACTAAGTCCAGGCAATACAAATTTTGAATAAGTCAATCCACACATCATAGCCACATGGTTTTAGATACATCAATTAATGTACTTTCGAATGACATATGACAATCTTAGATGTCATCTAAACTCATCGATAAAAATCACTTTGAGTGAGCCACATTGAAAAAATACCCATTACTAAGTCCAGGCAATACAAATTTTGAATAAGTCAATCCAACATGATAGCCACATGGTTTTAGATACATCAATTAATGTACTTTCGAATGACATATGACAATCTTAGATGTCATCTAAACTCACCGATAAAAATCACTTTGAGTGAGCCACATTGAAAAAATACCCATTACTAAGTCCAGGCAATACAAATTTTGAATAAGTCAATCCAACATGATAGCCACATGGTTTTAGATACATCAATTAATGTACTTTCGAATGAAATATGACAATCTTAGATGTCATCTAAACTCAGCGATAAAAATCACTTTGAGTGAGCCACATTGAAAAAATACCCATTACTAAGTCCAGGCAATACAAATTTTGAATAAGTCAATCCACACATGATAGCCACATGGTTTTAGATACATCAATTAATGTACTTTCGAATGACATATGACAATCTTAGATGTCATCTAAATTCAGCTATAAAAATCACTTTGAGTGAGCCACATTGAAAAAATACCCATTACTAAGTCCAGGCAATACAAATTTTGAATAAGTCAATCCACACATGATAGCCACATGGTTTTAGATACATCAATTAATGTACTTTCGAATGACATATGACAATCTTAGATGTCATCTAAACTCAGCTATAAAAATCACTTTGAGTGAGCCACATTGAAAAAATACCCATTACTAAGTCCAGGCAATACAAATTTTGAATAAGTCAATCCACACATGATAGCCACATGGTTTTAGATACATCAATTAATGTACTTTCGAATGACATATGACAATCTTAGATGTCATCTAAACTCAGCGATAAAAATCGCTTTGAGTGAGCCACATTGAAAAAATACCCATTACTAAGTCCAGGCAATACAAATTTTGAATAAGTCAATCCACACATGATAGCCACATGGTTTTAGATACATCAATTAATGTACTTTCGAATGACATATGACAATCTTAGATGTCATCTAAACTCAGCGATAAAAATCACTTTGAGTGAGCCACATTGAAAAAATACCCATTACTAAGTCCAGGCAATACAAATTTTGAATAAGTCAATCCACACATGATAGCCACATGGTTTTAGATACATCAATTAATGTACTTTCGAATGACATATGACAATCTTAGATGTCATCTAAACTCAGCGATAAAAATCGCTTTGAGTGAGCCACATTGAAAAAATACCCATTACTAAGTCCAGGCAATACAAATTTTGAATAAGTCAATCCACACATGATAGCCACATGGTTTTAGATACATCAATTAATGTACTTTCGAATGACATATGACAATCTTAGATGTCATCTAAACTCAGCGATAAAAATCGCTTTGAGTGAGCCACATTGAAAAAATACCCATTACTAAGTCCAGGCAATACAAATTTTGAATAAGTCAATCCACACATGATAGCCACATGGTTTTAGATACATCAATTAATGTACTTTCGAATGACATATGACAATCTTAGATGTCATCTAAACTCAGCGATAAAAATCGCTTTGAGTGAGCCACATTGAAAAAATACCCATTACTCAGTCCAGGCAATACAAATTTTGAATAAGTCAATCCACACATGATAGCCACATGGTTTTAGATACATCAATTAATGTACTTTCGAATGACATATGACAATCTTAGATGTCATCTAAACTCAGCGATAAAAATCGCTTTGAGTGAGCCACATTGAAAAAATACCCATTACTAAGTCCAGGCAATGCAAATTTTGAATAAGTCAATCCACACATGATAGCCACATGGTTTTAGATACATCAATTAATGTACTTTCGAATGACATATGACAATCTTAGATGTCATCTAAACTCAGCGATAAAAATCACTTTGAGTGAGCCACATTGAAAAAATACCCATTACTAAGTCCAGGCAATACAAATTTTGAATAAGTCAATCCACACATGATAGCCACATGGTTTTAGATACATCAATTAATGTACTTTCGAATGACATATGACAATCTTAGATGTCATATAAACTCAGCGATAAAAATCACTTTGAGTGAGCCACATTGAAAAAATACCCATTACTAAGTCCAGGCAATACAAATTTTGAATAAGTCAATCCACACATGATAGCCACATGGTTTTAGATACATCAATTAATGTACTTTCGAATGACATATGACAATCTTAGATGTCATCTAAACTCAGCGATAAAAATCACTTTGAGTGAGCCACATTGAAAAAATACCCATTACTAAGTCCAGGCAATATAAATTTTGAATAAGTCAATCCACACATGATAGCCACATGGTTTTAGATACATCAATTAATGTACTTTCGAATGACATATGACAATCTTAGATGTCCTCTAAACTCAGCGATAAAAAACACTTTGAGTGAGCCACATTGAAAAAATACCCATTACTAAGTCCAGGCAATACAAATTTTGAATAAGTCAATCCACACATCATAGCCACATGGTTTTAGATACATCAATTAATGTACTTTCGAATGACATATGACAATCTTAGATGTCATCTAAACTCAGCGATAAAAATGAGTGAGCCACATTGAAAAAATACCCATTACTAAGTCCAGGCAATACAAATTTTATATAAGTCAATCCACACATGATAGCCACATGGTTTTAGATACATCAATTAATGTACTTTCGAATGACATATGACAATCTTAGATGTCATCTAAACTCAGCGATAAAAATGAGTGAGCCACATTGAAAAAATACCCATTACTAAGTCCAGGCAATACAAATTTTGAATAAGTCAATCCACACATGATAGCCACATGGTTTTAGATACATCAATTAATGTACTTTCGAATGAAATATGACAATCTTAGATGTCATCTAAACTCAGCGATAAAAATCGCTTTGAGTGAGCCACATTGAAAAAATACCCATTACTAAGTCCAGGCAATACAAATTTTGAATAAGTCAATCCACACATCATAGCCACATGGTTTTAGATACATCAATTAATGTACTTTCGAATGAAATATGACAATCTTAGATGTCATCTAAACTCAGCGATAAAAATCGCTTTGAGTGAGCCACATTGAAAAAATACCCATTACTAAGTCCAGGCAATACAAATTTTGAATAAGTCAATCCACACATCATAGCCACATGGTTTTAGATACATCAATTAATGTGCTTTCGAATGACATATGACAATCTTAGATGTCATCTAAACTCAGCGATAAAAATCACTTTGAGTGAGCCACATTGAAAAAATACCCATTACTAAGTCCAGGCAATACAAATTTTGAATAAGTCAATCCACACATCATAGCCACATGGTTTTAGATACATCAATTAATGTACTTTCGAATGACATATGACAATCTTAGATGTCATCTAAACTCAGCGATAAAAATGAGTGAGCCACATTGAAAAAATAACCATTACTAAGTCCAGGCAATACAAATTTTGAATAAGTCAATCTACACATGATAGCCACATGGTTTTAGATACATCAATTAATGTACTTTCGAATGAAATATGACAATCTTAGATGTCATCTAAACTCAGCGATAAAAATCGCTTTGAGTGAGCCACATTGAAAAAATACCCATTACTAAGTCCAGGCAATACAAATTTTGAATAAGTCAATCCACACATGATAGCCACATGGTTTTAGATACATCAATTAATGTACTTTCGAATGAAATATGACAATCTTAGATGTCATCTAAACTCAGCGATAAAAATCGCTTTGAGTGAGCCACATTGAAAAAATACCCATTACTAAGTCCAGGCAATACAAATTTTGAATAATTCAATCCACTCACATTAGCCCACTGGCTAATGTGACGTTAAAAAATGGTTATAAATGGTTATAAAAATGGGTTCGAAACTGTATTGTAATAAACGGAAACACTCAGGCACTGGAATCATTCAGTAAGAAATGTGGGAGCGGGCCAAGGTACCGAAACAAAATTTATTTCTTTAAATGGTCATCCGTTAATATTAAACTAAGGGTGAATGTTTTACTTGACTAACCTTCTCCTTTCACACAACTTCCTCGGGAACCGGAATTTTGGACACATGAAGTTCAAAATCCAAAAAATGTTTTAAACTTTGAAAGATCAAGAAGTGATATTTCTTGTTTGGACGAACACACTACATATTTCTTCCATTTCCGGCGCCGCAGGCAAAAATTTTGAGAATTTCGAACGCTCACCTGACCCTAACCGTCCTCAAATTTTTTACTTTTTTAGCGCCGCAGGCGAAAATTTTGAGAATTTTGAAAGGTTAATGCGCTAAATTTCTTCCTTTCTCAAGCGCCGCAAGCTAAAATTTAGAATTTTGTAAGGCCAAAATCGAAAAAAATTCACTTTCTTTGCTTCGTTGGCTAGAATTTTGAGATTGATATTCGCGGATTTGGCGCATCATATCCGTATCTATCCGTATCCGTCCGATTTTTAAAAAAACAGTATCCATATCCGTCCGTATCCGGATATATCCGCGGATATCCGGATATTATCCGTATTCGTGCACAGGTCTGATTTAAAGATTAAAACTGGTCTGTTTTAACTTCTAATGATTATTAATAAAGAAATTTTATTTTTAATAAAAAAATATAAATGAGAACATTCAAGTGTCGATAAAAAATTTAAAGTTTGGTATTTTAAATGATCGAATATATTGTTAATTTTGTTTTATTATTCTCAATTCACTCATATTGATATGAAATTCTCTGAAAAATAGAGAAATAAATTTCAATGTGTTCAAAGTAAGGGTTACCTCAACGACTGACAATAAATGAACAATTCGAGTTATTCTGGACATTGCCCCAGCAAAAGGGTCAGAATTGGATGAGATTGGCATAATTAAGGAAGAAATGGAATTTCTGAGAGAATATTGACTTAGAGAGCTTGAATAACTGTTTTGAATGGCTTGCACAATTTTTTTACTTTCCGCGCTCAATTGTGGAACTAAAAATAAATCATATTTATTTGAATATAAGTTAAAAGCTACCTGGACTAAAAAAGCAAATCAATCTAAGCAATTCAAATTCCAATCGGCTGACATTCAATTCCCGAATTGGATTAACAATTTCAGTTTTTAGAACCTCCATTTTGGAAGGACTTAGCAAAAGTAAAGATATTGGAGGAGATTCTTGTTTTTGTTCTGTTGGGAATAATAATTGACTGGCCAATAATAACCATCCAGAAGGTCTTGAACGGCCCATAACTATGAAATTCTGAAAAAATTTTTCAACATTTCAAAAATTTTTAGGGCATTTGGTACCTTCTCCTGTTCATTAAACAATTCCAATTCATGCAAAGATTGTATCCATTCAAGATAATCACTGAGTAATTTAACTCGTCCTTGGCTGGGCAATCCAGAATTGGTTTCCTCTGTATTTCTCGGAATCATTGAAATTCCAACAGGCTCGTTTTTAGGTGCCAATCCTTCAGATTCTTTAATTTCAGATTTTCTTTGCCTCTTTTCCATTCTTCTAGCTTTTTTAATTTCAGTCTCGGGTAATGTAAAAGCTCGCTGACTTGGACCAGTCCCATCCCAATTTTCATCTCGAGAACGCAAAGCTGTACTTTTCCCCCAGCTGTCTCTAATCACTAAAAATATTATTATGAATGATAAAATTGAATTAATGTTGAATTAGAGGTATTCTAACATAATAGTTTCATAAGACATTGCCCTTACAAAAGTGAATAGTATGTAAGGTGTCCTTGGGACTTAGGGATGAAATTTTGTAGACAGGTAGATTATAAAACCTCCCTAGGGAAAGGCTTGTGGTCCGAATGGGCTTATAACGGATCTCTTAAATTATTTCCATATCACATCCCATCCTTAAAAATTCCTTTTAAACTTACAATTTGGATCCATCCCAACTTTCAAGCATCGCTCAAGGCGACAGGCTCTACAACTATTTCGACGACCTTGAAAATTATTTTTTTCAATTATTAAAATAATTTTTTTTAATTTTTTCACCATGTTCAATTTCACATTTAACAAAAACAGAATTGTTGTTAACATTTAAACAAATATAATTTCGACGGCACGAAATTGTACGCCAGAAGAAGCCTTTACACCCATTACAACACCAACTACCATAATGTTGTTTGGCATTTCTAGCTCCACAAACTAAGCATTTGGCCGTTTTAATGAGCATAATTTTTATTTTTAATTAATTATCTTTAAAAAGAAAATTTTTTAAACAGAAGTAGGGATAAGAGGAAGAAATTAGAAACGATAATGCGCGATATGGCCTTACTCAACGGCCCATTAGGATTTCTATATGAACCTAAATTTATCAACTTCAGCAATTGCGAATCGCAATTCGCAATTGCCTCCGTCTCTGATCGGGTGTCAGCTTTGTTAATATTTAATCAAAAATATTGAAGAAAATTAGCCAGATAATTTTCAAAATAAATTAAATTTAGAAAACATGAAGAAAGTTAACTAAGGAATTAAATAAAAAATATTTAAGGCATATTAGTGCATGGCATTTTCTCAATTTCATTAATGGGTGCATTTAAGTGTATGATGTGACCTATTTATAGTCGGAAAGATTAATACATTTTTGATAAAAAAAATTAATTAAATTGCAGAAACCCATTTTTTATCTAAAACAGATAAATTAACGCCCAAAATAATTAAAAATATTTACTTTAAAAATACCAAAATGTGATTATTAACAATTTAAATGTCTGTACTTTAATGCAAAACAGGAAGTAAAAAATGGTGACAAACAAAAACAATAACAAAGTGCATGCAGGCAACCATCTAATATGAGTGTATTTTTGGGGTGTTAATTTGGTGAAAAAAAAAAGAAAAAGAAAGATTTAATGTCGAGATGAACCCAAAGTGTTTGTATTTTATGATTTAATGAA
The DNA here is from genome assembly GCA_963681835.1 of Meloidogyne enterolobii. Taxonomy (NCBI): domain Eukaryota; kingdom Metazoa; phylum Nematoda; class Chromadorea; order Rhabditida; family Meloidogynidae; genus Meloidogyne; species Meloidogyne enterolobii. The sequence goes on from CAVMJV010000145.1 coordinate 306,818, forward strand.
TTAATTAGTTAATGAATTAAAAATATTTTTATGAGAAAGGGGTATGATTAAAGTTGACATTTATAATGAATATAACAATGGTCTAGTCATGTTATTGTTAGATGGTATTTTAAACAATACATAATAACAATTATTATACTAACACTAATAATAATATTTGTTATTAATAATAGGTAACAGTTGCCATAAAAGATTTGGTCCTAGTAAATGATTTCATGTTTTAATGTAGGGTTGCACCCGTATGGGGTTTTCTCATTGTTTCAGGGATGCATGCCATTGCGTATTGCGGCAAAGATTTTAAAATTGAACCTGCGGATTGTGTCATCGGAATTTTAAAAAATCCCTGGGCGTGTTTCGGGCCGGGGATGATTGAAAAAAAGTTCGAGAACAAGGGGCATGAGATGCAGCTCTATATTAATGCCCATTTCAAAAGCATTGAATCTTGAACAAAGTTTCAATAACTTTATTCAAAATGAAATTTAGTTTCTCAATCTAAAAATAATAGATGAAGCACTAGAAGTTAATATTTATTTACTAGCAAAGTGAAGATTTAAATAATCCCTTACATTTAAACAGGAAGTTTTTTTGAGAAAAAATGAAAGAAAGTGTGTACTGTAAATATTAAAATTTTAATATGGAATATAAAGATAATTATTTATTTCGCCGTTTTTTATGTAACGCTAAAGCCAAAAGCTCAGAAAAATGAACTCTTTGTCTGTCAGTAGTACATTTTTTACTTCCGCTTTTTATTTATTTGTCCTTTGTTACAAGCTGTCACGGGGTGGGGACGTTAGGGCGTAGTAACAATAGCGCGTTGGCTATAAAAATGAAGCCCCTGCCTAGAACTGTGAAAATTTTCCTGGGATATTTTATAGTAGGGAGACAAAAAGGTTCAAATAAACTGTTAGATAATGATCGGAAATAAAGACCGTAGCAGGTCAAATTTTACAATATAAATCTGTATATTATGATCAACCCCGAACGTCCTAGAAAATTGTATAAGAATACATATAGGCTAAATGAAGATTTCAAATAGGTATTCAGACTTTGAGATCCCATATCCATTACTACTTGCCTAAGTAGACCATGAAGTCTAGTCCGGATACACTATTTTCCTATTCCAGTCCATGAAAGAATTTCTTTTTAAAAAGTTTTGTGGGATGAATCCTCGTTTAAATCCCCTATTTTATAGGCCTTCCAGAAACGCCAAACTAATCCCGGGCCAAAAAACCCTCCCCTCCCACCACGCCCTTTTATTCTCTTTTTTATTTTGCCACTTTCCTCTATAAGGAAATAGCGCCGCTTTTCACTTTTATGTTTTTTTTTCCTTCCACGCCCATTTCAACCTCAAAAATATTACTTCCTTGTTTGTGCTTTTGCCACGTCAGTTTGCGTGTTTTGCACTTTACATACAAGTCTCGAATCGTAGAAAAGCAAAATAAAATAAGAATACAATAAAAATACACGGAAGTAAATTAGCAATAAAAAAAGAGAGAAATTAAAAAGCTATTTATTTTTTTGATTATTTAAGCAACTAGAAAATATTTAAATAGAGGGCAAATTATTTTGTTAAGAACACGGAAGTAAAATTTTATTAAAATTATTAGTAATCTGTATAGTAAATATTATCATTAAAAAATGATGGAAATTAATTAGGATTTAAATTATTAATGCAGATTATTTTAAAATAATTTCCGCCTAAAATTTTAATATCATCATTAATACCCTAAACTTAAAGATTTGTCAATTTTAATATTAAATCTAAAAAATTTTTTGATAAATTCTATTCGTATATTTAAATGAGGCCCACCATGTCTGGGATTATATTTAGAAAATATGGCAAAATTCGGAAAATTCAAAAAAGGAGGAAGATGGAGCATACTTTGAATAAGCATGGCATTTCAGCCACTCGGGTGGCATTTTAGCTTAAATAAATACAATTTTTAGATTAATACTGTAGCATGAATTTATTTTAGTGATGGGGATTAATTAAAATATTTGTATTTAAGACATTATAAAGCTTAAATTAATATTTATGTAGACAGAATTTCTGCCTATTAATATTATTGGAACTACTGTATATCTTATTAAAAAATTTTTCAAAAATTTTTTATGAACATTGCGGCTTTTCCTTGGAATTATCTGCCATTAAATTAACCATCTAAAAATTTAAATACTAACAAAAAGCTTAAAAAATCAAAAAAACTATGATGGTATTAACAATTTGTAGATGTAAATTTTAATGGATGGATATAAAATTAAAATTAAAATTTGATAAAAAATCATTTCCGGCATAAATTGTTTAAAGTTTTGAGGTAGAAAAATAAATCTTAAAAAGTAATCTTTTCCTTGTGTTTACTTATCCTTTTTATAAGCTTGCACCCAAAGTACTAATCTCAGCACAAAAATAAGGAAAATATGGAAATTAAAGCTTAAAAATGCCAAAATGATGTTAAATATGTCCAAAATACGTATTTGAATTAGTTTATGAGTTATTATTTTTAGAAATTTAGATTTATTTACATACATGTGGATGAGTAGTTGTTTACCAAAATTTGTTTATTTACTTACTACTTTTTCGAAATTCAAAGTATTTTTTAAATTCTACTTAATATTAAATATTACTAAAAAATTACTTCCTTGTTGTTTAAACAGGATATAGCTTTTTTTATTTCCTTATTTAATAAGCTTTTTTATAAATTTGTGAGGGATAATTACGTCAGATTTATGTGTGGTAATTACAAAAGTTGGAAGGATAATAATTCTTAAAGGAGAATAAAGTATATTATTGTACCAACAAACATTCCAATGACCATTTTATTGAATAATTTATTTTTTATTAGAGCCCGCCAAATTTTGAGACTGGAGTTTAAAATTAAATTAACCCGATTTAAATTGAAGTAATAGCCTTTCAAGAAAAATTTTTTCTAGGAAAATTTTCAAAAATTAATTTCCAAATTTGCGCTCATTTATCTTCATTTGCTATTTTATATTAATATTTTTTTTTAATTGACAGAAGTAAAAAAATATTTTCTTAGAAAAATATGAAAGATAGAAGATGGAATTTAGTTATAATTAATTATTTTTATTATATATTTTCTTGCATCTGGTTGAATCGATTTAAGTTAAAAATCGCTGATAGCGATAATTATTATTGGTTTAGTTAATTATTTAGTTATAATATCAGTGAAGGTCGTAAAAGGTATTTTTATAGGTTATTTTTCTTTATTTACTTTATAAAAGTTACCTAGAGCTACTAATAACTGATAATAATGAAGATTGGATTTATTGGCGCTGGAAAGATGGCACAGGCATTGGGTTAGTTAGTCTAATAGATAGCTAATCTAAAAATCCAAATCGTCTCTATACCAACTTATTTTAGCCAGAGGACTAATAAATTCTGGACGTTATCCTTCACAAAATTTGATGGCAAGTTGCCCTAAGGTACCTTACGAATTAAAATTTAATTAATGAAAATTAAAGACCGATGTCTCTTTATTGGAGGATTGCAAGGTTGTAAAAATTATAAATTAAACACTGCAACTTGATTTTAGAAGCTTGGGATTAATACAACACATGATAATTCACAAGGTGTTCGATTTAAAAACTAAAAATTTACATTAAATATTTAAAGTTGCTCGTGAAAACGATGTGGTAATTTTGGCAGTTAAACCAACTATCGTGTCTAAAGTTGCTTCGGGTAATAAGTTAAATAGTACTGTTTCACCACTAATTTTAGAAATTGCACCAGCCATCCGCCGAGATCATTTACTTATTTCTATAGCGCTGGGTATCAATATATTTCTATCAATGAAATTTGTTTTATTCTTAGGCATCACCATACGCTACATTGAGCAGTTATTGCCTTCGAAATCCCGAATTGTTCGTGTAATGCCAAGTATATTAATTTAGACATTTTTATATTAAATGAAAGTTAAATTTAGATACTCCTGTAGTTGTTGGAGCTGGTGCTTCAGCTTATAGCATGGGTACGTAAATTGATATTTGCATTAATTTTTAATGATTTTTTCCGGAAAACTATATTACCCATATTCTGTAAGCTAAGTATACGAAAAAGTGTTTTCCGGAAATAAAACTAATAGTTTCCGGATAATATTACATTGCCTAAGCTTACGAGAAAAAGTTTTCCGGAAATAATGTTACTCAAGTTTCAGGTTAATATTATATTGCTTAAGTTTACGAAAAAGCTTTCCGGAAAATTATATCACCCATATTCTGTAAACTTAAGTTTACGAAAAGTTTTTTCCGGAAATAATATTACTCATGTTTCCGGATAATATTATATTACTTAAGTTTACGAAAAAATGTTTTCCGGAAATAATATTACTCAAGTTTCCGGATAATATTATATTGCTTAAGTTTACGAAAAAGCTTTCCGGAAAATTATATCACCCATATTCTGTAAACTTAAGTTTACGAAAAGTTTTTTCCGGAAATAATATTACTTAAGTTTCCGGATATTATTATATTACTTAAGTTTACGAAAAAATGTTTTCCGGAAATAATATTACTCAAGTTTCCGGATAATATTATATTGCTTAAGTTTACGAAAAAGCTTTCCGGAAAATTATATCATCCATATTCTGTAAACTTAAGTTTACGAAAAGTTTTTTCCGGAAATAATATTACTTAAGTTTCCGGATATTATTATATTACTTAAGTTTACGAAAAAAAAGTTTTCCGGAAATAATACATATTACTCAAGTTTTAGGATAATATTATGTTTTCCGGAAATAATATTACTATAGTTTCCTGATACTGTTATATTGCTTAAGTTTACGAAAAAGCTTTCAGGAAAATTATATTACTTTAGTTTCCGGATATTAAATTATTAAATATATGAATAATTTAAACATTATTGAAATATTTATTTTCTCAGGATCAGCATGTCAAGATGGTTGGTAGAGTAAATTTTCAAAATCTTATTAAAAATTTTAAATTCCTATTAAAGGTGATTCCCAAATCGTTCAAGATCTTCTATCAACCGTTGGTTATGCTGTTGAGGTCTTTATTATATTCAATTCCAAATCAAATAATTTGCAAAAATTTCTTTAGCTTCCTGAAATACACATTGATCCTGTTACAGGACTAAGTGGAAGTGGACCATCTTATGTAACATAAACTATTTTAATTCGGTATAAAAGATTTTGTTTATTAGGGATTTGCTATAATTGAAGGGTTGTCTGATGGCGGAGTTAAATTGGTTAGAAAACTTAAAATTTGATTTTAAATTATAAAATTTGTTAGGGATTACCAAGAGATCTCTCAATGAAATTAGCAGCAATGACTTTATATGGTGCTGCAAAAATGTTTTTAGAGACCGGTGAACATCCAGCAATACTTAAAGAGGCTATCCAAAGCCCTGGTTGGTTTATTAACCCTATTTAGGGATAAATTTTAGATATACAGGGATGAGAGATTTCCAGGCCTTTATAATAAAAGTCAATATTAAATTTCAAGGTGGGAGTACAATTTTTGGCATGTACGAATTAGAAAAGGGTGGATTGCGCGGTCTTTTAATCAATGCAGTCGAAGCTGGAGCCGAGCGTTCCCGACATATGGGCCAAACTTCTTTGCCACATAGCCGAACGTCTGTAATTTATCGCAGTGAAATTTAATGAATTACTGCGGCAAAAATGTGAAGAAAGAAAAGAAAACAATAAATGAAATTAATTTCAAATTAATTTTATGTTGAATATTTTATGTAATAGGAGGTAGTTAGATCCGAAAATTTTTTAGAACAAAATTTTGGAAAAAATTTTTTTGGAATAGTTTAAGCCTGCTGGTAACTTAACTGTTTTTTAGAAATTTTTGATCTGACCACCAATAAATAATATTTTATAAATAAATATATATTTATTATTTGTTTTCTTATCTTTTGGATAAATTTTTGGCTTTCAATATTTTTAAATAACTATAAAAATTTTATAAAAAAATTTCAGAAAGAAAGCAAGAAAGGAAATTGAAGAAGAATTCAGTGATGATGAAGACGATACTTCTTCGGATTCGGACGATGAAAGTAGTGATGATGATGAAGAGGATGAATTAAAAAATAACGAGAATAATGGGAAGAACAAGTCTTTGAAGAAAAGGATAAAGAAAAAGGATTTAGAAAATAATTAAAAGAGTTAGAAGAGGAAGTTCTGAATTTTTATTTTGCCAAGTTTAATATTTTTATATAAGTACATATCTTCAAAAACTAATGTGTAGTTATAGACATAATTTCTTTTTGCGTATTGCAGATAAATACATATACATATAAAATTGTGTGATAAGTAAAGTTGGGAGTAAGTCCTTTTCTTAAGGATTAGGATAGTCTGTGGTGATAAACCTAGGCATTTTAGACATATGTAATCTGTTAAAATGAAGATGAATTCAAAGGGCGGAATTATGTACAAATACGTAAGAGGTCAGTAAGAACGGCAAGTTTATGGATTGAAAATGAGGAGAGGGAATGACTGAGGACATTCGTCATTTTTTCTCCTTATTGTATATTTTTTTACTTTTTCCATATTTCTCATTTTATGTAAACAAAAATTTATTTTACAATAAAGTGAAATCAATAATTTTTTCAACAAAATATTTTTAAAATACAGATGAATAAATAAAACCGAAATGCTTTAAAATACTATGTAGACGTTTTTAAAATAATTCTAAAAATAACACCAAAGCTATTATTTCAATCACTTCTTTTGTTCAAGTAAATTTATCAAATTTTTCAGCTAATTCAAAACAATCAGGACAAGTCTGACAAACCAGAATATTTTTATTTTGTCAAAAAACGCGACAAATTTTGAAAATTTTTATCCCACAAATTTGGCATTGAATCTGCCATTTTAAAGTTTTTTGGCATTTTGTTTATTTTAAATTTTGTGTAAATCGATTTCCTAATTTTCTCAACAAAACTTTTTTCAAATTTTCGAGTTTATTAATCCATTATTAAATTTGTTTATTTCAGTTCTCTACCTCTTAATTCTTGTCAAAATGCGTCCATTACGTCGTTCATCCCGCACCAAAGTATTTGCCGTTAAATTTTCTCCACATACAACTCCATTAAAAATCAAAAGATCTACAAGTATTAATACTTTTACAATTCCATTTAAACAAAAAGAAAGAAGTTTAGCAATTAAAAAAGAGCAGGAAAGGGCTGAAGTTGTAAAAGAGAAGAGGAATGAGGAGGATGAAATGTCGCAGGCCAAAGACCAGTCGCAGTCATTCAAACAAAAAGAGGGTGAGTTTTGTGATTTTGTTTAAATTTTTGTTCGATTGATTATCTAAAAATTATTAACCAATTTAATTTTAAGCCAACCACGGACGCATTAGTGTTGCAATTAAAAACATTGCCCCTGCATCTACTTCCATTATTCAACTTTCTGAATCGTTTAGAGTTGCAGGTCTCAATTGGTGGGGATATTTTATACTCTCCCTTTAATCCTCTAAAAATATTTTTAGGCGACTTCAAATCCTTTTTAATAGAAATACTTTTACTGGTCAGAGCCGTTTTATCTCAGTCTACGTTATTTGTGAGGATTTGCCTTTTAATGAAACCCTGACTGCTCTAATTACTTTTCGTTTGGTCTCGCAAGAGGAAGGATATGCTGGAATGGATAACGAAGTGGGAAAAATTTTATTTTACAAGAAATATCCTCCTTAAAATTTAGATTATTGCACATTTCAATGGCTCTAATCGTTCTGTTGGTATTTCAAACTTTATATTGTTCAAAAATATTTTTGCGGAGGACAGTGAATATGTCAATAAAGATTTTGATGAAGCTCAAATTGTTGCAATTATAAGAGTGAAATCAAGGCAGAAAACGATTATGAGGTGAGGGAATTTAGTTGGAAATAAATGAGGATATTTATACTAGACTTTACAAAGAGTTTTAAGGCTTGTAATTATAAAATCTTATCAAAAATTAAATAAGTTTCCACCTAAAATATGGTTCGGAATAATACGAGTATTTTTGGAAAAATTTCGGAAAACGAACAGAGCGCAAATGGGTCAAATCATATGTCATTCGAAAGAGCTCGTCGAGTTGAGTCGAATGATGAAAAAATTTTCGTGCGGACTCATAGAGGGGCTGAGATATAGGTCTGCGAAAATCGAAAAACCATAGGGGGGACCAAGCACTTTTTTGGGGTGAAAAATTCGAAAATGCAAATAATAGCTTATTCGAAAGAGCTCGTCGAGCTGAGTTGAATGACATCAAAATCACCTCGAAATCTTGATTCTGAGCCGAGATAGAGGCCCAAAATGGTCAACGTAAACCTATGGGGCGTAGGCGAGGCGCTTGTGCAAAACCCCGCGCTTCGCGCGGGGTTTTGCGGCACGCGCCTCGCGGGGAGTCTACGGGCGATGGGTTCTGGGCTCGTAACTTAATCCTATTCCAATTATCGCTGTAATGGGTTATCTGGCTTCCTCCGTAGCAGGTAGTACCTCTACATAGACCATAGGTAAGGAGCTAAAACAAACGATCATAACTTTGTCAAATCAAGTCAGATTTCGTTGATTTTGGTGTCATTCGACTCAGCTCGACGAGCTCTTTCGAATGAGGTATAATTTGCATTTTCGAATTTTTCACCCCAAAAAAGTGCTTGGTCCCCCCTATGGTTTTTCGATTTTCGCGGACCTATATCTCAGCCCCTCTATGAGTCCGCACAAAAATTTTTTCGCCATTCGACATAACTCGACGAGCTCTTTCGAATGACATATAATTTGGCCTATTTCGGATCTGTTCGTTTTCCGAAATTATACCGTATTTTTTAATAAAAATTTCAATCTTTTAACAGTACCAACCAAAAAATTAAATATCTTTGTCAACTTCCTCAAACATCGACTACCCAACTTTCTCGTTTTGAATTAAATAAAGAAAATACCAAGAAGAGAAGAAGCAAATTATTTAACTCAAAAATCAGTGATAAAATCTTTAAATTAGAAGAAAACGAATCTAAAGAAAATGTAGTGCAAAATAAAGAGAGAGATAACACGCTTGAGTCTATAGAAAATAAAAATCCGGGTAAGGAAGTTAAGCTGGAAATTTATTTTTTTAAATTTTAGATGAAAATTCAGTTGCCTTAAATGAATCAGTCAACAATTCAGGGAAGACAAATACTACTTGTGCTAAAAACAAAATAACGGATTTCTTTCCTAGTCGTCGAAGTAGTCGGATTACACCAAGCTTTTTGGATGTATGTTTATTAATCCCTACAAGTTTATAAAATCAAAATTTAATTTTTGTAGATCTTGCGTCTTCAAGTACTCAAAGAACAAGTAAACTTGGCTGTAAATGAGCCCTTTTTGGAAATATTTACCTCAGAAACTAAAGGGAGAGGTTTACGCACACAACTTGCTTTCTCTAAGGATGAGTTTGTAGTTGAATATAAAGGTGTGGTTTGAATAAAATTATTTTTTATTTTAATCAAAAGATTGGACTATATTTTTATTCCTAGCCCATGTTCCCCTTAATCTCCTCAAATCCTTAATCCGCAAAAATCTTTCTTTACCCGTCCAAATATCTGGAGTTAACATTCAGACTCAGTTGCACTCCAGATTCAGTTGACCTCCTTGGAGTTTACCTTCTGAGTTGATCCCTTTATTAAGGCACGATCAGAAATATTGGAAACAATTATTTAATAGTAATTTAGAATTTAATATTTTTAGGGGATATAATAAATATGAATAGAGCCAAACGGAGAGAATATGTTTACTCACTTGATCCAAAAATTGGTTGCTATATGTTTTATTTTACGGTATTGATTTATGAATTTTAAAAATTCAATTTAAAATTTAGCATAATGAAAAGAAACTTTGTATTGACGCTACAAAAGAAACAGGAGATAAAGGACGTTTAGTCAATCACAGCCGTTTGGTGCCTAATTTAAAAGCTAAAGTGAATCGACTATTTTTTAAAATTTTTTACCAAATATACCATTTAAGATAATCGATTTTGGTGAAAAATATCCTCATTTATGTCTAGTCGCAATACGTGAAATACAAATTGGAGAAGAGCTTTTGTTTGATTATGGGGATCGGTAAATTTAAAAAATTTTATTTTCGAAAAATTAAAATTTATTAGCACTGCCTTAACTGTTGAGAAGCATCCTTGGCTTTTAAATACATAAAAAGAAATTTTCTAAAATTTTGGCAAATTGTTGAATTTTTGCAATTTTTAAAATATTTTCTAGATTTTTTGAATCTCAATTTTCTTTTTTCATTCTTTCAAATCTTTGCATTTTTCATGTTTTCTACCTTTCAAATCTTTCATTATTTTACCTCTGATTTTTACCTTTGATTGTTGTTGAATTTTTCAATATTATAGCTTGTGTTTTTTTTTCATTTTTCTTTTTTGTGTTAAGATTAAATCTGTTAAAATTTTTCTAATACTTGGGCCAAAAGATCTCCTTGATAACCGTGATTTTCTATCGTGATCTCGTCTTGGTCCGATCTCTAGTTAACCTATCATTCGAGTGGATAATCATCAAAAGTTAGGTAATTAATTGAGGGGGAGCGGCATTGTTCATATTTAATTTTATCTTTTCAACATATGTATCACAACATTTGATTTAATATTTTTTTAATTATTTAATTCGAATCAATCTCTCTTCTTCTTCAACTTTTATAGAAGTTAATACTTAACATTCTTGAATTTCCGTAATTATAAATTTTTGTTACACTTTCAAAATCAGCGTCAGAATAGTAATCATCCCAGAGATATTCTCCATATTTGCTGGCTACTCTAAGCTGAAAAACAAATTAAGAGAAAATTTTTCAGTATTGGAACTCAGATTTGACAAATACTTACCTTAATTTTATATTTTTTAGGATTGGTATCAGTAGCATTTTTACGTAACATATCAAAATGAACTCCAAAAATATTTGAAATTTTAATATTCGGTAATTTGCCTTTATATATCTCTCCGTCGATAAAAATCTGAAATTACATAATATTAAATTTAAATATTTACTCATTATTCATGTGACTTTGTCGTCTCCCGTTTTTAGAAGATTGCAGATTTTAAAAATCCACTTATTTTTAATAAAAACGTATCTTTCTCACCTTATCGTTCGTATCAATTCCCAGGCTTATAATATCGCCTTTTTCCGATGCCAATGAAAACTTTAAATATCCAGGATTAGTTCTTTCAACTTGAATTCCAGCATAACTATTCTTCTCTACAGTGAAGCCCTTACCAAAGCAAGGAACTAGATCAAATTCGTTGGTCTTTTATATGTAAATTGGTATTAGATAGATTAATTAAATGGTTCACTTACCACATTGGTATACACTGTAAAAGGTGGTGGGCAAGTTGGTGATGGTGTAGGATAATCATCGTTATCCTCATGACAATCCTCAGAAAATGGATATAAAATTAGAGAAGAAAATAAAAGAATTTTTATTAATAAATGATACATCTAAAGAAAATTTTTAAAATTTGAACTAAGGCCTAACATAACTTAAAAATATGTGATAGGGTTATGATCAGGAAGGTTGTTGAGCTATGATCAGGAATTGAAGGTCATTATTTATCATTATTTGATAATGATAATTATTATCGAATATCTATGATCATTATATCTATGAGGTAGTAGTATCTAGAATATGTAAATTCGTACTTTAGAGATCGTTTGAGAATATCCACCTCGATAATTGAGATTATTGTTAGATGGCTTGTTTCCGTCATATCTCAAACCGTTTGGGATATCTTTTGTAATTTCAATTATCACTATTATTAAATACAAACCTCTAGCTTTAAAAACCCCAAAACCCATTTTAAAAAATATTTCTTTTCGAATAGGGACATAAAATTTAAATTTCTAAGAATGATATTATATTTGTCAGTTGACAACATAAGAACAATAACTATTGTTATTCTTTGGATATTTACATTTGATAATGCTTAAAGAGTTGTTAATTTTTTTAATAATCCACGTTTTATTTTAAAATTATTTTTGTTAATTTCCTTCTTAAAATGATGCAATGCTACGCCATTTAATTTGAAAAAATAGAAAATTTTATTTTAAGAATTGAAATTAAAATTAAAAAAATATTATAAGACAGAAAAGATAGTTTACAAATTAATTTTTGAGCCAACTTTCATCTAGAGGAATCCAACTTTCAGGCAGCATTGATAATGAATCTATTAAAGAGCCTTTCCTAAATCTTCTTATGAAGAAAATTGGTCGATCCTGAAAATTAAATTTTTGCCTTTTTAAAATTACTAAATTACTTCAGGCATTAGATATCCCATCCAGGCAGCAAAGGAAGAAAGATCAGCAGTATCGAGGAATGAATCGCATATTTGTTGAGCAAAGTTTAGTTCCTCTCCACGAGACAGATTTAAGTCGGCAACATAGTGAACTTTACTTATTGGCTGAAATAAAAAAATAGAGATAAGTTCGAGGTGAGATCTCGTTCAAAAAGAGAATCGAGATTCCTTTTAAGGTAGCAAAGCTTATGCTAGCAAATAAGTGGTGGTAGGAGATGACTTAGAGAAATACCGTATTTATTAGGTAGAGACCTCAGTAGATCTTTAGAAATAAAACGAAGGTCGGATCTCAAAACGAGGGATTGGATAAAGTCAAAAGAGGTCTTTGATCCTGCTAATCCTGATGGAAAATAAATTCCAATAATTACCTCTTCAGCTTTAATTGTCGTCAAAAACCCTTTGTCAGTTCCAAAGAGTACCAATGAATAAGTCTTGTTTTTCTAAAGAATAAAATATTCTATTTTAAACTAATGGACTCTCACCAATAGCCTCTTTAAAATTTTTATTATCCGGATAAGCGCCTTGTTTATCTCGCCAGTTTGTGATTCACCCATACCTGTAAAATCACCTACACGTGTATGAATGCATATTTTGTGTGATTTATCCTCACTAAAATTTTTTAAAAATATTTCTCATTCATTTTTCACACCTAATAATCTTATCCTTTATAGCAGTAACTTTTGAAACAAGTTCTTTGCCAAATTCAAATATTTTAAGGATTTGTGGTCGCATATGATTAAAGTATCGAGTATTTTCAAAAACAGGTTCACCCGTTAACATTAACGCTCTCCCTTTATTTTGACCCAAAAGTCTGAAAATTTTATTTAAAATCAGAAATTTAAATTCATTTACATTTTTGGATCATTATAATCGCAGCATTCTTTAGCAAAAGCAATTGAGTGAATATCTGTCACATTTTTCCTCTGAAAAATTGCTTCATATTTTTTGAATTTCTACAAAAAAAGATTACCAAAAAATAAATTTTTGAATGAAAATTAGGGAAAGCATGAGCTAGTTCTTTATCTATTTGATGCATTGTAGAGTCATCATGAATGTAAACAGGTGTTCTGTTAAGCAACTTTCCCATTGCGTAGAGACTAGCGAAACGATACATCTTTAATATTAAAATTATAAAAGTTTCAATGCCGTAAAGTTTGGACAAAATCTACAGGTCCCATAGATAGTGCAAATTTGAGATATGGATGAACTTTAAAAAGTTATGGTATCTCATGTGATGCATCGGATATGGCTGTAAAGATCTAATTTTAATTTCATGATTTTAATTCATGATTTATTATTTACTATTCTAAATTAAGGGATGGAGTAGAAGACTGGTCTAGATCCAAGCTTGATACTTTAAAAAATCTGATATCAATATCAAAGATCTCGTTTCGGTCTGATCTCGAATTTAGATTGTGTAAAATACATAATATTCCTTTTGATATTTTTATTAAATTACTTGATTCCCAAGTCCTCCGTTCATCGTTCTGGTATAAATAAAACGATCAAATTCCGGCATTTCTCTGACAGAATCTAAAGGTTCTAGCCATTGTTCATAATATTTTTTGTTTTCATTTTTATCTGCTGATTTTTTTGTTTGGGTAATTTCTACCCAATCATAATCTTTTTTACTTGTATTAGGCCTGTATATTGAAGAACAAATCATTATAATAAGAAACATGGAGATAATAAAAATTATTAAATAATTAATATTTTTAATGATTTTTCGGCCATTTTGATGTTTAAATTGAAAAGACAATTTTTGATATTTTTCCATTAAATATCTTGGGAGATTAATAAATTAAAATGAGCTAAAATACCGTGAGATATAAATAATATTAGAAATATTGAAGTAATTATAGTTTGAGTGAGATTGGGGAAGGTTTTTTGGGAAAATTAAGCAGATTAAACAAACAAAAAATTTTATAAAGCAAAAAGCATCACACAAATTTATAAAAAAATAATTTTTTATATTTTTAAGAGAATTTTATGTACATTTTCGTAAACTCTCGTGGATTTAAATAAAAATAAAGCAAACAAAACCCGAGAAAAATTGTCCCATAAATAATAAAAAAGAAAAAGAACATTGATTTTATTCACTTCGATTTCATGCTTTCTATTTTTTATTTATTTAAATATTTTAAAATTAAGGGATTGAGAATTTTTTTATCATTCAAAACAAATAAGAACCATATCTAATATAAGCCCCCCAAAGTGAATCGTTGAAAAATAGACGCTCAGGGCATTAATTAGAGCATTTACGTTAATTAAAATTTATTTAAAAATTAAAAAAAATTGTTTAAAATTTTAGAATATTAATAGGGAAAATATAATCAGAAAATTAATAAGGAAAAGCATTATTATTTAAAAAAATATATTAGTTTCGAATTAATCTTTAAGCCAATTTTCATCAATAGGAATCCAACTTTCAGGCAACATATATAATGTATCAATTGTTGGATTTTGCATAAGTCTTCTAATAAAGAAAATTGGTCGATCCTAAAACTTGAATTTTTTATCTTTTTAAAATTTTATAAATTACATCAGGCATTAAATAACCCATCCAAGCAGCATAACTAGACAAATTCTTCTCCACGAGTCAGATTTAGGTTAATAACATAGTGGACTTTACTTATTGACTGAAAGATATAATTTTATTTACAGCTGACATAGCTATGGGCTATAAGCCTTTTTTGGCTTAATACCAACAATTTTTAGCTAACTAATAGCAAAGCACACCAAGTGACAAACCAAATGAGAAAATTTGTATAGGGTTGTCGTTTCGAACGGAGCCAGACCGAGGAACCGAGATTTTTTGTTTCGGTTAAGGATATTCGACGATCTTCGATGAATCGACAACCCTAGATGTTAAAGTAAAATTGGGGTTACCTTATCAACTTTAATGGTTTTCAAAAAGTCCTTATCTGTTCCAAATACCAACAATGAATAAGTTTTGTCTTTCTTAAAAATAAAAATTCCTTGATACTAATTAAAATTAACAAAATCTCACCAATAATCTTTTCAAAATCTTCAATATCCTCACATGTGCTTTATTTACCTCTACAGTTTGTGATTCCCCAATACCTTTAAAATCACCAACTCGTGTATGGATACACATTTTGTGTGATGAAGTATCTTCACTAAAAATTTTTAAAAATAGTAAAAATTAACAAGTTTTTCAGTTACCGCACCTAATAATCTTATCCTTTATAGCAGTAACTTTTGAAACAAGTTCTTTGCCAAATTCAAATATTTTAAGGATTTGAGGTCGCATATGATTAAAATATCGAGTATCTATGAAAATAGGTCCACCAGCCAAATATAATCCTCTTCCTTTATTTTGTTCCAACAATCTTAATATAAAGGCATATTCTTGGAAAATCTCCTTTGGATATCTTCCTCAATTAACTTTTAAAAATTGTGTTATGATTTATTTTTGTCGAATTTTATAAATCTGAGCCTAAGATATTGATCGGGGTTTATATGGGGTTTGTAGAGAGGTTTAGATCGCGATTAAGAATATATCTAGGAGTAATGTTTGTTATTACAAACGGATAAACTTCAGTTACATCTTAGGATCATGATAATCACAGCAATGTTGAGCAAAGTGAAATTGATGGAAATCTTTAAAATCTTTTTTCTAAAAATTATTTTTAAAGCTAAAATTCAAATGAAAGTTACCAAAAAATAAATTTTTGAATGATAATTAGGAAAAACATAAGCTAATTCTTTATCTATTTCATGCATTTTAAATTCTTCATGAACGTAAACAGGCGTTCTGTTAAGCATTTTGCCCATTGCATAGAGACCAGCAAAACGATACATCTTTAAAATTAAAATTAAAAAATTTAAAGCTTTATAGTATGGTAAAGACATAAGCTCAGATCAGGTATTAAAGACTGGGTGTGATCAATATTGCGTTTGATCCGTCATTGTGTTCATTGACATCAAATAGATGCTCTCCAAACACAATTCTCGAGATGCGTCCAGTCAGATTACATCCCCGCATTTGAATTCTTATATTGACTTTTCCCTGACCAGAATGAAGATCAATATGTGGCTTCTAGTTTTTTCTTAAATCCTATCCTTATAGTTTATAGGTATTTTTCTAAGTTGAAGATAAACTCAATTAAATAATCAAATTCTGGATATTAATTAAAGTTAACGACAAACTTGATTCCCAAGTCCACCGTCCATCATTCTGGTATAAATAAAATGATCAAATTCAGGCCTTTCTCTGACAGAATCTATAGGTTCCAGCCATTGTTCATAATATTTTTTGTTTTCATCCTAATTATTTATTAAACAGATACTATTTTATAAGTTATTTACAGTTATCTTATTTTGACTATTATCTAGCCGATCATAATTATTTTTAATTGTACTAGGTATTGTAGAACTTATCGTAGAACAAATCATAAATATAAAAATTATCAAAATTAAAATTATTATATAATTAAATTGAAAAGAGAATTTTCGATATTTTTCCATTTAGAATCTTGAAAAATTAATAAATTTGTTGAAAATCAGCTTTAACTAATCGAATTTAATTCAATTTTGTTTTGGATTAAGTATTGGAAAGATTATAAAATTTGAAGACCCACAACCACCTCGCTTTTTCTGATCGAAAATATTTTTTAAAGTGTGAAGTATAACAATAATGGGATAATATAATAATATAACAATAATTCTCGTCATGAGCGGCATCATATCTCGATATAAGAAGCGATTGTTTTTGGGTTTTTCTACTGATAACAGAACAAAATTTTTTAAATATAATAACCTAATCTGATTGGCTAAAAATCTAATTTTAAAATATTTTTATTAGCGTGCTTGTAAAAAAAGAAATGAGACGAACTAAATAAAAATTTCTTTAATTCATGAATATTCTAGGTAAGTAACGAAATTCATTATAGAACTGAATAGCTATTTTATAATAAACGAAAAATTTTGGATTTTATGGAATTTTTTAAATGAATTTAAGTTTACTTCCTCTTTCCATAAGAACGTATAATCTGTATTAATTGTCCTCCCTCAAATAATTACCTCGCTTTCATTAAGTAACCCGTCCAGCGATAGAATGAAACAATAATTACCCCCCGAACAAATGCCCTAAAACACGTTTAAATTTCAAACCTCGTATAATTACCCTCCTTCGATTAATTAACCCTCCAACTAAAAGTCTAAATAATACCCATGGTCTTTTTTAAATTTAATTCCTATTAAATTTGAACCAATCCAGATTTGATTCAATATATATCCTGAGCAAATAATTTTTAAATTTTCAATAAATAAATTTATTTTTTTAAATTAAATTGAAATTTGTGTATTGTCAACAATCATTAATCAAAACTTTTTTTCAAATTAATTCGCCAAATATTTTACAACCATTTTTAACTTGAATAAAATGTCAACTTATTTGTTTTATTCATTATTTTGGGTAACACCTACGAGAAAAAAATTTTGTTTGTTCTGTTATCAGCACAAAAATAACAAAATTAATATCCCTTATATTGAGCTAATATTCAAATTATAATGTCGCTAATGACAAGAGTTTGCTGTATTCTAAAGCCTAAAACCTTAATATTTCTATTATTGTTTATTATTTCCCATTATTATTGTTATTCTTCACAATTGAACAAAATTGCAGAACAATTATCTAATTGTGGAAGATATACTGTTCGTAATAAGACAAGTAAATTAATGGTTGATGGCAGAATATTTGATACAGTGGTGCCTCTAGGGAATGGTTATGATTCTAAAGTGAGTTTTAGATTGTTCTTATTGTATGGTCGTTCGCCGAAGACCTTTAGAATTTTAGATCCCAAGATAAAAAATACTCAATTGTGATCTTTATACGTAATGATATCTAGAAAATATTCAGATTTTTCTCGCGTATTCACCAGCATTGGATAAATGTGTAGCAATCAAGCGTTGCATGGAACAACCATGGGTGAACAAATGTACAAGAGAATTGGAGGTGATGAAGGCTCTGAATGCTTCCGATGCTGGAAACGTTAAACTATTTTATTAGTAGGTAGTTTGAAAATTTAGGAATCTTATTAATTTAATAAATTTCCAAAAAACAAAAAAAAATAAATTCTATTTTTGTTTCAGTGATATATCAATTAATCAAAAATGTAACGAGGAGACGTTATTTTCCGATTTTTTGCGTGTTGTAATAATTGGCAGTAATAGACGAAGGAAACGTGAAGTTGCAAAGAATAATAAATCTTTAAGTAGGTTTTTAAGTTTCTTATATCAATTTTTTCGAAATGATTAAAATTAACTA
The DNA here is from genome assembly GCA_963681835.1 of Meloidogyne enterolobii. Lineage (NCBI taxonomy): Eukaryota > Metazoa > Nematoda > Chromadorea > Rhabditida > Meloidogynidae > Meloidogyne > Meloidogyne enterolobii. Next base: position 325,398 of record CAVMJV010000145.1, read on the forward strand.
GAATGCTGAAAATTATTCTAAGAAAATTTTTTTATAATATTTTATGTAGCCAATTGTACCTTGGTAACGACAGTTTTAGAACTTGGCGAAGAAGACGCTACAAAACATTGGCAGCGTTTAAATTCTAAAAAGGTCAATAGTAATAGAGAATTGGAACAATTAAAATTACAAATCCAAAAACAATTGGATAAATTGCATGAAAAAGGTAAATAATAAGCTAGGGCCATTCACATCGGTTAGCCGAGATGAAACCGAAAACTATGATCCTTACTAGGACTGAGACAGGAAGCGGGTGTCTAAAAACTAAAGAAAAAATCCGGAAACCTGGAGATACCGAATACTTATACAGTACATATTATATAAATTATTGCCCTGGGATAGGAAATGAAAGATAATTCAAGTAAATCCCCAAAATAATCCATCATTTTAGGTCTAGCTCATTGCGACATCCATCCAGATAATATACTTCTATTTCCAAATAATGGAACTTCTATAAATGCAAAATTGATAGATTATGGTTGGTCTTGTTGTTTTAATTCTACAAAATGTGGAATGGAGCTAAGCAAGATCGTGCCATTTTGCGAGGCAGAAGAAGCGCTTCTTGACGATAAAATAAATATGGATGGATTGGTAAATGAATTGAGAGAATTGTGAATCAAAATTCTTAATTTATCGTTTGATCATCATTGAATAATAATTAAAAATTAAAATACATCATCAAATATCATTAAATAAATTAAAAAATCTTAATTAGAAGGAACTCTCAAAAATAATCTTTAAGATAATGCACATATTTCCATACATTCCTTAGCAGTTTTGAATCTATTTTCATTCCCACCACATTCCTGAGCACCAAATTCATAACATTGTCTGGTAACAGAATCAAAAAAGAAGCGATGTAATAATAATTTGTTTTCCTCAAGTTGGTCTATTTCATTTTTGTCATTCGAGATTTTAAATTTTACTGAATCATCATTGTTAAGGCAAAGACCAGATTCTGAAATAATGACCCAGATTTTTCAAGGTCTTGTCAAACTCAAAATACCTGGAGGAAGATAGCACTTTGCTGGGTAATGTGGAATTTTCTCAAAAACGGGTGGAGCTGGGAGTGGAATAGCTAACGTGTAAAATTGAAGGATGTTGATAAGGTTTAATAAAAATAAAGATAAATAAATGATCATTTAATAAAATATTATTTTTTCAAATTAAATTTGAAAAAGAATTTTAAAATTTCAAAGGAATTGTTACTAAAATAAATTTTTTGATATACTCTTTTATTATTAAATTTTAACGCATTTTGGGAATTTTATAGAGTTCTCTCTCTTTTTAAATCCTGCGCAATAAAGCATTTACATAAACATTGTTTGGTCCGCTTTCTCTGTTATCCGATCCAAATAATTGAAAAGGCTTGGGATCGTCCAACAATGAACTCATTCAAGCGAAAATGCACGCATTTGCGCAGCGATATTATTTACTATTTTGTTTAAATAGACATACAAAATTTTTAAAATTATTCAATGCGCAACTTTGATGTTTTAAAAATGTAATATAATACTTTGAATTTTTCAAAAATAAATAAATTATAAATTGTAATTAAAAATTTTGAAATGAGGCTTAAAAATTAATATTAAAAATTAAATAATGTAAGGATGATTCACCTAGCAGCATTTAAAACTTAGGCGGGGGATAAACGATCTAAAAAGGAAAAAGAGAAAGCATTAGTCGATGCCCCGGTAGCTCAACGGTAGAGCTCCTGCATATAGTGAGCGAAAGCCTAGCAACAACTAGCAGGTGGTCGCAGGTTCGAATCCTGCCCGGTGGCTAAACTTTTGCAAACTCTTTCTGGTGCCGCTAACAGGGATCCCCACCAGGGGTGAGCGCATTGCGTTTTGCGTTTTGCGTCTTGCGTTATTTTCGATGAAATTAACGCAAAAAATGTACCCAATCTGAGGACAAAATTGGAGAAATCCGGCTTATTGACCTTCCAAAATTCTAAAAATTTTCGCCTACGGCGCTAAAAAAGGAAGAAATTTTGCTTTCTGGCCTTCCAAAATTCTCAAAATTTTTGCCTGCGGCGCTGAAAGCAAGGTATTTAAATACCAATTTTCCATCTTGGAACGGCTCAAAAAATATCGGTCAGTATCTGGAGCTCAGATCTCAAGTTATCCTCCAAATCACCTGATATCCCCGGAATCAAATTATAAATACTGATAGCTCTTTATCCTCTGTTATCTCCCTAACTCACCCGACAGCCTTCAGTAATCCCATGGTATCTTTTTAAATCTCCTTGATCGCTCCAAATTACATGATAATCTCCGTAATCCCCCGCTACTTCGTTAAACCCCTTGATCCTTCTAAATCCTCTGACTTCCTTCATAATCCCTTCAAATCCTTTATCCCTCTCCAAAACATTACCCATCCAAATTACATGTATCACAAACTTAATTAGGACTCGCTGACTTATAGTAATACACCAATTTTAACTGAAAAATGGCTAATACTTAATTTAAAAAATTTTTTTCCCAATTTTGCGTTCTTGCGTTTTGCGTTATTTGCGTTAAATTTTGGCCTTGCGTTGCGTTTTGCGTCTTGCGTTTTTTGAGATTGTCTCTTGCGCTCACCCCTGATCCCCACTTGCTGCTGGGTGAACCAGCCGATCCACGGTCATGGCGCTTGACCGAGGGACCGGTCTGATGTAGGGATGGAGATGTAAGGATGATTCACCTAGCAGCATTTAAAACGCTTAGGCGGGGGATAAACGATCTAAAAAGGAAAAAGAGAAAGCATTAGTCGATGCCCCGGTAGCTCAACGGTAGAGCTCCTGCATATAGTGAGCGAAAGCCTAGCGAAAACTAGCAGGTGGTCGCAGGTTCGAATCCTGCCCGGTGGCTAAACTTTTGCAAACTCTTTCTATAAATTAGAACTTAAATTATTATAAAATTAATATTAATCAAGCATTCTATTTAAAAATAAATTTTTATATAAAAATTTAAAAGAATAATTAATAAAATAATTATTAAAGAAATTTAAAAATTCGCCAAACGACGGAAAAATTTTTATAATTTAAAAATTAAAATATTGTAAGACTTAAATTAGTGTAATTATTTTCAAGTACATTTTTTGGCAATTTTCCATATTTAACTTATTAAAATTTTTGATAATCTAGTAGTTTAATATTTAAAATAATTTATTTTTGACACTTCCGTGTTAATTTATTTAAAATTCTTAAAATAGATTCCCCCTATTTATAAAATTTCTTTAAATTTACTCAAGTAACTTGCAGAAATCTGATCAATTTAATGCATCGATCAAACAACTTAAAATTTATTTACTACACCTTGATGTGTGTTAACGAGCGTGAGCGTTGATTTCTTTGATTTGTAAATAAAAATATTTTTTTGCTGAATTTCCTGTTAAGAGAGCAAAGAACTTATGATCTGAAACAAGGTGAAGGAAAAAGTTTTATTGTTTATTTTTATCATTCGCCAAATTATTTACTTTAAATATTAATTGAAATAAAAATATTATTTTTTTATTCAATTAGAAATTTTAATTTAAAAATATTTTCCAAATTTTTTTAAAATTTTTTTATCAAGTACAAACGTTTTTACAAAAATTTTTCACGTGCTGCATAATCCTGCCCCCATAAATGTACTTCTACATATAATTTTTCTTGATCACGTTTTTTGTATTTTGCATGTTAAATATGCGAAGATAATTTTCTAATGAAGTTGTGTATGTAAATCTCTAACATTTGACATTATTTTAATATTTTACAAATTATTTTGACATTCCCCAATATTTTTTAATTTTTATTTTTGTGTATTTCTGTTAATATTATTAGAGTTTTGTGACCAGTGTATGGAGGACATTTATTTTGAATATTTTTTGCTTTCTTAATTTAAATTATTCTCGCAACATATTTTTTAAATTTTCTCATTTTTAATTATAGTAAAAACATGATAACTCTTTTAAATATTCCCTTATCATAATCAAAATATTCCAGACAAAATTTGTTTTACTCTTATCTAAATAAAACATTTAAAATTCAAAACTCACTCCCTTTTCTTAAAAATTTTTAAAATATCTTCCTCATTCAAAATACTCTCCCTCCCTTTTGATAACCTATAAATATCCGTTTTTATTTTATTATTATTACCTTATAATATTGAAAAAAATTTTGTTAAGATAAATTTGTTGTTTAAAAACTTTCTAGTGTTTACTTGAATTAAATTAGTAACTTAGTTCAAACTCGGGACTTTGAAACAAATTCGAAAATACATATAATGATTATCAACTAAAAGCTACAGTGCGCGTTAATTATACTATTAAACTCGTAATTTAGATAACTAATGTTTGAACATTTATTAAAATTAAATACAAATTTCTTTAAAATATTTACTCATCGTGAATGGGCAATAATTTCTACACTTTTAATTGCTAATTTTGTTAACACAATAACTTTCAATTGCATGGATGCTTTTTATCCAAAAGAAGTGCGGCTACCTTCGGGTTTCTTTAATAATTTTTGATCACACTCCTTAACATTTTTTCTAAAAAAATTTTAAAATTGGGCACACTTTCAATTATTTCTGATTAAATTATATCATTTATTAGGCTAATAAAAGACAAATAAATACTGGTGATATTGGTTTAATTATTGGTACATATCAATTAAGTAGATTTATAATGGCACCTTTTACTGGAAAATATGTAAATACCTATATTAAATTAAATTTAAATTAATTTTAAAAATATTAAGATAATGAGTATTGGAACTTCAAAGGCTTTCTTTTTTAGCCTTTTCTTAACTGCATTTACAGCTTTTGGATTTGGGTACTTTAAAATCATAAATATAATTTTAATAACAATTTACTTTATTTTTAGATTACTTACCCTATTACCAAACGGTTTTTATTTCTTCTGGGCTTCCTTAGCTATTCGGATCATTCAGGCACTTGCTAGAACCGTTTTTGTTATAAGTTCATTGACTATTATGGCACAACTTTTTCCTGCAAACATCTCACTTTTGGGGGTATATTCTTTTAACATCCTTCAACTATTTAAAAACCTTTAAGGGCCTACTTGAAGCATTTGCTGGTTTTGGATACATCTCAGGGCCAGTAATAGGAAGTATCTTATTCGAATTTGAGGGGTTTATAACTCCAAATTTCACTTTTGGAACATTAATGGCATTGACTGGAATAGCTTTTGCCTTCACCACAAAGTTGAAGAAAAACAAAGATAATAAAGGAGGAAAACATGGAAAAAGTTTCAAAAATATTTCCTTAATTTATCCACAAAAATCTGGACAATTATCTGAAGAATCTTCCAATTCCTCTGATTTTGAAGCATTATCAAAGTCTTCTAAATGTAGTTCTAATACAAAAATAAATAAGACTAACAAGGATATTAATTCATCGAATAATGGACTTTTATCAGTTCTTAAGCTACCCAGTACATGGCTTATTATGTTAGTGATAACTACTCGTGGGATTACTTGTTCTTTCTTTCAGGCACCTTTGCCAGAACATTTAAACTCGGTAAATCTATAAAAAAGCTTGCTTATACAGCTAAATCCACATTTTATAGTTAAATTCTTCCGCAGTGATCATTGGCACTGTCTATACTATAATGAGTATCAGCTACTTTATGAGCGCTCCAATATGGGGATTATTTATGGGATTGAATAAAAAGAAATGTCAAAATTCTGCCATAATTGTTACAATAATTGGGTCAATATTAGCTTTTCTATCAACATTTTTGATGGGGCCATTCCCTCTTTTACCAATCCAAAAGACTATTCCACTCATTAGCGTTTCATTTGCACTGCTGGGCTGCGCATCTGCTGCTTTATATATTCCCGTCTTTCAACTTTGCTCGGATATCTCAAAATCGTCGGATGAAGAATCGACCCGAATATATGCTTGTCTGTTCGGATTAGTCCAGTCATCCTCAACTCTAGGGTTTTTAAACCTTTTTTTAAATAAACAGAATAATTTCAGATCGTTTGCTGGTAACATACTCGGAGGGTTTGGTGCTCAAAAATTGGGGTTTGCCTGGACTTGCTCAATTATTTCTTTTTCTCATTTTGTTTTCATTTTTATTATTGTTTCTTACTCATTGTTATTTAAATTTAATGAAAATAAAAGTTAGTAAAACAAATTAATTTTATTATTAATTGCGAAAGGATGAACGGATACCTAGGATATACCTGGAATAATCTCCCCACCCAAGGCGATACTCCTCAAAAGTTCAATGATTAACGTCCATATCAGTTGGGGTAATCAGGCGGTAATAATGCGTATTTTTAATCCTTTATTAACAAAAGTAAGCTAAATTTCTTGGTTATCTTGTTTATTATCTGAATCTTTTCCTTCGTTCTTCTTAATAATCCAAGCTTTATTAATTGCCTCTTCTACATTTTTAACAATTCCATTTTCATTATATTTTTGTATTGTTTCATAAGCAATCTTTAAGCAACTTCTAACGTGAAAATCTATATTTTCTTTAATTTCCTTCGTATTAACCGATGGGGCTGAACGAAAATAGCCCCCTTTCTCATTAAAGGCACTCTTTCCAGCATCATCAACCACATATTGTTTCAGATCTAGAGCCTTGTTTTTATGCATTTTTTGGCATTTATTTGCATCCTCAAGAGTTTTACCTTTCCCCAAATTGCAATAAGCAGCAGCAATTGAGTGAAGAATTATTTTTCCATACATTTTTCTATCTTCATCATTCTTATTAGGCCAAAAAACTGATAAATAATTTAGAATTTCTTTTAGGATTAATCGGGAGTGTTTGTCTATTTCTTCAATCTTGGGTTGATTTTTCCCGTGATAAATATTTTTAATATTTATCCATTTATTTGGTTTTTTATGTAAAATTGTTTTGGCAATATCCGTCCATTTATTGCTGTCGAGTTGATCAACAAAGGAACTCATATCATCTGTTTCAAGATGAAAGAAACCTGAGGATAAAAATTTTTCTTACTTCTATTTAACGACTTGCCTGAATATTTATCTGTCATGTAATCAATCTCTTCATAATTTAAAGGCCACGGGTATCTTGTTAAGTTGATCCATTTGAATGAACCAAGGCCTATTTTCTCCTTCATCCGTTCGACATAACTATGAAGAAGTCCAATTCTTTTATCAATATATTTATCATTTCCTTCCATTTCCCCACAATTTTCGATAAAACTTGGGCCTTCTTCCTCAATCTCACAATTACTTTTCGATCCTTGTTCAATAACTATTGCTTTACCAATAGATTCAATGTCCTCTCTTTCTGGCTTTTCACCCTTTTTAAGGAAAAAGTGCTTGATTACCGGAATATTTAGATGGCCTTCAAAAAATTGAACCAAAATAGAAAATAACGAGATATCTGCCTAAAAATATCATTGGAAAAATTTTTTAGTTTTAATCTTACAAGACTAGGCTGATCACCAAACAAAAATTTTTGAGAACCAAGCATATTTACTATTTTTTGTATTATTTTTTCAAAACTTTCATAGATTTTTTCATCAGATACTTGATCCCATAAATGTTTTTGTAAATATTCTCGAAGCTGAATATGGATGATATTATTATTATCAATCTTAAAATTAATCTCCCCAACCTTCCCTTCCATGCTGTTCTTCTCTTTAGTGAAATATTCTTCCAACTTATTTTCAACAAATTTATCCATCCATTCATAGAAATGTTGCCAATCATCCAAATTCCATAAATACTCATTATTTATCTCCTTATTCAAAGAATGAGAATAACCCTCAGTCCCGTCACTATACGAATAATTAGAACTTCCAACTCCATCACTACTCACATCACTACCTAAAATAATCACTAAATGCTTCTCCATGAAATTCAAAATTTCCTTCTCATTAACTTCTTGATTTTCTATTCCTCTCTCTATTCCAAAAAATTCATTCCAAAATTCAAAACCCATTTCAAATTTAATTTTTTTATCATTATTTAAAACAATCTCTTGCCATCTCCATTCAAAAAGTTGGGGATGTGATTGGAAAAATTGTGCACGGACACCATTATCTTTAATTAGATAGTCCAATCCCCCTGATTTTTTGCCTCCTATTCTTCGATGCCTCGTTGTTTTATCCTTTGTTAATATTTTCAATAAATAATTTTCAGAAATCGAACTTATCTCCTTTTCCCTATCATCTTCTAGGAGCTTTTTCTTTCCTAAATGTTTAACCGCTTCTTTTATATTATCAAATCCTTCATAATATTTTCCATTGAACTGAACAAATGGAGCTATCCCAGAATCCGGAGAGCCAAGTAAAAATTGATTGGAGATACGCTGAAATATTAATAAAGGATTTTAATATACTCATATAAAGTATAATACATAAAATCGAATGCCAGTAAGCTTTAACCAGCTTTCAATTTTCAAACACATTGTCCAATGGTGCGGAGTTGTTGAAATTCGTGGGAAGATGATTAGATAAACCATATCTTGTTTCTCGTCTTCTACCAACATTTTAGATTCCCCGTTTTCGGTTGGCATTTTTAAAAGGGCTAAATATTACGAATAAATCTACTTAACAAATACAATCGCTTACATGAAATAACATTTGAGCATGTTATCAAGAAAAAAATTCGTAAATAGAATTTAATGTAATTCATTGAATCTAAATGTTAGTAAAAAATTTTCTAGATAATGTGTCCGACCGGATAATCCCGGATTCTCATTGGATCCGTTCTGATATGAGTGGAAAATTTAAATATCCGGATCGAGATTCTGATCAGGATTCCGAACGATTTGGCTTCTGACGATCTACTTGAACGATCACGAACAGATCGGGATTCTGATCGATATTTATTTATTCATGAAAAGAAAATTTTTATTAATAAAATAATGAATGTAAATAATATGCTTAATGCCTGGAGCCTTAAATAATGAATTAAATAATGCAAAAATTGGCTAGATTTTCGTCATATCCTCTGGATAATCTGATGAAATATTAGATAAAATTGCATCATTGTCTGAACTTTATCTTAATCGACGGAAATATACGATATTTATTTATTTAATAAAGTTGCAATTGATTTAATAAATCTGCACTTTAAGCATGACATTTTATTAATCTATCGTATTTACTACAGTCGGACCTCTTTTATGTAATATATGCCCTTTGGGTGTAAAATGGTATAGTTATGAAAAAGTTAAATATTACTCATACTAACTGAAATCCGACTGTAATAATAATAATATTTATGTTTGATATTTAATTATATTAAAATACCCATTATTATAGTGACAGGATTATACCAGGTTGTCAAGGGTTGAGAAAAAGTAAGGTCGGTTTAGAATCGAAAAAAGTCCGGGTTTCGGGCCACAGGTTGGATTTCGAATCAGGCCTGTTAGGAGATTAAGAGGGAAAGAAGTCGAGTTGGGTTTTGGAAAATTTTTCGGATCGGGTTCGAGTCATCCTTTGGTTATTGGATTATAACATTATATTCGATATTACTCGAAATTAATTTTGGAATAGAATCACAGATTGTATCTTGTCACTATAGGAGTTACAATAGTTATTTTAAAAGGCATATTCCATCTTCAATGAAGATAAGTTCTCCCAAAATGTTTAAAAAATAAAAAAAATTCTTCCAATAAACTTCGTGTAAATTCACGAATCTTCCCCTACATTATCCTTTGAACTAACTCCCAAAAGATGGCCAAGCTTGCTGAGAAGTCCGCCAAGTTTTTTCAACAATTTTTTGAATTCTTTAACACCTTTCTTTTCCTTGTCATTATCATCTTCATTGTTACAGTCGTGTCTTCATTTCCATTGTCTGTGCTAGCGTTTATTGTAGTTGTATCATAACCTTTTAATTGAAAAATTTTTTAATTTAGGATTTTAGTTACTAATAGTATTTCCATTGTCTTCGCATGGTTGCAATGAATCACTGCTATTTAGTTTCTATATTTAAAAATATAAATTAACGATAATGGATATGAAAAAATTATTTTCTGTCCATTAAAAATTCAGAAAATATTTTTCTATCCTTCTATTGTATTTTATCCAGAGTTATATTTTGTAAATTTAAAAATTTTAATTTACATGAAGCGCCTCCCAAGAAGAGTTAGTACAAGATCCATTTTGTATCTCAGGAAGACAATAAATTTGGTACGTGCCAATTGTCTTGCTTTAATTAAATATTAGAAATAATTTTTAATTTTAAGTATTAATTTTAAACGATTTACCTCCCAGTACAGTTTTGAAATCCCTCAATTGATAAATATTTAGGTTTTGATGCTTCAGCGGAATAACATATTTTATTTAACGCAAGGAAAGCAAAAGCTTGAACAAAAAATTGAGTATACTGCATTTTGGGTTGGAAATGCTTAGAACGAGTGGCTTTAAATTCATCCATTACTTTTCCAATAAAATCCAAGCTAAATGCAGGTGAGCAAATATTTAATAAAAATCCAGCGAAATTTAAAAAAATTTATATTTTAAATTTAGAGAAGATTAACTGAAGTAATATACTCAGAATATCATGAGTTGTGGCGTTATGGCGCAAAGATTTTTATATACCTGAGAAAATTAAATAAGCCGTGAAGCCTGGGAGCTCAAGAACTTGTATTGCTTCTAATGTCCAGCATTTTGTGGATTCAAGAATCCATGGTACAAAATATTTATTAGTTCAAATATTCATTAAAATATTCATTATTCTGAATTCAATTCAAAACTTTATTTAATTAAAAATTCACTCCTTGAACATCCTTATTAAATATTTCTCAAAATTAGAAATCAACGAGATAAAATAATACAGCAATTTATCTCAAAGTTTAACTCATAAATGTTCTGCGCCATAATTTACTGGCTATTGTTTGAATCAGTTGGAGTTTGTGTAAAATCAGTCGGAGTTGTGTGGAGCTTGTGTAAAACTTTAACAAACAATTTACTATGGAATACCTCTCGTGATAATGGATTTTACCAAATTCAGATGACTTTTGATTTTTTACAAACTATGAAATTTCTAATTTTGGTAATAAAATATCACCTCCAACAAAACGCAAACAAACTTTCATATATAGTTTGAAATTTGGCATGTGAGCCAAAAAAAACCTCCTGACATCTTATTAGAGCAAACAAAGTGAATTAATTTTTATATTTTAATTTTTAAAAAATCTTTTTTTCAGGATTTAAATTAATTTAGAAAGTCTAATTAACCAATATAAAGTATATTCTCAAATAATTTTTAAGAAAAGATCTTAAATCTTGATATCGCTAATAAATATGTATAGTGTATAGTTAAACATTATATACCTTGGCAATTATTTGAGTTTATACGATATTTAAAATTAGAAAAAATTAGCATTGAGTTTCTGATTCTTCACCATCAGATGCATAATTTGTCCTTCTTAAATTAGCTTTTTGTTTGTTGCCTAATATAAACAGTCCAAAATGGCGATATCTGGATTTTTAAAAAAAATTTTAGAAATTTATTAGAAATCTTAATTTAACCGGATAATTATGTCTATCCAACAAAGAGCGCATGTGAATGTATATAAATAATTGGCTGTATCCAATAGCCTTCCAATGACACCAACTAGCACAAAAAACTCGCTAGATTCAAGACTCTCGATTATACCCTAATAAAGCAATGATCAATGTTAGGTATTTCAATACCTTTAAATGATGCTTTTCCGTTTCGATATAAAAATAAGTCATTGCAAAATCTGTCAAATTAAGTATTGTGCAACATGTTGCAATAAATGGAAGAATGGCACTTAATTCTTTGAGGAAGTTATCTTTAAGTGCAATTAATTTCATTAGGCAAAAGGCTTCAAGAAAATTTGAGGCCTGAAAATTTAATTGAAATATGGCTTGGCAAGAATTAGACAGGCTTTATGCCGTTGGAGAGAACTTCTCACTCTCTAATGCTACGGTTACATAAAAATCGCGCGCGACACGCGACAGTCGCTAGGCGACATGTCGCCGGCGACAGTCGCTAGTGGCGTGGTTACATAAAATCGGCGTCTTCCGCAAAAGCGACTGTCGCAAAGCGACAAACGCTGATTTTATGTAACCACGCCACTAGCGACTGTCGCGCGCGTCTTGTCGCCTAGCGATTGTCGCGTGTCGCGCGCGATTTTTATGTAACCACTAAATTATTAGTTTTTCTATCTTTTTCAACTATATTTTCTTTATTTATTTATCTCTAATTTTCACGGTGGTGAAAGTCAGAGTACTGTAATGTATAGGACAATTTGTTGCCACTATTTTATTGTGGCTTTTATATTGTGATTTTTTAGAATTTTTCCATTGATATTTCGATTAGAGATAGGCGCGGGACAGGATCCCGACGAGATTTTCCGGGATCCCGATCTTAAGGCCTTATAAAATTCTCTAAATTTTCGCCTGCGGCGCTGGAAGAGGATGAAATCTGGTTTCTTGGCTTTTAAAAATTCTAAAAAATTTTGCACTGAGCAGGTCTCCCCGAGCCTTCGGGTTCGGGATCGTTGGGGATCAGGGTTTGCCAGTCAGGGCATGTCGTGTTCCGGGGTCGTGTTTGACCTTTGGGTCTGGGTTAGGGTCATGTGCCAGAGTCAATTATTTATCTCCTGGCGTTGGGAATATAATTATTTTCTCTTGGAAAAATGTATTTTAAAATTTAAAAATTTAATCGGTGAAGTTTAATCGCATAAAATGGTGACGGATATCCGCGGATTTGAAGCATCATATCCGTATCCATCCGTATCCGTCCAGTTTTTAAAAAAACACTATCCATATCCGTCCGTATCCGCGGATACCCGTGGATATCCGGATATTATCCGTATCCATGCACAAGCCTGAAAAAAAAATTTTTTTTTCAGAAAATTTTTCCGCGGATATAGGATTTGGTATATCTGGTAGATCCGGATTATCTCGGCCTATTTTCAATTTCATGAAAAATGCAGAAACATGTCAACTGAGATACGAATAGAGCTTTCGATTGCTATATAGAACGTATTTTTTGACTGAAAAATAGTTAATTTTCATTTAAATTACTCCTGTCCCTATCTTTATGTCGACTACTGTAAATAAGATTAAATTTGTAAAAATCTAATAGATTTAGAGGGATATCGGTGGATCTATATGGGTCTTATATCGGAACTAAAACTCCGGTATACTAAACTATATCCAAATCCCGACTCGGGATCCCGGAAGTGCGATTTTGCCGACCTCTAATTTTGATCAAGGAAATGGAGATACAGTACTTCAAAAAATATTTTAAACCCCTAGAAAATATTTTAAACCTCTACAACATATCAAATTATCAGAATTTTTGACCGATTGATAAAAAAGTTATGATATAAATACTTTTTTATCTCGAAAATCTCAAAAATATCGAAAAAAGGAATATTTTTTGCAAAAAGTATACCTTTTTCAAAATCAATTTTAACCCATAAGATTTAACTTTAAAAATATAAAATTTATATTGATCGATAGAGAATGAATTGAATTTTCAGAATCTTTTTAAATTTTAAAAATCGGATCAGAATTGATCGAGAAATAGCATGTCGCAAAAAAGTGTCGCCGAAAATTCAAACATGTTTGAATCAAAAAAAGTGTCGCCGGCGACAAGTCGCCGGCGGAAATCGCATTTTATGTAACCACCAGAAAAAGCGACAAAATCGCGCGCGACAAGTCGCCGGCGGAAGTCGCGGTTTATGTAACCACTCAAAAAAGCGACAAAGTCGCGCGCGACAAGACGCCGGCGGAAGTCGCTTTTTATGTAACCACTAGAAAAAAGCGACAAAATCGCGCGCGATTTTTCTCTCCTCTTTTTACATTATCTTTTCTGTCGCGTGTCGCGCGCGATTTTTATGTAACCGTAGCATAAATACTTCAAAATTAAAAACCAACCAAATTATTAACACTATAAAGAATATCAAGAATTTTAATTGCCAGGGCCCTATTTCAATTGTCCACAGATTCTGCGGTCTGCGTTCTGTGCACAGACCACAGAACCACAGAAATTCTGTTTCAATTATTCCACAGATTCTGCGGAAAAAGAAGTCCGCAGATTCTGTGGAAACATGCACAGAATCTGTGGAAACATCCACAGATTCTGCAAAACATCCAAAAACATGCAAAAACCACAGAATTCTATTTCAATTATTTTTCTGTGCACAGAAAAAAATCCACAGATCTGTGGCTTTTTTAGTCGATTCTGTGCATTTCTGTTTCAATTATTTCTGTGGTCTGCGGAAAATACACAGAATTCTTTAAAAAATCCACCCTAAAATTTTTTCTGCGAACTTTCTGTGGAAAAACTTTAACAATTTTTTTCTAGGCCTAGGCTTAACCAAATTTCAAAATTTTTAAAGATTATTAAAGTTTGAATCATTCTCTATTTTTTGATATAAAAATTATAATTTTATTACCTAAAATTATTGCTTAAAATTAATTTTGAAAAAGGTACATCTTTTTTACGCAGTTTTTGTTATATTCAAGCAATAAAAAAATAAAAAACGTGAGAGATTCTGAAATTTAGAGCTATGATGTTCTAATCATCATGGATATCTCTAATGAGGGGATGTTTACCAGGATCTATAGAAGATATCTGTATAGCGTATACTGGGATATCTCCCATGATCTCTCATTGATATCCGTCATAATCTCTCCTCCTATTTAATGATAGATTTCCTCCTTAATCACTCCAATATATTAAACCTCAAAATCAATGGATATCCCACTTAATCACTCCTCTACGATTTTAAAGTTCCGATTTGACTATAATTTTGGATTCCAGGCATTTTCGATTTCCAGGAACCTCAATTTCTGACTAAACAATCCCCAGTTTTGTAACATTTCCCTCCCTTGCAACAACTTCTATCGTAGTTTGAAAAAGCCACATGTCGGATCGACATCTCCTGATTTTTCCGATCCGAACCCTGCTTTAGGACATTAATTTAATTGGAGATTTAAGGATATTGGATGAACAAGAAAATTAAGCGGTATATCAGCGGTTTTAAAGTGATATCAAAGAGATTTAAAGGGATGTTATGTGATTTGGAGGGAAAATTTTTAAATCTTTACAATATTTTTCAGTTTAATTTAAGAATTTTTAAAGTTTTACTTCAAAAAATCAGGTACCATTAATACTGCGGTAGTACCGAACTGTCCAAACCATTTTTCGTTTCAATAAAACTGTTATTTTCAAAAACGCGGAAATAAAAAATTTGAATTTAGAAGAAAAAATACACAGAACCACAGAAAAATAATTGAAATACAAATTCTGTGGATCAGTGGAAAAAATCCACAGATTTTTATATTTTCCACAGAAATTTTCATCCACAGAATCTGCGGAATGTTTCCACAGAATCATTGGATGTTTCCGCAGAATCTGCGGGCACCACAGATTCTGTGCACACAGAATTTAATTGAAACAGAATTTCCACAGAATCTGTGTTCTGTGCACAGAATGCAGAATCTGTGGACAATTGAAATAGGCCCCAGATAGACACGTTTATTTCGGAAAGAAAAGAAAAGTAATTCCATAATTTCACATATACATTCAGCTGTAAGAAATAGAACAGAACCAAGTATTAATACTTTATCACCACGAGATTCAGCTTGTCTATGCAAATCAAGTAATCGAGGAGGAATTCGGCGTATCCAGGTGAATAGCTAGTAAAATTATGAGAATTTAAACGAGACTTTCGTGTCTTGTGAATGTAAATCAAGTTTTTGGATCTAAAGCCTCTCACCAAAAAATTCTTATACCCCATATGGCACAAATGGAGCTTTATTTTTGGTAGGACACGGGTTAAACTAATACTGAATCCTTCCCACTGGCCCTTCTGTTTACATTTTAAGAATAAATTTCTCGAAGTTTTTAAAGTAATTATACCAAAACGAAGAAGCAAAGCTTCATTATTGAAATAAAAACTTCCACGGCATCCTGAGTAAAAACTTGGAGGCTTTCATCCAAATCATTTACATAATTAAAAAAGGAAAGCATGCAAAGGGATATTCCAGTAAATCCCAAACATAAAGCTAATAAACGAAATATTCTTTGAATTAGGGGATTTTTTAGAAAAAGAAATTCGTTAGTAGATGTTGTATTTGAATCTATTTTTGAAAAATTTAATTAAGGTTTAATGAATAATACTGTTAAATAATTATATGCCCTACCAGTTACTGTAGAGAATTTCTTCAATGAAAATTTTTTGATTGCATTAAGTGTCTTAAAATTAAATTATAAACCGAAGAAAGTCAGTTTTTTTTGCCTATCCCCATCATGCATTACTCAATAATAGAAGGATAAGGATCAGTTAATAGGGTTAAAAATTTAAGGTTAATCCTATAATATTCGAGATTATTTTACCCTCAAAAACATAAATTTTACATTAATTTTAACAGTCATTTTTCGTACTACCAATTCAGCTCTACCACATGCCAACATAAAAATTCAAATAAATTAATGAAAATTTAGATTCTAAAATACCAATGAGCAACTAAAAGTACAGGAATAAATTCTGAAGCAGCAGTAACTACAACTGATTTGAGAAGTCCATAATGAACTCTATACCATATCATTTGTTCTTTACGAAGAGATACAGTTGTGCAATTGAAGCCTTTCTTTCTAATATTAAAGTTAGGATTAAGCTTGTAAAAAATTTTAAGGGCCATAACAGCGGGTTCCGATCCCTGAACCGTGAATTTGTCTGGAAACAGGAGCCTTCAAATTTTTGGACCCGAAAAATCAGTTATTTAAACTAACATATACGGAGGGCAAAAGGCTTTAACAATAGACATCATTTCAATTTGATCACGACAGAATTGTTCGATAGTAAAATAAGCCTTTAACATAACAAAACGCATCCAAATAATGCCAAAAACACAGTTGATAAAATTTCTAGTGAGTAAATCAATTTTTGAATTAACTGAGCCAACATGAGCTCTTTAAAAATTAATTTTAAAATTCATTTAAAAATCCAAACCGTTGTATTATATAAATGAAGGAAACCAAGGAATATAAGGCTATTGTTAATCTTAGAATTGAATCCAAAGTCATTTGTAATGGATCTCTTGCCTCTACGGCCCTATCACAACCATATAGAGCCAATTTATAAACCTAATTAAAATTTGTACATAATTTTCTTTAAAAATTCATAAAATGTGTAATAAAAATAGGACCATCGTGGATAGGGTTTCATTCAGAAGACCTTGCAACTCGTTTTTGATTTTTTATTTATTCGATCAGTATTTCGAGATGTCATGCTTCAATCCTTTATTAATAAAAGAATAAACTTACAAAAATATAGCCATAACCCAATGTAACAGTCAAAGTAAGGACAAGTGTACAAATATATGTTGGGTGAGGGATAACCAAAGGATTGCTTAATTTTGGTAAAAGTCCAAGACTCATTCTACGCAGAAAATCCATAATTAATATAATTGAGAGAATCATTAAAATAATAGTTAACTGAAAATTATAATATTTTTATTAGCTGCTTACAAATCTAAGAAATTTAGGCGAACCAAATCATAATAGATCATAAATTCAAAATCAGTTTTTATGAATAGAAATACACTGATTGATGTAAAGCACACAGAAATTAACAAGTTTAAGAACCAGGGGCCTAGAATGCCCATTTTGATATTATTTTATTTTTTAGTAGAATAATTCTGGAATATATAAAATTAATTTAAATTAATAGAATCATCAGGGTTATTGCCAGGGACAGGAGCAGGCCAACGTACCGCGAGCTTAAACTCGCCAGGGATTCATTAGAACATGTTAAATATGAATTTATATAAACAACTTGATACTGATGATTTTAATTTTACTGGAATTATAAAAATTTTAGATAAGAATTTCAAGAGTTTTTCAAGTTTATTTTGCCATATACTTAATTTTCAAGTGTTTTTATTAAAGCTTTTGTGTTTGTTTCTTTTAATCAAGTGTAAGTGAAATATTTTAGTAGGATTAAATTCAATACTTTTTTATTTACTTTTAATTAAAATATAGAAAAGCTAATAAATAAATTTAAAAAAAGGAAGCAAAAATCGGAAAAAATTAAAAGAAATTTTGTAATAAATAAATAAAAATTTAAATCCCATAATATAAAATTTTGACAAAAATACTAAATTTTAATAACCATTTACATCAATAAATTCCCAAGATGGATCATCTATGTACAAATCTTCTTTAAAATTTACATTCACGATTTTACTTCTTCGCCTTCCTTTACCTGAAATTTACTTTTTAATTGCAGTTTTCATGGCCTTTTCAGGCTTAATCCTGGGCTAGGTTCATGTAGCCTTTGAACAGTAAGTCTCTCTTGGCTCTCCAATTCCATGCAAATCCCCTCAGAACTTTTACTTTCAATCACGGATTTCACCCGTGTCGCGTTAAACTCAAATCTTTCACATTTTTATATCGGCCAAGATGGATAACGCACAGCCATGCTCTGAATTTAAATATACCTGTGCTATTTAGCGATGTAACTTCATTATTTAATTCATCAATTAACACTTTAACCCACTCCAACAATTGATATTTTTCAAAAACTTTAATATAAAAATTGATAACTTTAATTTCCAATTGTTTAGAATCTATTTGCACTTTTTCAATAAAATACTCCTTCAAAATTTCCAAAATTCTTTCATACTCTTCTTTTAAATATTCCGATATTGAAACAAAATTTAAAAATTCTTTTTCAAATAATTCAAATACTTTAAACTTTTCTGTATAATTTAAAGATATATTTTTAGCTATTAACATAATTGAAGCAAAAATTAAAATAATTTCCTTTTTCTCCAAATTATTGTTTTTATTATTAAATTTAAATATTTTATCAAGTTGTAAAACTTCAATATAGGAAGTTGCTTTTTTGTTTGCAACCGGTAATAAATTGATAACACTTGTTTTTACAATATATTTAGCCTGACTAATGTTATTAAACTTTATCTAAAAAATTTTCAAGATTAAATATTATTAAAATACTTAATTATAGACAAAAGTCGAACGGTAACCCTTCCTAATTTATTTTTTCTATAAATGGTCCTAAATAAAATCGAAATTGTCTTATATTTCCTTCTTACATGTGGATAAAACTTTAGCTCAAGTACACAAATAACATTATTTTGTAACCAATCAGCAAAAGTCATTTCAGAAATATAGCCAGGAAAACAAGCAAAAATGTCATGCTTTTCAACAAATGACATTCTTTTATCAATATCTTCGTCCAAAAATTTAATTTTGTCCAGGAATTCAATTAAATTCCAAATCCATAAATAGAAGAAATGAAATACTTTTGTTTGATATGTATAATTTGTTTCCTTGAATTTGAAAAAAGTATTTCAGATATTATTTCTGCATGCATATTTTATTAATTTAACTATTACCTCAACTTCATTCTTTATTTCTTCAAGACTTTCGTTGATGAATTTAAACCCGTATGTATGAAAATTTTCCAATTTATTTCCAATTTTATCAATAAAATCATCAAATGCTTCTCCATTTTCTTCCCCTATCAAATTAGCCAAACTTTCAATTCTTTCAATTATTTTATCAACAAGTTTATTATTTAATTTAAATTTATCTAAAGCTTTTTCAACATTTTTTTCTAAACTTTGCTTTACGGAAAGTGAAGAAATTAAAGCTACTTTAGCTTCAGTTGATAAAATACTTATATTATGTTTAAATTCTGTCTTTTTTATTTCTTCATACTTTTTTATTTCGTTTTTTGGAATATCATCAAGAAATGTCGAACGGATTAAAGCATCAACTAATGGATAAAGTAGGATGATTTGTAGGACTGAAAATTAAGATAATATATAGTAGACTGTATTTTTAGTAGGTATTTAGTAGGTATTTTTCATTAAAATCTTCCTTGTCCCCTCTATAAAAATTTCCCTTTGAACGATTTCCTAGATCCTAATCTGTTGAAGATAATTTATAGGCACTAATATTTAATTAACAAGGATTCTAATAATAAAAGACTTACAAACAATCCTGCTGAATGTCATTAGCTAAATTTTATTCGGAAAAATTAAATAAATTATTTTATAAGGCAAAAATTAAAAATATACATATAAAATAAATATAAAGAAATACTTATCGAGTCTGATTGCGAAATAAATTACATAATAATGACCTATAATATTTATTTTATGTTTGTTAAATTAAAAAAATTGTCTAGACTTTCTTTTACTAAACATTAGAATAGCTCTCGAGAGCTTCAGTTTCTGATTATGGTTACTCAAAATATTTTAAATCACCACGCCGCTTACTGCATAGCTTTAGGAATTTAATAGCTATATGCTTCATATAATCTTAGCAGATAAAACTTAAAAATCCTTTTTATTTCCCTTTTGGATTATAATTTAAAATTATATTATTTTATGATAAATATTTTTTAGTTTTTTCTCCCATAAAAATTTAGACATTTATTTAATGATATCATTATATTCAAAAATAAAGAATGTTTACATAAATATTTATTTGATTCTTTATAATTACAACTCCTAAGGAGGATGTAAATTTAGTTTAAACATTAAAACGTTTAGAGCTACGTGGAATGATGTTTTGTCGACGAAATAAAATAATTAACACAATAATTGCTGACAATATTTAAATATTGATAAAAGTTTCCAAAGCTTCATATAATTTTTAAAATTCATTTTACCCTTAAAATCAGAAATCAGAAATCAATTTAAATATTTTCTTGATGTATTTTGTAATTTCATCCATTTTATTCTTTTCATTGTTCTTTTACTCATCAACTGATGATTACGAAAAGCATAATACTCCTCCAACCCCTTCCCCAACTTGCCCACCAGACGGTACACCATTTGTATATAGAAATTTGGTTAGAAAATTTTTATTAGAATTTTTAAATTCAATATACTAAATAGAAATATGAAAGAGTTACTTTTGGTGATTGTTATGGTATTGGCTTTCTTCCTCCAAAGCATATTGAAATCGAAATTGAAAAGCACAACAAGTATTTTTTAATTGCTCTGTTTGGTTCGAACGAGTGGGGGTCTGAAGAGGGATACTTTTATCTTCAATTCAGCACATTGGAATACGTACGATAATTAAATATATTAATTATCAACGATAATAATTTTTAAAATATTATTAAAATTTAAAGAAAGAAAGGGCTAGAAAAGTTTAAGCCATTACTTTTACTTAATGAACGGTTGAATTCTTAAATAATTTATAGATCTATGTCACACCAGGATTCGATGTTATTGAATTTAAAACCGACAACAATTTTAAACTTGATTTCTTTGCATTGCAGAATAATACGATTAAGGTACTTAAATAACAATATATATCTTAAAATGTGAATTTTTAGGTTGTAATTTCAAATCCCTACGGAAAATCTTATGAGTACATACATCATGCTGAAAAAGATCTGGGAAATTTATCAGCAGTTCTTTATGGAGGTGATCATGTATTGAAAAAAGTTACTTTGCTTAAAGACGGCTATGACTCCGAATGAAGGAAGATTGTTTGGATTTTTATGATAAAAAATGTTGTTTTATTATGTTAAACAAATAAAAATGCCAAGAAAAAAATAATTCATATTCTCCTTCCCCATGCGTATCCATAGCCATAACCATTTCCAACACCTCCTCCACCGGCTGCAACTACCACAGTACCTCCTGGACCTGTTACCCTTTGAAATCCTGCTCCACTTCCTCCTCCTCCTCCACCAGCAGTAAAAGTAGTTGAAATACCTCCATAAGGAGAAACATTCACAACTGATTGAATTCCACCACCGCCATTTCCATTAAATCCGCCACCACCACCGCCAGTAGTAAAAGAACTTGCAGCTGGCATATATGAATAATGACAGCAATGCCAATTTGAATAATCATAACGTCTAGATCGAAGCACTCTTAATTTTTTAGAATTATTTCAATGTACACTCAGGGGATGGTCATTCACTGTAATAGACCGAGAATTTTCCGTGGCTCAGGACACAAGACCAAGACTAGACCCCAAGAAGATCAAAAATTGATAAGGCTCGATCGAAAAATTGATAAGGCAAAAATAGTTAAGGCTAACATAAATTAAAGAATTTAAAAAGTTAAGAGCATACTTCTCATTCGAAGAGGAACAGCATGAATTTATATTGAAAAGTATAAGTAAGAAAAAAATCTTAATTGAAGCATTCATAGTTAGGCAATTTTATTAATAAATAATAGAGTTAAGGTATAATTTCAGTAGAATTTCCTAGTTTATAAAGCCTTTATAAATAGCAAAACTTTACTAATTTAACAAATGTTAATTTATAATCAAGTTTTATTGATAAAAATATTTTTAATGAAAATAAAACTTTTTTGCTGTCTAAAAAGTAACACTATTTTGATTGAGAAAATTTCACTTTTACGTTCAAATTCGTTCAACAAGAAATGATGGGAAAAGCATTAATTAATTATTTATTTTTTAATTTTTGCTCCTTTATAAAAAATTTAATTGTAAGAGTGTTACTGAATTAAGTTCTTATTTTTAAATAAATTTATTTTCTTTCCGATATTTTTATTTAATATTTTATAATAATTAGTTCAAAAATAATCACAATAAATCAAAATAAATAAATGAAATTTTGGAAACAATACAAATTAGTTTGCAAGAAATATGTACATATAATAAATAAATTATTTAAAAAATATTAAGGCACAAAAAAGTAGCTAAAGATGAATAAAATTAAGTTATCCGACATTTGAGGAACCTACTTTGAGGATTAAGCATTGAAGAAGTAAACATTTAATTAAAATTTTTTAAGGTTTTGACTTATATAATTTCCGGACAAATTTCCTAGTTTTTGGCCATAACTTTAGTTAAATAACATAAAGTTTTCAAAATTCGTCTTTTCAAAATTTAAATAAGCATTGTTCAACGAATAAAGGTCTTTGCATCATAAATCCAGAACTTCTTTGATTATTATTATTAAATATTTTCTCATCCACCATTTTATAAAATATATTTTGTTGCATATTATAATCAAATATTTTTCCAACAAATAATAAACAATCTGCATGTCTCATTGCTCCTTTAAAGTTCCCCAATAAATTTTGTAAATATTTCATTAATATTTGTCCATAACGTTCTGCCTCTAATTTTAATAAATTTTTGGAATTTTGGCTGATATTTTCTGGTATTGAATTACAAAATAATATTGTTTTGAGTAGAACATATTCTTGTTGTGTTAGATTATAGGGCTTAAATTCTGATATTATATCAGTAAATGCTCGTCTTCTCAAAACTTGATATCTATAAATTAGATTTAAATAGAAATCATAGAAAATTACCTATTCAAATCTTCTCCAGAAAATATTTTTTCAAACAAATTTTCACAAAAATCGCCAAGATGCAATCCATTTGGATATGTAACTGATGATTCTCCCATTTGTACAGATTGGAAACAATTTGAAAGAGTTACAAGACGATGGATATTTGAAAGGAAGAGACAGATCTTTAAATTTTTAAGTTTTAAAATTTTATAGAAATTGAGGAGGTTAATAAAAATTCAAATTTTACTTTATCTTCAAATGGAATTTTATCAAAAATAGGTAATTTCCTCATAATTTCAACTTCCAAAAGAAAATCCAAATTTTGATAATTTCCAATAGTTGGGAGATTTCTTCCTTCTTTGAATAAATTTTCATTTATAATCAAATGTTTACCATTCTTAAAACAATAATTTTTAAAGTTGAAAAAATTTAAATTTTTTACCATTCCAAAAAGTTCAATAAAATCCAATACATTCGTTTTACTTTCAATTATATTTTCCAAACTTTTTGTAAATAAATATTCTAATAATAAATTATTTGGAGATTGACGTAATTTTAAAGCTTTATTTTCTGTTGATAACAACATTTCCAAATCAACATTAATATTACTAGTCAATAATTGAGGCAACTAAAAGTATATTTAAGATAACTTGTTTAATCAGATAGAATTTCAATAAGGACAAGTTTAATTTTTATTTATTTGAATTTAAGGAATTTTTATTTGGGTGCCCATAAAATTTGCCTTAAAATTTGCTATAAGAAAGCAACAAAAATTTTTATTCAACAAAGATTTTTAAAGGCAGCCTATACTTTACAATAAAAATTAATTATTACATTATAATTAGGCTGATATTTTTCTTCAATTACAAATTCATTTTTAAATTTATAACTCTCCATCCATTTTTCTAAAGCCGATGAGTTTATAGTTTTAGACAATTTATGTTTAACATCCATTTTAGCTATAAGGCATGCTTTTACTCGACAAAAACGACATTTTGAGCCTTAAATAATTTTTAAAATAATTTTTGAAAAATTATTTGATCAAAATTTAATTAATTTGCACCTTTAGTAATTTCACAATTTCCTTCATGTTTGCATTTATAAGCTCTTAATCCACGTACTGTTCGACGGAAAAACATTCGGCAAGCTTAATTTATTAATGAACAACATCCTTAATTTTATTTACCGTATTTCCTCTATTAGAATGGCCCCTCCAATAGAATGGCCCACTCTAATAGAATAGCCCTCTGGAGGATGAATGAGAAATAGGAAAAAGTAGAGAATAGCCAGCAATTCTAATAAAAAAATATGGCAATTTGTGAGTGATCGGAGCTGAAACCGGAAGGTTAACAATATTATTATAAGGAAGGGACGATCCATTGGGCTTTAAAGCATTTTTTTATCAATAGAGAATCAACATAAGATAACTTTTGTTTTACTCGTATTACTATGCTTTCGACTTTCCCATCGTTTGTTATTTAACAATTCTTAAATAAAAAATTTAAAAATTTACCATGACAGCATTTTACTCTAGATTTACGACATCCTATTTGACGGTCACATATATTACACTTTAATAGATTATTCTGTCTAATTGTTAGAGATCTCGCAGAATTTCTACAATAATTTATTATTTTTTGGGTATTTTGACTACTTATATTTGGCATTTTAAATTTGGAAATAAAGTTTCGAAAAAAATTTTGGATTCGAAATATTTGTAGGTTTATTAATAAGCATATAATATAGGCAAGAGATAGTTTAAATAAAAATCCGTTGAATGGCAATTTCAAATAAGATGACGGAGGACATAATAATATTAAAGTGAAAAAAATTATAGCTTATTCAAACATTCCAAGAATTATTTGGAAATAGTATTCGAGATAAAAGAGAAAAAAATTAATGGCAATAAAATAGAAAAAAACTTTTCTTCTAAAAATGTGAATCTGATCTTTTTTAATGTAAATGATAAATTTTTTCATAAAATTATTTAAATTTATAACAGATGAACAAATATACATTTAGGTTAATCAATTCCTTCTAAATAATGCTTAAGATTTTTTCCAGAGAATATATTTTTTTATTTTGATAAAAATTGTATTTGTATTTTCAAATAAATTGTGTTTCATTAAACTATGTATCAGGTATCTAGCCGGCATAAAAGAGATTTCTCAGGATCCAAGCAAAAAATCGTTTGTTATAACTTTTTATCTAATATTTTATTAAAGTATTTCTGAAAAATGTCAAGATCCTTAAAATAGTTCTCTTCCATATCATGTGAATATTTTTAGCGTTATAAATTTAAAAGAGTTTATGTACAAAACAAACATTTTTTAAGCACAAAAGAGGAATAAAATATCACAAAATACAATTTAATGCACAAATTACTTATAAAAATTTACCAAAAATTTCTTTAGATATGTATGTATGTTTCCCAATATTTGTAGTTTTTTATGAAAGTATTTTTTGCATTTAATCAAAAAAATATAAATAGAAGATTAAAATTAATCTACATAATATGTAATATAAGTAATTTTTGAAATAAATATTTTCATTTTTTTGAATTTTTATTTTTGAATTTTTAATTTTTTTAAATTTTAATCCTATAAATAACCTTCTCTTATTCTCTAACTTTTTTTCTCTGATTTTTCTCATTTCCGTTTATATTTTTGTTGGCTCCCTTAATGCCAACTCCAAATAATGCCGATTTTTGACAACTGGAATTAACAAGATGCTCGTTTTAAACCCCCCTCAGGTTTTGCGGCCCGCGTTTCACGTAAGTGAACGATTGCTCGGGTTCATAAGTAGCAACATAAACCTATTGTTAATGTGCCTTTTAGGCATTATTTGGTCTGGCATTTTATGCTGTATTTAATTTCAGTCAATTTTCTTAAAAAATATTTTAAAATTACTTTTTTTATTTTATGTATGTCTAATTATAATTTAATTTTTTTCAGACACCCCTATTTATAAATTTTAATAAATTTTTAATTAAAAATTGTTTAACTATTTTCTTTCCTCTTTCTTTTTTACTCTCTCATTCCCCTCTCTCTCCCAAATTATAGTTGCAGGTGAATATAACTATTTATGTATAAAATGGTCGGGATCTTTATAGACTACAAAAACATCCATTTTTTATTTCTTATTTTTATTCATTATCGAAAAAAAGATTTTTATATTAATTATTTTCTTTCTTAATTTTCCAATTAAAAACCGAAGCTCAAAAATCCGAGTTTTATCAATATACCTACTCAGACCGCCGGATCCTAAAAATCTTATCTTTAAACAACTCCAAACAATCTTTTGAATATTTTTAAACAATAATTGCTTTACTTTTTTTAATTTTTCAATATTTGGTGATGACCGGCTGTTAATAACCTTTGAAAAATCATGAGCACAAAATAAATATAATAAAATAATATTTATTTATTTTGTTTCCAAATTAAGTCTTACGAAACCCTGGGTATGAAAAAAACAAAATTCCGCCGAATTTGAAATCCCATCCCTCCACTTCTTTTTATTAATCAATCAAAATTTTGAAAAGCTTTTTAATTAAAATTTAAAAAAATTCTAAATAGAAACATTTAGAAAAATTCAAACATTAGCAAGCGCCAACATATTTAATGACAGCTAAAAAGCTAAAACAAATATTGTTTCGTGGTTCTTTTTATTAGAAAAGATCACACATCAGTATCGTTTTAGTTCACATTATTACTCTCTCTACCTTTTTTATTTATGAAGGATCCTGGGCATTGAATAAATTTATTTAATTATTGTCAATGCTTCACACATTCCCCTCTCACAAAATTCTCTCTCCATTTCTATTTTAAATTATTGTTTGAGTAATAGCAGTAATATTTATTTAAAGTTTTTTTTAATTTAAAATCTTGTTGGAAAAAATATTATTGCTAAATATCATTCGAAGGGCGGCTCCGTTCTTTATTTAGGTGGGATATGTATATATCAAACCTGGCTCCAGTTGGGATATGGAAATTTATTCCGCCTAGGGAGCGTTTGGTTAAGTTAATATGATGTCATAAGTCTGTGGCTTTAAAGTTGTCCTCGTATGGGTTTTAAAAATATAAACTTGTAATCAAACACTTAATTTGTTTTATGACCCTCTCCCACCCCAGTTTTTAATAGTGAATTTTGAAATTAAAAAACACTTTCAAAATTATATTTTTAAAAAGATCTAAACTTTACCAGTCACCAAGATAAAATTTAATTAAAGTTAAAAGAGATATTATTTCATGGTTCATTTTATTTAAAGAGATCACACATCAGATCATTTTAGTTCACTTTTTTATGCCTATGTATACTTTCCTCTCCCTTTCTTTTTTATTTTAGAAGAATCCTGGGCATTAAATAAAAATTTATTTAATTATTGTCAATGCTTTACATTCACCTTCCCCTCACAAAATTCTCTCCCTTTTTATTTAAAATTATCGCTTAAGTCATTTTACTAAATAAAACTTTATCTAACTATAATAAATCTCACAACTAATTCTTTTCCTGTCTAGACTTTTAAGCTCCAAATCACTCTAGCCAGAGGTCATTCTCCTTTTATAATTTAAGTATCACTCTAAAACCAGAAATCTAATTACCCAAACATGCATGTTTGCATATAGTTCATTAAGACATCATTAAGTGCATCGCGGATAAACGGGATCTCACGAGTTGATTTCTTTGGATGGGTTTCGGATCGAAAAGTCTTATTTTGGTTTCAGGTCGTTTCAGTTAGAAGGATTAAGAGGGGAAAAATCGGGTCGGGTTTTGGATAATTTTTTGGATCGGGTTCCGTATAACCCGTAACATCCCTGAGCTTATGTACAAATTTTAAATCTTGATATTTTCATTTTAAATTTTCATCTGTTTATTATCAAAAAAATCAACTTTTTTGTTACTTATTGTACACAAACAATTTTTTAAATTATATCAATTTATACTTAACAAACTACAAACTTTTATACCAAATAATAAATAAATATTTGCATAAATAAACCAAGATTTTTTTTGGATTATTTCATTTAATGTAAATATTTAAATAAAATATAAAAATGTTTAATATTTTATAAACAAGAATTTTTATCGTTCTTAAATTTTGTTTCAAAAAAATTATTTTTAGCTTATAATATCCCAAAAATGTTTAAAAAAAATTTTTTTGGATTTTTGTATGCTTAGCTTTACAATTTAATAAAATGTTGAGCATTTTTGATTAATATTCCTCCATATTTACTTCGATAAATATTTATTTTATTGCTTGATATTTAATAAATCCAAATAAAAATTTAATTTCCATACAAATTTAATATTAAAATTTAATTAATTTTTTAGAAATATTTCTTGAAATTAATTCCAATTTTTCCTCTAAATGTTATTAGCTTCATCTTCCCATGTATATTCTCCAACCCTATATCCCCCAAACAATCCTTCCACCTTTCAAAATAATTCAAAAGATTTAAACAACAATTCCCAATTAATTCAAGAAGCTAATCAAGAAGAAGCTAATCAAGGAGAAAAACCAAAAGAAAATTTGAATGAAAAAAGGAATCCAAAATCATTTTTTTCTGACTGCAGAGTTTGTGGCCAGCAGGCAAAGTGCCACAATTTTGGAGTTAAATGTTGCCATGGTAAAATTATTAAGAAATAAAATGAGTAACCTGGAGGAATATTAATAGGACTTGAGATACACCTTAAAATAGATTTAAAAAGTATTTTAATATTAGAAATAAAAAAATTTGAAATAAAAAAATTTTTTTGAAAAAAATAACAATTCAAGTAAATTTTGAAATTAATGAGACAAGAGATAGATCCACTCAAACCTATTTAATTAACCAAACTTTGGTTTAAGAAAGCTAAGCATGATTTTAAATTTAAATTATTTTTTTTCAAGCTTGCCGAATGTTTTTCCGTCGATCAGTTTTGAGCCTAAAGGAGTTTAGATGTAAATCTGGCGGAAAATGTCAAACGCGCAAAGGTGTTTTTCGATAAAAAAATCTTTTTAATTTCAAATTATTTTAAAGGAGAAAAATGCCGTTCCTGTCGCCTTGATACTTGTATTAAAGAAAATTTGGACATTTCTTTAATTCAATTTCCTTCAAGTTATAATTTTAAAAAAATGAAGGATTGGTTATCTAAGAAAAGGCGAGAATTAATGCCTAATAATTTTGTTAAACATTTGAGTGGACAACAAAATATGATAAAAAATTTAAAATTAATTAGCAACTGTAACAATAATGGAAATATTATTGATAATAATAATGGGAATATAATTAAAACAAATGTATCTATTAATTTATTAAAATAAAATTAATTTTTTAATGCAAAAAAAGCTTCCTAATTAACCTTCATGATATTTGCATGCCTTTTTCCTAAGTAACCTTCGAGGCTTTAACTTTCCTTTATGGATTTAAAGAGGTCATGTATTGGCTGAAATAAAATGTATCGAGGAAAATATTATATCAATGGGAATTTTCTAGGCTTATATCCAAAGGCTTATATCCTTTATTCAAACGGCATTATGGCACTATTACCGTTCGAATGACTTTATATGTCAAAAATAACATTGACATCATTTTTTTGAAATTATTTGAATATATAAAAGAATTAAATATATTTTAAAATTTTAGTTACCTCAATTATTGCCAAATAATATACTTGAAAAAATTAATGTTGATTTGGAAATGTTGTTATCAACAGAAAATAAAGCTTTAAAATTACGTCAATCCCCAAATAATTTATTATTAGAATATTTATTTACAAAAAGTTTGGAAAATTTAATTGAAAGTAAAACGAATGTATTGGATTTTATTGAACTTTTTGGAATGGTAGAAAATTTAAATTTTTTTTAATTTTTAAAATTGTTATCTTAAGAATGGCAAACAGTTGATTATAAATGAAAATTTATTCAAAGAAGGAAGAAATCTCTTAACTATTGGAAATTATCAAAATTTGGATTTTCTTTTGGAAATTGAAATTATGAGAAAATTACCTATTTTTGATAAAATTCCCTTTGAAGATAAGGTAAAGCTTAAACTTTTTTTTAATTTTTATCAAGCTCCTCCATTTCTAAAAAGTAAAATTTAAAGATTTGCCTCTTTCGCTCAAATATCCATCGTCTAGTATCTCTTTCCAATTGTTTCCAATCTGTACAAATGGGAGAATCATCAGTTACATATCCAAATGGATTACATCCTGGCGATTTTTGTAAAAATTTGTTTGAAAAAATATTTTCTGGAGAAGATTTTAATAAGTAATTTTTTTGAACTTACAAGGAATTTAACAAATTTCCCCCATGACAATTTAATTATTTTTAACTTAATTTATAGATATCAAGTTTTGAGAAGACGTGCATTTACTGATATAATATCAGAATTTAAGCCTTATAATCTAACACAACAAGAATATGTTTTACTCAAAACAATATTATTTTGTAATTCAATACCAGAAAATATCAGCCAAAATTCCAAAAATTTATTAAAATTAGAGGCAGAACGTTATGGACAAATATTAATGAAATATTTACAAAATTTATTGGGGAATTTTAAAGGGGCTATGAGACATGCAGATTGCTTATTATTTATTGGAAATATATTTGAATATAATATGCAACAAAATATATTTTATAAAATGGTTGACGAAAAAATATTTGGTAATAATGTAAGAAGTTCTTGTTTAATTATGGAAAGACCAATATTCGTTGAACAATGCTTATTTAAATTTCCAAATTAATTTTCAAATTCGTCTTAAAATTCATTCATAGCAGGGATCACCGACGTTTTTTGGGTCGGGTTCCAAATTTCCTGAATCGAGAATTTAGCTTTTCAGTCGAATAAGTAGGACCCCTGATACATAAATACATACTTTATTATTTATTTTATTTCTTTTTTGTGCCTTATGTATGTATTATTTGTTTTTTTTATTTATTTTTTAACCTTGCTTTATTTATTTATTTTTATAAGAATAAAAAACTAACATTATTAACTCTTTAATTTTTTATTAAATCGGTATTGTATATATTTTTTGTTATAAGCAATTTGGTCTGAAGTCTTAAATATTAAAACTTTTGTCGTCGGATCCTGATATTCGGAAATTTTCGGTTCTTATCTCAGTGCGGATATCCGATCCTCTATTAGTATGAATTTCTCCGCACCCCTTGTCTCTTCTCCCATGAAGTAAATTTTTTATTTATTTTTTAGTTGTCTTCAAATAAAAAAATATAATACATGCACAAATACATATTTAAAATTGTATATGAAAATAATTATTGCAAAAACGGATTATAGGCCATTTTATTGTACATATATGAGGTAAAAATTCTAAAATTGTTTCTAATCACAAACTGGGGATTATTATTGCAAGAATACATATTATTCATTCTTTCTTTTTTATGATTTTGTGTTCTGATTTTTGATTTTATAATCCTACCAAAATTTTGAAATTTTTATTTATTATAAGTTTTTATATGCATTATATTTTTAATTCAATATTATTCCCTTCCCGTTCTCTTTTCTTGCCAAAACTTGATTTTTATTGCATCAAGATTCAGATAAAGAGAAATACTTATTT
This sequence comes from Meloidogyne enterolobii, assembly GCA_963681835.1. Classification (NCBI taxonomy): domain Eukaryota; kingdom Metazoa; phylum Nematoda; class Chromadorea; order Rhabditida; family Meloidogynidae; genus Meloidogyne; species Meloidogyne enterolobii. The sequence continues at coordinate 357,235 of CAVMJV010000145.1, forward strand.
TTCATAGTTCCTCGAACTTTTCTGATCTCGAATTTAATAAACTGGCCATTAATTATCTTGAAAAAAAAGTTCAATGTTTTTGACATCGTTACAAGTTTATGGTAACACTGTCAAAAATCTTTTAAATCTCTATCTCTTCATCTGTTAAATCTGTATTTGATATATCATGTTTATAAAAAATAGATTATTAGACTAACAATAAGATTAAACTTTAATTTATAGTAGTTACTTATTGTTTATGTGCTACCGAAAATTCTTTTGGTAAATCCCTTTTAATAGGGCATTTTCGTTACTATAAAGAGGGATTTCTTTTAAATTAATTTTTAAGATTAAATTAAAATTAAAATTAAATTTGTTTAAATGTTTTATAAAGTACAAAAGTACAAAAGCAAATTCGAAATTTCGAAATAATGATCTCTTTTAAATAAATTTGGTCTCCCCTAAATCTTTTTTTCGTCTTAGATAGACATTTAAGATCATTTCCAATTACCCAAAATTTGCCTATTTTCTCTCTTCTCTCCCTTTATCACCTTCTCTCTTTTTTTAATTTTATTCCCATTAATGCCAGCTATATACATATAAAATTTTAAACAAATAATATTAACATCAGATTCAAATTTTATTTCTCAATTATTCAAGGAGCATGCATATATATGTAAATGTATTTTTATTTAATTAAAAATTTTGTTTAAAGAATTTTATTAAAAATTGTTTTATGAAGTAAAAATTTTTATTGGAGTTTGCCCTACGCCACAAACTGCGACTTTTTATTCTGAATTCTGATACCGTTCACAACCCTCAAATAAATCCTTATAAATTCCCACTCACACTTATGCGTGAGTTTTTTTCTGGCTATGTTTTTTAGGATAATTTTTAATAAAAATTAAGATAAAATTCAACTTAAATTTTAATCGTAATTTAATAATTCTTATAAATATTAAGTTGCCAGTTTTAATATAAAAAAATTAAATTTAAACTTATCTTAGAATTATTTATTCCAAAGAATTTTTTGTAATGTCAACTTCACCACCGTGTGTAATACTATCTTCATCCTATTCATCCGCTCAATATTTCCCATCTTCTCAATTAACCAAAACTCCAACATCAGTTACCAAAGTAACAAATTTGGATACTAATACTATTCAAAACAACAACTCAAAATCAGATGAACATTTAAATGTTGGAAAGATTATCAGGAAAGAATTCTCAGACTGCCGGGTTTGCGGTCAAGAGGCAAAATGTCACAATTTTGGAGTTAAATGTTGTCACGGTAGGATTTTAATATTTGAATTGAAAATGAACAATCTCAATTTTAAGAAATAGTTGGTCTATCAATTAATTTTTTTTTAATTTTTTACAAAAATAAATTATTTTATAATTGTAAATTGTTTATTAAGCCTGCCGAATGTTTTTCCGTCGATCAGTTTTGAGTCTAAAAGTGTTTCGTTGCAAATCTGGAGGAAAATGCCAAACAAAAAAAGGTGTGTTTTGAAAAGCTTTTTAAATTGCGAAGTATTTTTATTTGTGAATTATTGACCATTTTTCATAATTACAGTCGAATCTCGCCCTCTAACACAACAGTTTCCTTCATCATTTAGAAATCCATTTTGATCTATTGTTACTCCTTCGGATTCTCTCAAACATTACTCCTCCGGATTCTCTCAAACAATTCCCTTGATAGGCCAAACATTTTGGCAAAATTCGGTCCAACTTTCAATTTTTAGGAGAAAAATGTCGTTCCTGTCGCTTTGATACATGTGTAAAAGAAAATATGGATATTTCTTTAATTCAATTTCCGGCTGGTTATAATTTTCAAAAAATGAAAGAATGGTTATCTAAGAAAAGGAAAGAATTAATGGCTAATAATATTGCAAGACATTTAAAGGGTCCTCAAAATAATTTAACAGATGTTCGTAATAGCATTATCTACAATGCAAATGATAATATGATTAAAACTAATGTTTGTTTTAATGAACTTACCGTATAAGCTGAAATAATTATCCTGGGTAATAATTGTTTCAACCCTTGGATGGAGGGGTAATTAAAAGGCAGGAGGTGAGAGAGTTGTTTAGCCTACGTAATTTTTTAGCCTTCGTAATGATTATTTTTAATATTTCCTAAAAATAAGGGTCAATTATTTGAGAGAGGGTAATTATTTCAGCATTTCCGGTATACGTAAATATTCCTAGAATAGCATTAATATTTTCAAAGGTTCCTCAACATGTAAATGTACTTGACGTTGATTTGGAAATGTTGTTATCAACAGAAAATAAAGCTGTAAAATTACGTCAATCTCCAAATAATTTATTATTAGAATATTTATTTACAAAAAGTTTGGAAAATTTAATTGAAAGTAAAACGAATGTATTGGATTTTATTGAACTTTTTGGAATGGTAGAAAATTTAAATTTTTTTTAATTTTTAAAATTGTTATCTTAAGAATGGCAAACAGTTGATTATAAATGAAAATTTATTTAAAGAAGGAAAAAATCTCCCAACTATTGGAAATTATCAAAATTTGGATTTTCTTTTGGAAATTGAAATTATGAGGAAATTACCTATTTTTGATAAAATTCCATTTGAAGATAAGGTAAAGATTAAAACTTTGTTTGAATTTTTATCACCCTCCTCCATTTCTAAGAAGTAAAATTTTTTATAGATCTGTCTCTTTCGCTCAAATATCCATCGTCTAGTAACTCTCTCAAATTGTTTTCAATCTGTACAAATGGGAGAATCATCAGTTACATATCCAAATGGATTGCATCTAGGCGATTTTTGTAAAAATTTGTTTGAAAAAATGTTCACTGGAGAAGATTTGAAGAGGTAATTTTCTTTGATTTTTAAGTAATTACCTTAATGCCCTACATAAATCCGGATCTGCCTTATAATCGGCTTTATGTTGGGAGCCTATATACAAGCGACACTATCTGACACATTCGATTGTATTTAATTTTATTAATTTATAGATATCAAGTTTTGAGAAGACGAGCATTTACTGATATAATATCAGAATTTAAGCCCTATAATTTAACACAACAAGAATATGTTTTACTCAAAACAATATTATTTTGTAATTCAATACCAGAAAACATCAGTCAAAATTCCAAAAATTTATTAAAATTAGAGGCAGAACGTTATGGACAAATATTAATGAAATATTTACAAAATTTATTGGGGAATTTTAAAGGAGCAATGAGACATGCAGAATGTGTATTATCTATTGGGAAAATATTCGACTATAATAGACAGCAAACTATATTCTATAAAATGGTGGATGAAAAAATATTTGATAATAATGAAAGAAATTCTGGATTATTTACAGACAGAATCTTTAGTTTTTCAACAAAGTATACATAATAGGATTCATCATGTAAATAGTAGCTTAATTTTTAATTTATTTTCATTTTTAAATTATTTTTGCATTTTCTTTTATGTACATATTACCCTTGGTGTGATTTATTTATTATTTTTATTTAAGAATAAATTTTAATTTTAATAACCTCTTCTGAAACTATTTTTATAAAAACAAATGCTTAAAAGAATTATTTCAAAAAGAATTATTTAATTTCTATAATCCTTCACTGCTAGATGGTCCACCAGCTGTTAGGTATTGTTGGTGTTGTGTTTGAGGTTGAATTGCTCTGAAAATGAAACAAAACATATTTAAATTAATTTCAATAAATAAATTTTTATTCCTTCAAAAATAAAATTCTTTATAAATTTCCATAATTGTAAACTTTCACCTTCTCATACTTGGGGTTCTACGCCAGACAGCACTGGATTCACGGCTTGCTCTTTGAGAAGAATATTCACCTATTATATCTCCCTCTACTGCTGTATGGCCACCAATATTTCCACGAAATTCTATTTCGAACTTAAAAATATTTATAGAAAAAGTATAGTGCGATTCTTTGAAAATATCCCATTCTGGGTAAGTTTAAGCAATAAAGAAATTCAGTTCATGAAAGTATTTTAAAATACCTTAGTTGCACATACAAAACAGGCAGTAACGAGCTTGGCTATTTCATTCATTAATCGTTTTGTCTCAGAAATGACAGCATCAACCTCAAATAAAATTTGTTTTTTTAGTTTTAAATTCAATTAATATGTACTTTATTAAAAGTCGCCGTCTTCCCAACAGTCGGACTTTTAACTAAAACTTGTAATTGCTGACAATGAACAGGGATTTTTTCTAATATTTGTAATAAATCATTCTTTTCTGCACTTCCAGGAACCTTTAAAATAATATTAGCTTGTTTGTTACTTTTTTAATAAAACTTCAAAAGCAAATTCCTTGACAGTTTTATGCATCTTATTAGCTTGTTCTGCAAAAAATTCTGCTTGAGTGAACAAATCGTGTGTTGTTTTTAATGGACCATCTCCTTTAGTGAATAAATACATGTTGTAAGACATAGCTGACATTGTCTGGGAAGATTATAAGAAAAATTTATTAAGCAAAATCTGAACATACCTTTGCTCTTTTAACAATATCATTCTCCGCATATTTATCCCAATTTTCGGCTTCAGCTTCCATTTCATCTGTTAATAGCTTCATTTCTAACCCAACTTTAGCAATTTTTTGGTGATCTTCCAAGTCGAGAGTTATTGGTTTTGTAGGTTTGAAAGTTGTTCCATGCCTCTGAATCGTTTAGATATATTTTATTTAATAAAGCCTCATGGGGCTTTATTTTTCAACTATCCTCCAACGTGGAGGGTCTATTTTAGAATGGTTAGAATGGGGGAGCTTAGGAAATAATTCAATTCACTTCTCTCTCCTAGATTAAGAATAAAAAACAATATTTAAAATTCAAGTTAACACAAACACAAGCAAACTTAAAATAATATAAAATATTTAAAAAACAAAACTAAACTTAAGTTATTAATAAAACAAAAAATTAAGTCGGATCAACAAAACATGTTCAAAATAAAACTAAAATATATCAAAAACTCAAGTTCAGAGTTTTATCAACACACCCAAACTAAAATTAAAAATAAATAAAACACATTAAACTTAAATTCATATTAATAAAACACAAAAGCTTAAGTTCAAACCAAATAAAAATACAATACATACACAAAATAAAATTACAAAAATAATTTAAATTATTGCTTTTCTTGTTGTTTTTGTATTTTCTGTAATTGAATTAAACTTTCTGCCTCAGCTTGCAGACTTTCTAAAATTTGGCTAATTCTTTTCTCGAATTTATTATTGCCATTTTGATGTTTATTTGAAGGATCAAGTTTTGCTGCTTTTTTCTCTCTCATTCGAACAACAAAATTATTCTTATTATTGTTCCGATTATTTTCTTCTAAACTTGTCACATCATTTTCTTCTTCATATTCAATATCTTCTTCTTCATCATCATCATCTACTTCATCACACTTGGCTAATGGAGCTATTATCGGTTTTTTCTTATTAACGGTAGTATAAATGTTGTTTTCTTCTGTTTGAATTAGATTCTGGTGATCAGAATTATGTAAATATTCAGTTACATAGCCACTTGTATTGGAAGAATACTTAACAAAAAATTCTATAGAATTAATTAATAATTTAAAGTTTATAGACCGTCTTTAGGATTTAATAAACCCCAAAATTTAAATTAAAGAATCCCAGACCGACCCTTCCATATCGAAGCACAAATATTTATTTTCTACCTGTGTACTCGCTGTAGTTGTTGTATCAGAATCTTCCCATTGTCTTAAAATTACAGGTTCATCAAATCCAATTCCAGTACGATTAAATTTTACTATTCCATTTGCTGATTTTGATTTCTTTAAATCTTTTTTATTTTCCAAATTTTGTCTTCTAATTGGTGGGGAAGTATAAACAAATATTTGTGGTGATTTTGAAGAAATTGTTGAAGTTTTCGGTTGTTCCTGATGTTGGTTGATAAACTTATCGTAAGGCGTAAATGCTGAATTTGGACATAATTTTGTTGCGTCTACATCTTTACTTTCTGCCTTAAAAACAATTTTTTAGTTTTACTGTTTTAGTTTAATAAACATGAATGAAATAAATCCTAGTTATATTATCTAAAGATCATGAATTTTAAAAACCTTAACCTTGATTCTTGATTTTTGTTGAGGACCTTATCCAGATCCTTGACCTTGAGTAAAGGAGAAAGCAAAAAACACTGAAAACTCCTTTGATCCCGACTCAGGATCCAGAAAAATTAATGTCTGAATCCATATCCAGCCCAATCTCTAGTTATATCGAAATTTCCTACCTTATCACCATTCTCCTGCGTTTCAAGCGATGGGCGTTTCACAATCTCTGCATAAAGGGGTGAATGCGATCTAATGTTAGTTTCTTTATTATCAGCAGTATCTTCCTCAATAGCATCAATCTCTTGATTATTTTGATCATCTTTATTTACAATTCCTGTTTGAAGCGATTGACTTGATTCTGAAAAATCTTCATTTTCTTCTTTAGAAGGTTTAATATCTTTCAAATTATCTTCATTAACACGTTCGTTGTCATTAAAAATTTTAATATCATTTTTCTCATATTTTCCAGCATCTAAATATTCTCCATCCGATTTTACCTCTTTTTCAATACCCAACTTTTTCTTTTTATCCTTAGCTTTTTTAGTTTCCTCTTCATTACCTCCTTTAATCCTCCTAAAAATAGCAGAAATACTCATTAAATTAATTCCACTTTTATTCTTCTTTTTTAATTCTTCCAAACTTCCATCTTGACTAACATTCTTAGGTGAAAAATGTTCTTTATCTAGTTGCCGATTCTTTGAAGATTCCAATGACAAATTTCTTTCTTTTTTCTTCTTCACTTTCGCATCCTTTTTTGACATCCAACTATTCGTTTCTTTATTTTGTTCTGATTTTTCTTCATAAATTTCTTCTGATGGTTTTGGTGTATCAGATGGTTTTATCTCAACACTAGAAGTTTGAAATAATTCCGAAGTAGTTGTTGTATTTGAAATAAAACCAGAATTATCAGAATTGTTTTGTTGAGGCATAAAAGGCAAAACAGAATTTTGTTGAAACTGAGGACAAACACCACCACTAACACTAACACAACTATTTAAATTATTAACAAAACCACTGCAAAAAAGATTATTAGAAGCAAAATTAGCAGTTGTAGATGAACGTGTTGAAGAAGATAATAATGGACTACTCCCAGGAGTATTATAGTTATTAGACCACCACATAAAATTACTCACTCCTGGCCTGGGAAGTGACATATAAGCCTGTTTTTCAGCTGCTAAACGACCGGAACATGCCGCATCTATTTCCTTTGTGAGACGAGCCAAATCGTTGACCTTTTAATTATTTTTTAGAAATCAATTCATTTCACTTACATTAGTTGCCCATGTATCGCAGAACACCTCCAAATTTTCTCGTGCAATTCTTGAAGAGGGATGAACGCATAAAATTCGGCCAGATAATAATGTCTAAATAATCCTTTTAGAATTATTTAATCAAAGGATATTTTACCAAAGGAGCCAATGATCGAAGATTCCTCTCAGCATGTCCAGTAAAAACATGGAGTGCATCTGTAATCGAAATATGATGAAGAAGACGACAAACCTAAATTATTAAGCTTAAATTTGGGGATTTTCTACTAAAATACTTCTTGTAAATGTTCAGAATGTATACGAAATTGTTCCAGGAAACGTTCAACACCGTCTATATCACCAGAGATTGAACAAGTTTTTAATGATGATAAAAGGGTCTGATCTTCGTTTTGACGAAATACTGAAGCTATCTAAAAAATATTTAGTTAGAATTCAAAAAATTTGTTTTTCATTCCAAGGGGGTATCCAGGGGCCCTGAAATCGTCTTGATCCATATCCCCCAAATCCGACTTCTTAGCCTTCCTGAAATCCGAACCTCGTTACGCGGCCTTACTTCATTCTAACCTGTTCTAATGCCACTAGTTGTAATTGTTTACGTAAATCTTTTAATCTTCTGTTCAATCTTTCAACAGTTACTTGAATACTTTCATTTCTCAATCTTTCATCATTTCCTATTTCCGATGTTGGAGGATTAACTAAATTTCCCATTTCAAATCTACACTCTTCTAATAGATCCAAAATTTGTTCTCTTTGTTGATTTGGTGTCCACGAAGAATCAGTAAAGTCTGTGCTCATTTCGCAAAGGGCGGTTAAAGCAGATATTAAACGTTCTCGGACGCCAGCTCCAATTAAGGACATCATTCGACACATATCCAACTTTAAAAATAAAGGTGACATGATAAAAATTGTTATTCTTATGCTCACCATTTCACACAATTGTCTAATCGCAACTGAAGCTGTCAATTGTATTCCAATATCCAAAGGTCCATCCTAATATTTACAAAATTATTTTTAAATTTATCTTATAATAACCGTTGCAAGTGATAATTCATCTAAAGGAGAGGAATAAGCAGACATTGCATCAAAGGCCATTACACCATCAGTTACACATATGGCTATTAATTGTAATGCAGAACGGATTTGGTGAAAGACACCATCTCGGCATTGCCTTAAAATAATTTGAAGGACCATAAAAAATCTAAAACCAAATATTTTACCTAGCAGCAGGGTCATCAGGATGTCTCAAAAGTGTTTTAGCGGATGTCAATAGAAGCATTGTAAGCCTTTCTAATTGTGCTCTAGCAACTTGCATTTGTGCCTGCCTTTTTTCACTTTTCAGATCTTGTTGTCTATAACCAGAACGATGTGCCAGATCCACCATTTGACCACCAAATTCAGTAAAAATTTGGACAAATTCAGTAAAATTAGAAGTATGCTCTAATTTAGTAAGAGAATAAGCTATTTTATCTTCAGCTCGGAGAATGTGTTTAACAAGTACACGATCAGCCAAAAGTAAAACACTAAAAGTGATTTGTATTTTAAAGTACCTACTTTACTAAAAAGGTTATTTTTTGAACTGGACCTCCAAATCTTAATAGCTCAGCTTAACCGCTTTAGATTAAGTTAAAGATCCTTTCTTAAGTTAAGAATATAGGTGTCTTAAAGCTCAAAGATTGAAAAGCGACAATCTTTAACAATATTTAGCCCAATAATTATACAAATTATTTCAAAAAATCAAAAATAAAAACCGTGTAACAGAAGAAAGTAACTGCCTAGCAGCTCTAACTAATTGTGTTGTATTAACATTTGGGAATATTGCAGTACCCCCATTTTCTACGGGAAAATTAGAGGAATCGTGCATTGGTTCTGCCAGCATTGAACCATGCAAATTGGCAATAGAAGAACCTTTAAAAATTTTTAAAATATTTTTTAAAGGTTAAAAACCAGCAATTCTAGCTTCATGACAAGCATCATAAAGCTCTGGTTGAATATCTGGGTTTTCGTCTGCAATAGTTTCTCCAACAGCAACAAAGCGTTCAACAGCCGCTTCTACTGCTGTTCCAATCTTTAAGGAAGGAAAAATGTTTCTAACTCCAATTAAATTTAATGCAAACTTTAAGAGCTGCTCGAAGTGCTCTATCTGACTTTGGTCTTCCTCCAGTCAAAATAGTTTCTTTAAAATTAACCAAAGTTGAGATCTTTAAAATTTAATTTTTATTTTCTTTAAAATTAAGTCTAAACCTGTTGAACAAGAGGTAGTAAAGTTTGTTCAACTGAATGGGTTTTTATTTCCAAATTTCGGGGATCAAAACTGGCAGATGTTTGTTGTTTTTGTTGGATAGAAGTAGATGCAACTGGATTTTGTTGGGGAAAGTTGGGTCCGTAAAGTGGAGAAATATGCAACGGAAGACCTTGAAATGAGTTTTAAAAACTTCCCAATATTTTACTTTTAAAACAATTATTTTTTTCAATTATTTCAAAATTTTATTAATTAACCATCATTCGAAGCTATTGTTTGCTGAGCAATCGATCCATGCTGTGAGGTGGACATAGCGGAAGCGGAGATAGAATGTTGGTGCTGTCGAAGCATAGATGCATTGTTCATTGTGGCGTGTATTAAAGGACAGAGCATAAAAAATATTTTTACATACTATTTATTTTTATGCAGCTGGTAATTAATTTTTTGTTGATGAATGTTTTTCTTTGAGAATTCAGAAAATTGTTTAGAAAAAAATATTTTTATTGTTTAAATTTTATTTTAAAAATTTTGTGATAATTTAATTAGAAAAAAAAAGCTTGAAATGACATTAGAAAACACATAAAACATAAAATAGTGTTGTTAATGATTGGCCCAACTAACTAGTAATACTTGCTATTTTTACACTAAAAGGTAGAAGTGTAAAGTAAAAAAAGTGAAGGTAAAATGACAGAGGAAATGGGTCGATTTTGTCGCAACAACCTCCAAATGTACTCTAAAAAAATAAATTTGAAAGATGGGTTCCGCATTAAAAAATAAAAATTAAAAAATTATATTAGGGATCGAGGCCAATTTATTTAGATTTTGAAGGAATAGAGGCAGTAGTATTGTATAAAAATAAAAAATACCTCTCAATTGGTATGTACATATAACAATTTTTTAATGGATTTGCATATTATTTTTTAACTTTGTGATTTAAAAAAATGCATGTCCTAGATTTGGTCTTTTTTTTTAATTTTTGAATAATTTATAAAAAATTTCCAATTTCGTAGGATCGAATTATTACAACTTGTAAAAATTATTTGTAAAAAACTAAGAATTTATAATTGTAAAAGTTTGTACAATTTGTAAAAAATAATATGTAGAAGTTTTTATTTTGATGAACAGAGTGGATTTTTGTGAATAAAATCCTTGTGTATAAGAGAAAGGCAAACAGAGGCGCTAGCTAGTATGATAGATCCGCGCAGCGAATAAATTAATTTGTGTGGTGTTTGTTTTGGTATCCCGACGATTAATCAATTTGTTTTTTGATTGTTCAGCTATGATGGAAAACAATTAGATTTAGGAGTAAACTATTGGAAAACAAATTTGAAAAACAAAAAAATATTGAGACTTTTAGTGATGTTTTTTTAATTAATTTTAGATTGGTATTTGAGAAATATTGCCTAACTAAAATTTCCCATAGCTTATCTTAATTTATAATCTTATTACTATTATTAATATTATTATTAATAATATTTCCCATATAAAATCGTTCCAAACATTTCCAGAGCTTTATTATTTGGCTTATATTTCCTTTCAAAATTTTTTTGCTTCCCATCTGTCTCCGATCAATCAAAAAAAAAAACAGCCAGCCTGCAGCCATTTACAAGCTATTTAGTTAAAAGTCAACTCTGACTGATTGTTGACAAAAAAACTTTTTAGGCTTTTAATTATTTCAAGTTGCCTATAGCAATATTTCTCTCAAATAGAAAATTCCCCTCCCTCCTGCTCAAATAATTATTTAATGGCCCTTCATCATTTACTATACTATTTTTTAGCCAAATCCACGTTATTGATTATCTGCTTTATTTATTGTCAATTGTTGATTATTTTAAGTTAAGGCTAATGACCGAAATTTAATTGAATATGTAATACTGACACTAAATTTGATCACTACTTTAATTCTCTCTCTTTGACATATTCTAAAATAAGTATAAATCATTAAAACATTTATTTTTAATCACCCTATTTTCTCCAATAGAATGCCATGGTATCCTCCTAACCCAGATATCTCTCCAAATCCCTTTACAACCTCCAAATCCACCGTTATCCTCCTTGGAAGAAGAACATTGGACCTTTGTTCTTAGGGATTACCGGAAAAATTTCGGCATTAAAAACGGGGCATTCATTTTTTAATCCTCTTCCAAAGTGGCATTTTATTAGAGAGGTGCATTCAATTTGATGAATACGGTATTTTAAAAATTCAAAATTAAAGTAAGGACAAATAAATATCATCTACTATTTCATAAAAGATTGTTTATTTTGAAAGAAGGCTATAATCTTTCTCGCGCTTTAAATCTACTTAAAAATACTTTTAAAATCAAAGTAGATATTTAAAATTAAAAACTTTTTTTTATAATTTTTCAATGCTTGGAATGTTAATGCTTTATTATATTTATATAAATGTTTGCATTCCTTTAATCGACCATTCATCAAATTTTTAGTATTATTTAATAAACGTCATTTCCTTCGTGGAAAATCCTGTCAATTTATCTTATAGATTGTTTCCATTATCGAATTTTTAAAATACATATTTTTTAACATCTAAAAATAAAAAAATAAATCTGGCTATTTGCCAAATCTGCATAATTTGTAATTTTAAACGACAACAATAAGACCCAAAACAAATAAATCCTTTGCCATATTTTAATCTAAAAACTACGGCTAATTAATTTTTTTATTAAAAAATGATCTCAACTTTTACTTGTCTTCTTTTGGCATGGTTAATCAATTTATTTAATTAATCCTACATATTTAAATAAGGGTACTTTATTAATATCCCCTCCCTTATTTGTGTCTCAGTTACCTCAAGCTTTATAAGTCTATTTTTTCTTTTCTGCCTCGGAATGGTCAATAACATGTTTCCTTTTAATTCTCTGTTTTGTTCACCTGATTTAACTTATCATAAAATGCTTGAGGAAAGTAAATGATAAAAGTAAAATTAAACTGAAACTCAAACAGAGAGGGTGGGGATATTAATAAGGTACTTATTAGACAAGAATTAGATTCTAAAAAATCAATTTATTAGTTTTGTTGATTTGTCGCAACAAAAGTCCCAACATTTGCCAACAGTCCTTTTACCTTCAATCTTTCATTGGGACGCAAGCAATTTTATTTACATCACTCCTACACAGTCGACCTTGAGCGAGAAAGTTGGTTTAAAATTTGATAGAATTCATAAATTTATTGATTATTTTTAAAATTATTTTTAAAAATTTGAAATATGTATGTAACATAATTTTCAGTCTGTAGATATCAATTTACGAGTTGAAGGCGAAAGTATTCATGGAAATAAAACACTGATTTTTAGCGAGACAATTCGCCAGAGGGGTGGGTGATTGATTTACAATAAATATTTTTAAAAAATAATTTTTATAACTAGAGCCCTGAATTTCTTATCGTAACGAATTCCGTACCGTAATACAGAAAAAACCCGTACCGATAAATTGCAAAATTTTATCGGTCGACCTTCCTTCAAATACGGTACTGTCCGGGCTCTAATTATATCTTAAACTCTAATAATTATATTAATCTAGAAGGAATACAACAACACTTTAAAATTAATATACCCAGACTCGACACATCAAAAAATTTATTTAAAAATTTTTACGTCTCCATAAAGATTGATGGTCATTCTCCATTTTCTACAGTTTTAGCTGGTGCACCTGATATAAATCTGATTAATATACAAACAGATAAATTATTTTATAGGCCAAATGAGAGAAGTAAATTTGTGATTTTTATTTCTAAAATTAATTTATATAGTTAATATAAGGGCGCTGCCATTGACAAATAATAGACAGATTTATAAAGGACCTGTTCAATTCCAGTTACTGGTTGGTATTCTTTAGTTATCTTTTGTGTGATCAAGCACTTAAGTTTTCTTCTATTAATCAGCTTTTCATACATAATCACTAACCATTAGTGATTTATTGAAATTCCTTCTGTGTATAAACTTTAAAACTAAAAGTTAAACGGGTATAATTATGGTGAATTGAAACAAAATTTTTAGCATAGGGTCCGAAGGTATCCCCTCACTAATGAACCTTAAAAATCCGATAACATATGAATTTTTTCAAATTTTGAGAAGTACTATTATAAATTACACGTTATAGTACTTGATCAAATTTTATCTTATCACCGATATAGACCATAGTAACTCAATGTTAATTTCAGGATCCTAACGGATTTCGTATTTTTAACAAAACTAACAATGGAAATTTATATTATGATAATGATGACAGTCTAGAATTGGAAGAGAATGATGATGCTAATAGCTTGTCTGATAATAATGATAAAAGTCAAACTGATGGATTTCTAAGAGAATATTTTGATTTGCCCAAAGTAAAAAATTTCAGCTTAAAGCTTTAAATTTAAATAAATTTTTAAAGTTTCTTCGTTACGGTAATTGGAAAGTGGTAGCCTTTGCTGGAGATTACGAACATGGCTCTTCTAGCCGTTTTCATACTACAATTCGTGTGGAAGAATATGGCTAGTCAATCTAATTTTTCAACTTAAATTTAAATAATATTTTTAGAACTCCCAAAGTTTCATGTTTTTATGACTTTGGATGAGGTATCTGATTCACCATTTTCATTGAATATAGATATATTTGCTAGGTACTTTAAAATAGAAAAATTTATGGTTTTTAATTAATTTTTTAAATTAGATTTGCTCATGGAATGAAAGTAAAAGGTGAATTAACGCTTCGTTGTCTACCTGTAAATAAAGAAACTTCCCATGAAAATGATGATAAGGACACATCTTCAACTGCAAGAAAAATACTTTCAGCTCAGGTATTAGCCTAAGTAGCCATATTTTAAAAATTCCTTTTAGTTGATAGAAGGCCATTGGTCAGGCAAATTAGATCTTAAAGTCTGCGGTGTGTCAGAAGAAAAACGTCAAAAAATTAAATTAATTGCTGAGGTTACTGAACGTGGCTCTTTTTTGTCAGCAAAAACTGTTAAAGAATGGGATTTGTTTAATCCAGGCTTTGAACTGGTAAATTCATATCAATAATTAATTGTTTTGTGATCAAACTGAACCTTTTTTTTCAGATTCCTTTGAGACCAGCGTTCACTCGAAATACGCGTAAACTGCTCATTTATGTAGGTTTTCATAAATTTAGATTAAAATAAATAGATTTTTATTATATTTTATTAGTTACGTCGCCGTTTTCTAATAGAAGGCGATGCGGAATTAACCACACAATGTATTTCGGAAGAACGCTCATTAAACGGACTTAACCATTCTTTAATCCAACGCTTGGGTACTATTGCTGAGATAGAAATTGACATTAGATGCGTAGCCTATATTATTAAGGTATGTATAGATATCCGCTTTCTGTTATCCCGTACTGATATCCCGTTTTTATCAGGCCCGGCGCAAATTAATTAATGGAGGCTTTAGCACATCTGAAACTTTAGTACTTCCTTTGCTCGATGGATTCGATAAATTTGATCTTTCATTAATCGAGATAAATCAAAATAAAGGTGAATATGTTGAAGGTGAATTTGTTGAGGCAGTAATTCATAATGTTACTGGGCGAAACTTCAACTATGCGGTAAAAGTTGATATAAATTTGTTGAAAAGATCAATTTAGTTAATTTGTGGGAATGGCCGAGATTTGACTTCTGTTGGTCCTATTAAAGACGGCCTTGTCAGAATACAAATAACAAAACAAATTGGAACTGGTGCTTGTGTTCTCTACGTTTATGGTAGCAATGGAAAAAATTCAGAAATGGTTGTGGATATGCACCTTATTTTTAAAAAACCCGGATATTGTCCCAAGGTCGGTTTCAATTTTTGAATAAAAATAGCTAATATTTTAACAAAATAATTTATTTATTTTTTCTCCTTTCCCTCCATCTGATTTAAAAGTCCCCCTCTTTCAATTCTTTTTATTCCTTCGATCTTTTCGTTTTCATCCTCCTCAATCTGCTCGTAAAACAATTCCTGTTTATTGCATTTAGTCCAGTCTGTATTTAAAAGTTCTGTCCCAGTCAAAGGATTTTTCCAATATCCAAAACGAGTTAGATAATCAAGCACTTCTTCGCGATATTGAATATTGAATCTACATATTTAAATTAATTTAAATTTATTTTTGAAGCAAAACTCTTCTGGATCTCTTGCTAAAACTATTGTTGGTTGTTTTAATGCTTGGGTTAATACCAAGTATTTATAGTTTTCATTTTTGTCTGATAATGATTGTCCAACTTTGACTGGAAAATCTTTTAAAAATTAATTAGCTTTATGCCTGTCACTTTTAAAAACAAACATGGGCATGGTTCATTTGCTTGTCCCATTGTGATTAACATAGAGAAAGGGTCTGGACCATATTTTCGGCCAATTCCATGCGATATTCTTATTGACCCATCACTTGCGCGGATTGAATGTCTTATTGTTGAAAATGATGCAAAATTAGGGCTTTGGTCGAGTAATTTAACTTGGAAATTTTCTTGATTGGTAAACAAGCTTTGTTAACTTACATTGTGTTGTAATACAATGGTCCTGTTCAATTCTGGGATCATAAATCATCTTAAAAATTTATCCATCTCCTTGGGTTCTTTATTTTTGCGTAAACCAACCGTGTACCATTTCCCTGTCATTTTTTCAACATCCAAATCATCAACAGCAACATATAAGTTTCTTTGTAATTTTTCTGCTACCTGATCAGCGTTTACTTGTTTTATCAGCTTTTAATTAAAAAATATTTTTAACCCAATAAAGGAAACTTAAAAAATTAAAATTTTTGCCTTATTTAATTTATCCAGTGTAGGAGATGATCGGCAGAGGTTAAGAAAAAGTTCAAATGAACGAATAGCTGGGATACTTCTGCCCGGGACAATAACACCGCCATAATAATTAGTAGAAAGTACATCTAGATTAAAAATTTCATTTGTAGAAATTCATTGTCCTACCTTTATCAATTAAAAATAGTGTAAGTACGAATTTTAGTATAACTGCCGAAATTCTTTCCCTGATTTTTGAAGGCATTTTATTATCAAAATCTAGGTTAACTAAAATTCAGATTTGGAGTTTTTTCGCTAATTCAATAAATATTTGTCCAATTCCGATAAATTCCCCATTTTTGGGATGATTTGAAACAATAATTCCCCTTCCCCAAGTGCTGTCGTACAGTTGAGTTTGGTCGAGCTGTATATATTTATTTTTCCCTTTAAAGCTTTATATATGTATATATTTTAATCCTGGGGAGTGATGAGAGTATCTTCTGGAACGAAAGAATAAATGGAATGAATATGCATTTACGTTGATTGTTTTTTTTATTGTTGATTTTGATCGGAAAAGAGAAGGAATAAATCCTTTTTGTTGCGCGAAATGGATAAAAGGGAATATTTGTATTAAGGGATTTATTAAATAACGACCCAAATTTACTTGAAATTTCTCTCTAAAATTATTTGTTAAAGAGAAGTTTGCTTACTAAATCATGTGATTTGAATATCTTAAAAGCAAACAGAATGAAAATTTTTAATCCATAATAAGTTATTAGATTAATGAAATTTAATTATTTAGGATTATGGAATAATTATTCCCCATAAAAACGTGACTGTTGGAGTTCCTATTAACGTCACACTGCGATCACAACCAAATTCTTTAGCTACATTGCATATTTATGGTTTCTTAAAATATCCAAAAAAATTCTTAAAAAATATTCAGATAGTCGTTTGGATGCATTAATTAAACAATCTGTCCCTTCCTCCTCAAATAACCAATTATGGACTTTCTCTGAATTTCTCAACCCGGAACCTGGAGAACATTATTTCGAAAATTTTATTTGGTTTTCTAATGTTTTGGAATTGTCTAAATTATTTGCAAAAAGAAAAGAAATATGCCAAAATGCTGGAAAACTTGCTCCTCAATGTCCAGTTGAGGGTACTGAGCAGATATCAAACGAGCATATACAACCATCTAGTAAAACAAGGATACCAATTTCGGCTTCTAGATTTTCTACTGAATGCTTGCGTGAAATACAGGTGTATTTTGTTAATTGAAATTGTATTGTTATTTTGTTAATTAATTGTATTTTTTAATTTTTTAATTATTTTGTTAATTTATTGATAACACGGACAAAATTTAATCGAGTAAAATCCAAAAAGAACCGGGAGACTATTATATAATAAGCTAATCTAAAATCAAACGATTTATTCAAAACATTTATTTATTAGGGAGAATGTGAACGTCAAAAAACAATTAGAGAATCGGCTAATGGATTCTTAACAGAAAAAGGCCAAACAAATCAACAACAAAATGCTTGGCCGATAAAAACCTCTGGAAATGATAATCAACTTATGTGGATGTTAAATAAAAAGAGCTATGTCCAAAATGTTCAAGAAACATCAAATAATGTTGAAGTGGATGATTTGAAGGCAACTTGAATTTTTAAAGTTTATAATTAAGAAGAAAAAATTTAATTAAGGCATTAAGAAATGGCAACCAACAAATATTAAATAACGATGATGTTTTGTGGCGCTACTTCTTCCCTGATGTTTGGATGTTAAATGATTTTTATATTGGTCAAACAGGAGAATTGGAATTAAATCTAAAAACTCCACATACAGTAACTGAATGGTTATTTATTCCTAAATTTTGGACGGATGGACGTAGGGATGTTTGCCATCTGGTTAATAAACATGTTTTGTTTGTTCAGAAAGATGGTGAGAAAAAGTTAGAAATCTTAAAATAATACTTATCTCTAAATTTACAGTTTTTATGGATGTTGACGTACCTTCGCATATTTATGTTAATGAAACTATTTCAGTAAAGGTACTAAATTAATTTAAGGATGATAATTACTTTATTTTGATTTTCGAATTATTTAAATAATTTAATAGGTGACGATTACTGCAGAAAATCTAAATAAAAATGGAGAAGGTAAAAGAATGGCAGTTTGTTTTAAAGGCCTTTCACCTTCTGTTTGTGGAGATGTTGGGAGAGATGGTGTTGCTGGAGAGATAGATTTTACTCGTATAGAATTAACAGAAGAAAAGCCAGTACAACAAAAACAATTTTTTGTTCGTTTCCTCCGTCCAGGACTTCATAATCTTACTTTTGAGTTGAGAAATGAGGAGGTATTGAAAGGCCATGGTTGGCATTGTCGCGATGGGAATATACATGTTTTTGACCGCATAGTAAAGCAAATAAGTGTAACCAATCGTGTCGATATAGAAGAACATTTTCGCCAAATTGTTGTTTACCAGCGTCAAAGCTTACCCCCAAGAACTGTTACACTTGAAGATGTTTTGGGAGAGAAATCGAGTACACGTGCAACAACAGATCATTCTTCACAAAATTATTTAACCTTACGTTCAACACAAGATGTTATTAGTTATAGTCAACAACAACCTTTAAAAGTGGATGAAAGTCAACAAGACGATGATACAACTATTATTGACACTGAACAAGTTAAGAATCATCTAATTACTCAGGTAGATTACTCTGGAAAAGGGTAAAACCCTAATCAACGAATCAATGTCTTAAAATTTTCAGATTCAAATAAACCCTGGAGGTCTCAGAATTTTTAGCATTGGAGTAGAATTTTCAAAATTTGTTGCCTCCTTTCCTCCAGCACTTTCTACTGAATTGATAGCTGCCTCTTCACCTCTTTCACTCAATTCTGACCAATTTCTACAGCGTGTGCGCAATCGCTCACCAACAAATTTATTGTCACCTTCAATTGCTGAAAATTTACAAACACGTCGAAAACGTTCAAAAGGCAAAAAAGGAGGAAGAACCCAAAATAAAGAATTGCCTATAAGAAAAATATTGCCTAATATAGCGCTAATTAAAGGAGTAGATTTGGATAACAGTAAAGAGGTTGATAGACCCCTTCAAGGTTGAGTCCCTCTTGCTTTTATTTACTTTTTAAAAATAATTTTAGGCTATTCCCTGCCTAATTTGCTCAAGGAATTGGCTCAGGCGAGTTATGAATTTAAATCTTTGCGTGCTTTATTAGCTGGAATAGAAAATAATGAAGGTTCCAAAGAAAGTTTCTGGAATAATCCAATAGAAAAGGAATGGTTAGAACAACGGGAACGCAGATTGGGCAATTTATTATCAGAATTGCTTACCTTTTCTGATTGTCAAGGAAAGAAGTTATGTGCTTTTGGTGAATTTGGGAAGCCGAATAAACCTGAAGAACGCAGTTTGGTTGGTAGATTATCCCTTTGATTTGATTTTAAAATTAATTCTAAATAATTAAGGTTTTAACATCATTAGCAACTTCCCTACTTTGTGAACAAAGAACCCCTGATGAATATGTAAAATTAATTAAAAGTTAAAAATGGAAAAATATATCTTTATTATAGATATGTGCTCCAATTCAATTTCTTGCTCAATCCGTTCTAAAAATATTAAGTGAAGAAGAAGAAAAAGAGGAAATTATAGCAGGACTTGATGCTTTTACTAAATTTGTAAATAAATTTAAATCAGTATAATGATTTTCATAAATCCATGAATTGGGTACGTGAAATCCTAGGATTCTTTTTAGGAATACTTTATAATTTTAATAAATAAGTATTTTAGAATGACAAGAAGAGCAAATGGCTATTTCTACAAGCATTAATAGTCCAAGTTGTTCTGGATTGTTCAGCATATGCATGTGCAGCAGTAAGTTAATTTTAAATTGGAGAATAATTAAAATTATTATAATAATTATTTAATTATATTTATTATTAATTAATTAATATATAATAAATGAAAAAAAGAAAAAAATAGCCATTAATGAATGATCAGTCTTCTTTGGCCAAGGAAGCATGGATGAAACTGCACAGTTCTTTTTATCGTTCTGTTGATCTGAGTGTAGACTATGATGTGAAAGTAATTGCTGCTCTTGCTTATATGTCTACACCGGCTATAAGGTAATTTTTCGATTGGGAGATTATTTGATTAGAGAATATTTTTAGAAGTGAGATGCGAGCAAAACTTGCTGGGAAAACTGCTAATGATAACCATATTCCATATTGGAGTGTGACTGAGGGTTTTTCGAATAAATCAGTCAAAGTGCAAAATTTATTCGAAAGGAGTTTGCAAAAAGTGAATTTATTTGGTCTATTTAATCCAAAAATATTTTTTAGAGTTCAATTGTTCTTGTAAATGCTTTAGCTTTACTAGCATATACACAAAACCAAAGTATTTATAAATTCTGGAGGAATGAATTTAATTTGGAGGCGTTGAGTAATTGGTTAATTGAGCAGCAAGATAGTAATAGACAATATGAGAATGCTTTGGTGATTTTTTAAAAATATTTTTAAAATTTGTACTATCTAGGACACTTTCTTTGCTACTCGTGCATTACATCAATTTGCTGTTGTTAATGCGCAAAGGCAAATGCGTCAAGCGTTGGCAGGAACACTTAATGTAGTAGTATTTATATACTTATAGTGTTAAATTTTTGCAACTAAGGTACATATGGTCCTTATGTATCAAAGATCTAGCCGACAGAAAAATATTCACGATTTCGGAAAATTGGGATACGGAGTTAAAAAGGGTAGGGAATTCCAATTTTCGGGAATCAGGTTGGCTAGATCCCCGTTATTTATAATTCCCACTTCAAAAGAATAATAGTTGGATAATAATAATTTGTGTAGGGAGTAGATACCACATCCATCTTAACGAGAGTAAACCTTATTTAACAACCCTATTTAGGCAAATTTCACTGTATATTCAACATCATCAAATAGTAGCAGATTATTTAAAGGTCATGATTTGCCTTTTGGGATATTTGTAGAACCTACAGTCCGTCAAATGGAGCTTAAATCTCGAGGAGATTCACAACTCTTATTAGGCGTTAAAGTTCAAGTAGAAAAGAGAAAACGTTCTCGTCGTGATCCAAGTGATGGTGAACCGATTGTTTTAAGTTTAGAACAAAAAAGGATACAAGCTGGATTTATAAATCAAACAGTTACAATTCGGTAAATGAATTAAAGTTGTAAAATAATTATGTATTTAATAAAGTTGTAATTCACATTTACTTAATTCAATTCAAATTGAACATGGCATATTTACTGGATTCAGTACGTATCCACATTTTGTCTATATTTTGGTTAATTTTTAATAAATTTCTTAGAAATTTAAATTAGGTATTTGATAGAGAGGCCCAGCAAAGTTCCAAGTAGAACCTCGCATTAGTGCTACAGCTGTCCATTTTGTTCTGACTAATTTAATTAAAGAAGTTAACGTTGTTTATACAAGTAAATATTTTTAATAGCATATACATTGGGGATGGGCTCTTCCATGTTTTAAAAACAGGAGGCAAAGAAAACGGAAAAGTATATGTATAAAGCGGAAGACGTAAGTTGGAAACGTAAGGGCCAAAAAACTGAAGAGCCTAATTCAAATCATCCGATCTCTCTAATATTTTTTCATTCAAGTTGCATTAATCGAACCAAATGGAGGCTATTTACCGGAGAATTTGGCACCTATCTCCATTAGTGCAATGCATCATCGTTAGTCTTTTTTAACAGAAAATTTTAATCAAATTAATTTTCTTTTTACTAAGATTTATCACTTGCTCAACTTATTGTTTTGCCCCAAGATTTTGATTTTCTTGAAGACTTAACAACGTTATCTAGGAGACGACGTTCAGTATTAACTAATTCTGATGGGGATGTTCTTCCTCCAGCAATATTTCCAGTTGCTACTTCTTTTCTTAGTCCATTAACAACACCCAAAAAGGATAATGAGGAAATTAATATTTTCAATGTAAATTTGTTTGAAATATTTTGTTTTATATAAATCCTTCAAGTCAACAACAAAATCAACACAACACAATCAATTTTTAAATCTGATCTCAGAAAAGAGCGATAAGCCTCAATCCGAGGTGATTTCATTATTTATTTTTGGATTCAGATTTAATAGAGATTGGAACTTTTTAAAAACCTTGACTTTGATTCCTGATTTTGGTGTGGACCTTAACGAGATTCTTGACCTTAAGCCAAGGAAAAATCAAGGAATATTGAAAAATGACTTGGTCTTAATGCTTGATCCAGAAAAAAATTAAAGTCTGCATCCAGATCCAGGCCGTTCTCTTCTAATATTTAATCATCTAATAATTAAGCTAACTTCGATTTGTTAATATTTTTTCTATAGATTGTTGAAACAATTTGCCTTCAAAATGGAGTTTGCACTTGCGCGGAGCTAAGCTGTACAGTCAAATGTTCCTCTTGTGCCAGGTTATTGTTTTCACACATGTGAAATTCAAGTCATATTTTTTAGGCTTACATTTGGTGAACTTTGTGAAAATATCAACGCTCCAGAAGGACATAAATTTGGTGGGTCAATTAGAAAAGTAATTTAAGTACGAACCTTTAGGTTTTTTAAGTTAGTTTGAGCCCTTTGGGTCTTCCTATAAATTAGCTTTATTAAATTTAATTTTCTTTTCTAATTATCTAATTGTCTAAATTAATTAAAAACGCCTTATTGTCTGATTTATCAATTTTTAATCTTTAACCTTTCTTTTAATTTATTATCAGTCTAGTTATCATATTTTTATTTATTTTTTAAAAATATTTTTGTCCGCAATTCTAGTCATTTTTTACTCATTTTTACCTTTTGCACTTAACTTCCCTTTTTTCAAAAAGTCATACGACCTCTTCATAAGTCAGACAAATAATATATTTATTTATTAAAATAAATATAAATAAATACTTGTACTTTATATAAACACATTTTGTTTAAAAAAAGTCTCGAAAAATAATTTCGGAAAAGGGCGGCTGTTTATAACAAAATCTCAGATCTTTTTGTTAATACCTGTTGGTTGCTCTTTTTAATTGTTTTTAATAAAAAGGGATTAAATATATTTATTATACATAATCAGATGGGAATTTTTAAATGAAATAGGTATTAACGATTATTTACCTATTTATGGAGATCACATTAGATTGAAAAATAGAGATTAGATGGGGAAAATATCAGAGAATATTATTTAAAAAAAATTTTTCCAAATCTATCAATAGGTCCTTTGAGTAGATAAAAGTCGAGGGCATATTATTGAGGCTACTAATTGAGGTTATATAAAAGTTATCCTTCGTAAGGAAATACAAGATAAATCTTATTTTTAAGGACAAATTTTAAATATGTATTTTTTGTCTAATATGCAAAGATTTTTAATCCTGTCAGTTCTTGCTTATTTTCTGATATCTAGAACCGAATCGAAAAATCCTTTGTCCTTTGGTTCAGTTTCGAACCGTCAACCCTACTCATATCTTTTCGAAACATAAAATTAACAAATTAACCTTAAAATTTCCAAAATTTTCGTTTGATGCGAAAAAGATGGAAGAGATCTGGCTTAAGGACTTCCAAAATTCTCAAAATTATTAAAAAAAATTATTATAATTCTCAGAATTATTTATTAACTAATTATTATAGTTTATTAATGATATTAACAAATAATTAATTCAAACAATATTAAATATTCCCTCTTAATCATTTTTCAAAAAAATTTTTTAAATGTGTTTTGAAAATGACAGTAATATTCTATTTAGTATTTATGCTTTCAATATTTAAATACACAATTCTTTTAATAACACTTTATTTGAAAAAGGTGTGAATAACTTGTTAATATTTTTTTATAATTTATTTTTTCTTCTTTTTAAAGGACACTTTTTATTTTAAATATCTCGAAACTTAATCATTTTGTTTTTTAAACAAATACAAGAATTAAAATAAATTAAATTTATTAGATAATTTAGCAGCTTAAAAGTTGCTTTAATTAAATATGGGATGAGCAACAAAATTTTAAAAAATAATTATTGGGAGAATGGCATGATTTTTGGGTTGTTGTTGGATACAAAATAAAAATGCTAAAGTAAAAATGTGTAAAAGATAGAAAGTCTGAAATTAAATGTTCTTTCGACGTTTGATCCTAGGGCCTGCTCAGTCGTCTTTTTCCTTTGGCCATGAGTCCACAATTTTTATTGCGGGGCCGGACTTCGGATAGAGCCCTCCAGAATCAATACTGATCGAATTTTATAGGGTTTTTGTAGAGTAAAGTGAAGAAAAGTTTTTTGGAAGAGTAGTGTTTTTGTTAGTCTAAAAAATAAAAATTAAATAATTTTTAGTTTTGATCATTATTTTACCTTTAAAATCAAAGACCAAATATTTTGCTGTCATTTTCTGGGTGCTAAGAGTTTTTTTGTTTAAAATTGAACAAAAAATAGTTTTGAATAAAGCTAAGGATAAAGAAGAATTTTAGTTGATAAGGAAATTTTTTTTGAAATTTTGTAGGTTTCGGAAGCTGAAGCGTAAGTAAGGAGGGATGAAAATTAATTGACCGGTTTTTGCATCGTTGTTGTTTTTTGTATTCTCGCAATTTCTTAAAAATATTTTGAAGTATTTCAATATTATTTTTTGTTGAGCGTATTTGCGAGAATGCAAAATTGGTTTTTGTTGTGGTGGTAATTCTAGTTGAGGAA
Source organism: Meloidogyne enterolobii (assembly GCA_963681835.1). Lineage (NCBI taxonomy): Eukaryota > Metazoa > Nematoda > Chromadorea > Rhabditida > Meloidogynidae > Meloidogyne > Meloidogyne enterolobii. The sequence goes on from CAVMJV010000145.1 coordinate 382,221, forward strand.
ATTATTTTTTATTTACATAAGAAACTAGAGATCATTTAGTTGTGGAATTCCTTTTTTTGTTGGAATTTTTACATCTGATAAAAAATATTTTTTAGTTTGTTAAAATTATATTAATGAAATGAGAAGAAATTAATATATTTTTAATCAGTAAAATTTTATCAATATTAAGCTAAGGATTAGAGACCGGCTCCCTCTAGTAGACGCATGCCCCTTTGAAGGATGATTGAAAAATAAAATGTCCGGGCATTCAATTAGAAATTTACGGTGTATAATTTAATTAGTAAAAAAAATTTTAATCAGTAATAAGCTAATGATGTTGGCTTTTAGCCTCTAAATTTGGAAATAAACTATATATTTTTCCAATAATTTAATAGAATTTTATTACCTTCATTTGAAAAAAGAGAAATATAAATTTAAAATTAAATAAAAATTTAAATTTTGTAAATGTGTATATGTATGTATGTTCTTCTCTTTTGGATGGAGTCTTTTATTTGGCCAAAAATGGGCGGGTCGGTTGTCAGGAATGGAATCGAGAGTAAAGGGAGATAAGAGAAATGAAGTGAGAGAAAGAAATGTTTAAAAAACTATTTATTATTTAAATGACGCAAAACTGCAAAACAAGCAATGGACCTCTGACTAATTTAGCCACGTTTCTTTACCTCGCGTTTTAGAGAAATTTCAAGAAAATTTTTGAATTTTTCATATTTCTAAATTAAGATTTTATTTTAAATATTTCTTTGGCTTGCTATTAAAATTTTTTAATATTTTATAATTTTTACTGATTCCATCACTGAAGCATACACCCTTAAGACATATTGACCCGGAAGACCTACCTACCTAACCCTGAATACCTATTTCCTTGAGGACCTACTCCAGTTTCATTAAGACCATTTTTACTTTTTATTTCTTCACAAATCGGGGAATTGGAGGGGTTAAATGGGATAAATATGGATTTGGAGGGATTAAGGATGGTTGAGATCGTTTTGACGGGGCTAAGCAAGGAAGGTTTTGGAAATTCCCGTTTATTCTTTCAATACATGCAAATAAAACTTGAATTTGCATAAACCACAAAAATCCATTCAAGTAATAAATTTTATTTTATTTTCCAAATATAGAAATATTTGGTATTTTAGTTTTTACATAAAAAACTTTATTACCTGCAAAAATATTTTCCATCCATTTTTTATTCATATTTTTAAATTGATTAATTTATTTTTTGGTTTATTTATTCAGTGACTATTTTTCTCCCAATAATTCTCTCAATCCTTCCAAATCCTTTCAAACAATACATAAGACCACAGCAGTATGTGTGTGTTTATTACTAGTTTTTATAATCATGTAAAGTTCAAAATATTTTTTATCAGATTGCTTTAAAATTTTGTTCTGCAAAGCTAATTCGTTCTCTCTAAAGCTTTCTTCATTCAAAAATATTTTTATATTTCATTAATTCTTTAGATACTTCAGAACCCTAGATACAATTTCCTTCCTTATATTCTGGGTTGATTATTCTTCTCGATTTGTCTAAACTTTCACAATTTAATTCGTAATAATTCTAGTTTTCTGACTCATTTCTAAATTTATCTAACGTCATACGACAACATTTTAAGAGTTATTTTTAACTCAATTCTTGTCGATTTATTGTTATTCAAATTCTTCTTTTTATTACTTAAACGTTTTTAACGTTCAAAACTAAGAAATATTTGTTATTTACTAAAATTAGTCACATTTTTAAACGTGACTATGTCCGCTTCACTTTTTATATGTGAGGACTTTGTATTCATAATTTAATTTTTAGAATAATTATAAAGCTTTAGCATTTGACTAAAAAAGCTGACTTAGAGCATAAATTAAAAAATTTCACTTAAATTATAAATCGGGAGCAGAATCTTATGATTACGATGAAAAGCTAAATAGTATATTTTTTATATTTCAAAAATATATACATATTCTATTATTTAGAAACCAGAGATTAGACCATAACTAATCAAAAAATAAAATCTTTATAAAAGCACCAATAAAATACCCATAAATACAAAATAATACCAAAAGATAACTAAAATAAAAATAAAGGTTTATCGTTATATGTAATATTACTTACAAATAACAATAAACTTCTTAAGGCTATCAAACATTCAAATTCAATCTCAGACTTTTTTTATAGTTCAACATCATGTTTTTAAACATTCTATATTAATTTTATGAAAGATATAAATAAAATTTACATAACAAACAAAAAATTATAAAAACAAATTAATCAAAAAGTATCTATGTATAGTAGTGCAAAGACAAAAAATATTACAAATATTTGGGATATTAGGTAAGGGATAAAAGTTGGCTAGAGGTGATTATGGGGGTGAAATTGATGATGAAAAATATGGAGATGAAATAGTGAAGTATTTTTATATGTTCAATTGAATTCTTTCGACGTTTGATCCTAGGGCTAGCTCATCCGTCTTTATCCATTGGCCATGAATCCGTCAATTTTATTACGGGGCCGGAAGTCTGGTAGAGTCTTCTAGAATCAATACTGATCGAATTTGTTTCTTTTAGATTTCAAATTTTTCTGGGCACTTTTGATCATTTGATTATTAGTAGGGTAGATAGTAGAGTGCAAAATATTTTTAAGCTAATAAAATTAGAGGATTGAAGTCTTCACATTTACAGATTTCTAATTAGTTCTAAGAATTATTTATTCAGTTTTTGTTGAAACTGCATTTAATCTTCCCATTTGGGATTAAAAATAATGTTGCTAATTTTTATATTAATGTTAATTATAAAAATTATTTACAGGGAGCATAAGCTCTTTCTTTTAGTGCTACATCTGAAAGTTTTTGAGTTTTATTAGAGAAATTCTTTTTTTTTTTAATTTAAATCTTCTGGTTTTGAAAAAAACTTTATAAATTTATATTTTATAAGTGTGAAATTTTATATAAAATTCATCAAAATTCAGCGGCCTTTTATTTGACCTTTTGAGGACAAAATTCCAGCCATGGGGATGTAAATAAAAAAGCCAACTTGGCTCTAATAAGTTTAAACAATCTGTTCTTCTCTTATTTCTATCTTTTTTCCCTTCTCTCTCTCCTTAAATTTCCACGCAATCACAAGATTTTCAAATTCGTAAACAGATTAAAAAAAACTTTTTTTAATATTCAAATCTTTTTGTTTATATAAAAAAATTTACTGTTAACAATTTATTAGGTGTATTTATTTTTACGTTTTTATTGTTTACCATCTTATTTTATATTTTTGCATATTTAGTATACATATTTATTTCCTCACATGGTACTTTTTGTTATTGGAATTTAAAATTTTTATTAAGAAAATTTGTGTGTATATTTGTTTGTACACAAATATGTAGTACTTCCTTAATAATGAAAAGTTTAATCATAAGAATCTTTGTACAATAAATAACGTTATCTAGGCGAACTTGAACTTGAATGAGCTTAAAAATACTTGAAAAAATTTTTCATGTAAATCCATTTATTCTTTTCTATTTCAATTTTTCTTAGCAAAATGCACTTTACTTCATTATTATTCTACCAATTTTTGAGAATTTGTATGAAATAAATCTCAATTTATTTTAAAATATTTGTTAAATTATCATGAGACTTTGATTCATTCACTTTTGATAAATAACATTTATAAATTAAAAAAGTGGTGAGGATATTTAAAATCAAAGCTGGAAAAATAATTAGAATATTTGCATATATGATAAAGTACAAAATTATGCTGAACTCGTGAGGGCTGTTAAAATGCGTGGAAATTTAATAAATATGTTGAATCATCCTTGAACCTTTCTACGTGTCATTTTTTAACTTTTAAATTTTTTAAATTATTGCCAATTTCAAATATATTCAAAAAATTATTCTAAAGTGTATATTTTAATATTTATGTGCATACATATATTTTCTGATAAATGAATATATTCCCGGCTAAAAATATGCTCCCTCTTCACAATAACTTTTGTTCCACTATAATTGATGCTTAAAGGTCTCAACATATTTTTCCTTAATATCTCCTCTTTAAGCTTTATTCTTCCGAATCTCTTCTAAAAATATCGCTACCATCCAAATTGGTGACAGTTCAACAGAATATACTGTTTTAAAAGATGTGCGCATTATGGAGTGGAAGAGTAATGAAATTGAACAACCAGGTATTTTCTCAAGGAAAATAAAAGTTTGAAGAAAATTTTTTTAGAGCAGATAACAATTTGGATTAGAAGTTGTAATCTGAATTGTTTGAGGATGGTCAATGAAAGAAAAGATGGAGAATTGCCTCGATTTTTACTTATAGGTGATCCTAGGTAAAATACGAATTATTCCCACCAAGATAAAAATAATTCCAAAATTTTTTAGGGGTCTGTTTGATGAAAGTGACTTAGTAGAAACAAAATCAAGATATGCAAGTTTTGAGAAGCTTGAAGGACAAAAATCAACAAAAATGCTTCTTCAGACACATTATTTAATGGTATGTAAATGTATATACATATTATATAGAACATGTAGGACCCCAAAAACAAGGAAAGGTATTTCTAGAAATTCCTTTTGTTGCATGTAAAAAATAGCTAAAAACTAAAATTTTCATTTAAAAGAGAGACAACGACAGATTGTTGAAAAGTACAGACTGTGACGAATTATTTGGAAGAGTAGAAGATGAAAGTTGCTTTATATAAAAAGGCTGCTGCTTTAAAAAGAGATAAGACCCAAAGATAATTTTATACATAATTTGATCTTACAGAATTTGTATTATAAAATTAATATTCGATTTTTTTTGTCGCCTACAGCGCCAAAAATTCTGATTTAATAAGATTTAAAAGGATTAAGAGCGATACTGGGGATTCTGAAGTATTAAATTTAATATCAAAGGACTTGAGCGTGGCAACGAGGGATCAAGAAGATATCGTTGGATTTGGAGGGATTTTGAGGGATATGAGGGGATTTTAAGAGATTAATGTGAATATCCGTGGATATATATTGTGGACTTTGGGATTCAAGGGATTTTGGGAATTATGGGGTATATCAAGGGATTTTTGGTGATTAGGAGAGACATCAAGTAATATCCCTCTTAATCTCTCGGTCTCGACTCTCGGCTTTTTTAACTCTCGAACATCACTCGTATCCCAATAAATTAATCCGCTTTTAGAAGATTTGTGGCATATTGGGCTTGCGCCATAGTGGGCCGTACCCATATTTTTAATATTTGGCGCGGAAACGTGCCTTCTATAACTGGCGCTGAACAATGTGCGCGGAACTGAGCGCGGAAACGTGGGCGCCGAATCGTCCCTAACCGGAGAGTAAGAAGTGAGAAAGTGTGATGAGAAAATCTAGTTTCATATTGTTAACTAGTGAACGACATATCGACTTTTTCTTAAGGAAAAAAAGTCGTTTTAAAAAAATCTACAATTATTCGCGAACGACTTTTTTTTAAACACACAACGCCAGAACTACGTAAATATCGATGTTTTGCGCCAAACGATTGCGAAACGACTTTTTTGTGTCTCTTTTTCTCTAATTTCACATTATATTTCCTTTCTCTTTTTCTATTACACAGCAACATAACCTGCAACTTAGAGCCGTTTCAGTGGCACTGAAATAAATAAAAAAATTTCTCTTTTTCTATATCGCTCTATTTTTTTCGCATGCTATTTCTCTAAAGATTTGATGTATAATTTCGAGGAGCTTTATCTCGAAAAAAAACTTTGAGAAAAAAATTTCAACTTAGCCAAATCGTTAAACAAAGTCTTATCTTTGTTTTAAAACCAAATTAATTGATTTTTAATATGTTTAAAAAAAGTTACATATGGTTTTATAAGTAAATTTAGAAAATGAAAAATAATGGAAAGATTGATTTGAAAAAATTTATTTTAATTTAAAATGACATTAAATGTTAATCAGAAAAGATATTATTAGGATTTCCTTATTATATAATTCATTTTCACTGAAAGGATTCGAACCTCGTGCATTTTTCGCTGTCACTAACCAACTAAACCATACTCCCGCACTGAAAGGCTGGTTGCACCCTCTGCCTGTTTTATGTTGCTGTGTATTAATTTTCGTTTGTGTAGTCTCTCCTTTGGAATTTGCAATTTTCCATTTTTATAAATGTTCAGTCCCTTTTCTGTAATTTTTAGGGATTTTTCCACATATATTCTTACTAAATGGATGAATTTGAAAATGAATTAAGAGTCGCATTCGAAAGCGGCGATCTCGAAGAACCTGTGACACCGTCATCGAAACGTCGAAAATCCATATCCTTAAGGATTAGATCTAGGAAGTCCGAAGAGTAGGCGATCATGGAATATGTTAAATATATCGAGCCTGGTTCTCAACATCACCACCAAGCAACTGCTGGCCAACCTGTAAACACTATTAACGCGAAACAAAGTCAAATTGAAGATCAGTACCAACGTTTAATGGTTTTGGGTGATCAACGAAAGAGAAAACTGGAAAAGGCTTACAAAGGTTGTTTAGAAAACAATCCCAAAATTATCTTTAAATCCCTTTTATTTAAAGCCTACCAATTATTGCGTGAAGCAAATGACCTCGCAGAGTGGATAAAGTCACGAGAAACAGTTGCTTCTCAACAAGAAATTGGTCAAGATTTGGAACATGCAGAAGTATTACAAACAAAATTCAATGACTTTAAATGTGACTTGAAAGCAAATGAAGTTAGATTACAAGAAATGAATCAAATTGCTACTAGTTGGAAGGCTTTAGAACAAAAGGCGGAACAAAGAGGGCAGCAATTAGAATCTGCACATGAAGTTCAACGTTTCCATAAGGACGTGGAGGAGACGAGGGATTGGATACAAGAAAAGAATGAAGCTTTGGATACTGAAGATTTTGGTCGTGATCTTCGTTCAGTCCAAGCTCTACAAAGAAAACATGAGGGAGTTGAAAGGGATTTGGCTGCTTTAGGGGATAAAATACGTGCTTTAGATGAAAAAGTTAAAAATTGAATCCTTTTAAAAGCAATTTTTGTTTATTAGGCCAATCGTTTACGCTTTTCTCGCTCAAGAGGACCCGACTGGGGATAATGTTGAATCTCTAATTAAAAAACATGAAGATTTTGATAAAGCTATTGCTTCACAACAAGAAAAATTAAATAATTTGGATCAATTAGCAAAACAATTAGTACACTTATTTCATTTTCTACACTTATTTCATTACAATCATTATTTAAAGATGAATAAAATTTTGTTGTTTTATTTTTTTTAAACTTTAGAAAACGAAAACCTAACAAAAATTCCAATGGAGAGACAACGACATAGAAAATTAATAGAAAAAGAGAAAGGAAATATAATGTGAAATTAGAGAAAAAGAGACACAAAAAAGTCGTTTCGCAATCGTTTGGCGCAAAACATCGATATTAACGTAGTTCTGGCATTATGTATTAAAAAAAAGTCGTTCGCGAATAAAAGTAGTTATTCGCCGCGAATCGACGAAAACGTAGATATGTCGTTCACTATTGTTAACTACAAGACAGTTAGAGTGTTATTGATTTTTTGTATTTTCGAAGAGTATCGATTTTCTACTTGTTACATATTCTCATTTCTTTTGCTTTTTTTTTTATTTTTTTTGATTCCTTTCTTATTGCTTCCATCTACTTCCCTAAGTAGATTCATGAATAGTCTTCAAGGCAGATATTGGATGATTAAGACTGTATTTTCTTTTTATTCTCCTTTTCATTACTAGATTATGTATAACAATTTTTTTCGGATCCTGTTTTGGTCCTGTTTTTTTAACCCTGTTACGGATCCTAGAACCCTGAGTTCAATCAAGGGTTTTTTGTCAAGAACGAAATTTGTTCTTTGAGTTAACGAATTTTCCGTTTCAAAAGACCGAAATAAATTGTTATCAATTTTTCTGGCATTATCTTAAAATTTTTTAATTTTCTGTCGAATATTCGCGAATATAATGAAATTTTACGCCGTAAGCTATACGCCAAATTTTAATATTTTTGCTTTTACTTTTCATCGTGTTTATTAGACACTGGTCTGAATCTTAAACCGATTTATTATTATTTTGTTTGGGTGTAAAGGGTAAATTGTCGTTTACGGGCCATCCATTTCCTCCTCATAGTTCTTTCCTTGAAATGTAGTTCAGACCCCCTTCTTCAGTTCAACTCTACTTCCCTATGGCATATTCATGAACAATCGTCAATAAAAATTTGCGGAAGAAACCTTGACCAGTATGGACATATTAAGGAAAAACTTGGAGGAGAAAGGGGCCCGTAAACGACAAATCTACCTGTCAAAACCCTAATATTTCTCGTTTTTTATTTTAGAAAATTTATTCTAAATTTATCGAAAACTAAAGATTATTGTATGACTGAAGGCAAACAACTTTTCCTATTCTGACATACGCTTCCGGGGAACGAGAATCTTTTGTTTGAAAGGTTAAATAATTTTGTTTTTACTCATTATTTCAAAATTTTCAGGATTAAAGAATGTGCAGAAAACGAAATAAAGGCTATTGCTCTACTTCGCCTGGATGTACTGTTCTTCGAAAAATTCCAGCTGAAGATGTTTTGCAAGTTACTGCTGGGCATAATTATGTTGCATTCTTACTCAAGGTTTTAGTTCACAGTAGGGTTATAGGTCAGGTCTTCGATTCGGCACGGAGCCCCAAGATTAGAGATCGGTTCAAATCCGGATTTCTTCGGTTCGGTTAAGAATTTCCTAAGATTTTCTAAGAGCTAACAACCTAGTTCACAGTATCCCCACCTCTACTCATACATTTTTAGGATCATCGAGTCGCTCGTCTTCGTTATGAGATTGATGCCAACACTATTGAATCTGCTGCCCCAACAGACAAAAGTATTTTCTAATCTTTTAATTTTTAAAACGATTCTTTGTTTGAGATGAATCCGGTCAGCGCAAGCCGAGAACGAACAACGACAATCATCAACAACTGCTTAACCCGTATCCGGTTCTGGTTCAACCCCAGCAAATAATAATTCTGATTTTGCTGGAAAAGAAAGTGCATGGAATTTGAAGGATTGTATATTTATTCATAAAGAGGCTGTAAATGATACAAGCATCGTTAAAATTGTAATTTTTTTATTTTTTATTAACACACGTCGGGGAATTTCTTTAACTTGTATTTAGAGATTGATGTTGGGTCTGGGGTTTGTCTGTCTCTCTGGTCTTCTCCTGGGCCCAGACTTTGATTTTTCCTGGGTTTAGAATCAAGTCAAGGCTTTTTTGGATTCTTTAATTTTTCCTTGACTTTAATTCTTCCTTGACTCAAAACCTTGACATTTGGATCAGAGGCAAGGATTTTTTAAAAAATCTCGAGCTTTACTCATAATTATCCTTTTCTCAGGTCGATGGTGCTTATTGTGGAATTGTTTTCAAATCTACAATGGAAAAGCTTGAATCTGAACCATCTACAGATTTAAGCAAAATGGGCATTAGACTCATGCGCAAAGATGATTTAGTTCTAGTTTCTTCCTCATCGCGTGGTTCAAGATCTCCAGAAAATTTTCAAATGCACTTCAAACAAATTCGTCTACCATCCTCTGTTAAACAAGTTTTATCTGTTGCAGTTGATTTGACAGGTTTATTAGTATAATTTAAAAATTCTAGTTCAAAAATTTTTTAGGATTTCATGTTTTATGTGAAAAACAGTCACGTGTTCATTTGCTTCGGATTAGTTGTGTTGGTAAACTTTTGAGCGATCATCCTATCCCATTCAATTTTGGAGCTTTAACACAAAATAAAAAAGATGATTCTTATGAGTGTATGACTACAGTTCAAAAGTTTGGTGATGTAAGATTTGCAGATTTTTTGAACGTTTTATCATGCTTTATTTTAAGGAAACAATTTTACTGTTGAATGATGGCTTTGGTGGAGGCTTTCAACCACTTTTACGGAACATATCTGGTGGATACAAGCAATTATCTTATACTGGTTTAGGCCGAATTCTTCAATATGGAATGGGTATAAGATATTTTGCATCATCTGGTGAGATTAAGAGTGCTAGTATATGTTCAGGTAATTTGAATAAAATCTGGATTTTGTGTTCATTCAATTTTTTTCAGAACAAATTAGCATTGACAAGAAGAACAACAGCTTGAATAAAAACGCCAATCGAACTCTTTTGATGGTTGCGTTAGTTTCTCCAAGCCCTGAATGTGCACTTTCTGATTTTGGTTCACTTATGCAGGCTATTTTTTTCTGGTTTGTATTTTTTCTTCTTTTATGTTTATTTATTTATTTATGAGCCTCAATTGAAAGGCAGCCTGCTATCGTTTGTGAACAAATCGAAGGAAATCGAAATATTTTTCATGTTGCCGTTCAAAATGCTTACAGCAAAACAAATGCCGACCAAGCTGATGTTGATGCTACTGATTCACGTTTATCAACAGCCTCGCAAAAATCTGACACTGTTGAGGCGGATGCTGTTAAAACACGGTTTCTTTAGTGTTTTGTTTCTGTATATTAATTTTTTAAAGTTATGAACGCAAATGGCAAGAAATGTTAAGTTCCGCTCCAACAACAAGAGCAAAAGCACATCAACAGCAGCAACTCCTAAACGAACTAACTTCTGAAATTTCTAAAAAAGGTTTTTTAAATATTTTAGATAACTTCGTAACTCTTATTTTTATGTTAGATTCTTCCCCTGAAACAGGCAAAAATGAATCGGAAAGTGCTGAGTCATCTGATCTTATCAATAAAAGGATTCCTATAGCTGCCAAGGAAAGACAAGGTTTTTAAATTTAAATTATTTTGTTTTCATAAATATAATTTAAGCTAATTTAATTGAAATAATTCGTGAATTATGCAAAAACGCCGTAGTACGTGAATACTTTATTGATTTAATGCGACAACGTGACATCAATGGGCATAGTCCATTTGAAACTGCGATATATCAACGTGCATATTCAGCTGCCCAATTGATGTGGCAAACTGCAATTGATGTTAAGGACTGGAGCCAAGGTTATTTTTTCTAGGTTTATATCCTAGTCCTTTTTTTGTCGGAAACTAGACGGCGTTGGCTCTTCGAGTTGAAACCCACCTTTTGAGCGTGCCGATTGACCGATTAGAAAGAGTTTCTCTTTTTAAACTTTTATTTAACGAATATTAGTCAAAAATAGGGAGTAGGAACCGGTCAACTTTAGTCGGAATCGAGACGAATGAATGAATTTAATCATCCTGTCTCTCTTTTATGAGGGTTAAAGATGGCCGTTTCTTAATTTAACGTTTAAAATTGATTTATATTATCCTATAAAATTTTCTAGATGTTGTTGATATATTAATGCCAAGCGTTGGATCTGACGATACAAATGAAGATTCTTCACTTTTTATTCTTTGTGCTAATGATACATGCAGTATATATTTTTTTTAATTGTTTCTTTTTTTTTAACTCACATAATTTAAAGGTTACACTTGGACAGGCGAAGAGCATACACCTCAAAAAATTTATGAATGCAAAACATGTGGACTTGTAGGGACTCTTTGTTGTTGTACTGAATGCGGTAATATTTACTCTTTTTTTTAATTAAAAATGATTGCTTTTTTAGCCCTCCTTTGTCATAGAAATCATGACTGTAAGTGAGTAATTTTATTTTTTTACGAAATATATGTCATTTAAAACTTTATTTTTTTTAGACTTAAGAAAACATCTCCAACCGCTTATTGTAACTGCTGGGAGAAATGTGAATGTAAAGCGTTGGTCACTGGAAATAATGCAAAGAGGGAACAATTGCTTTTTGGTTTTTTTTTAATTTTTTTAAAAGATTGTTAATATTTAAATTTGATAGGAATGTTACAATGCCCAGCATTGGTTGACGGTCTTAATTCTAAAGGAGAACACATTTTACTCTTTTTGGCTCGCACTCTTGGTCGTCAGGTTTTTTAATAAATTTTTGTTTATTCTAAAATGTTTAATTCAATAAATAGTTAATTGAACAAGAAGGCTATACGAAGCGGAATAAGCGCCCTGGACCTACTAACACAACTACAGCATATGGCGTTCCCATTCCTGAACATGATCTTGAACCACCCAAATTTGCTAGAAAAGGTTTTTTAAATTTAATATTTCAAAGTGTAATTTAATTTTTAGCACTCGATTTGGCAATAGGAAATTGGGATGTTGTAAAAAGTTTGCTTGATGTTGGTATCAAAAAGCCGAATGCTCTCATTAATTCCAAAACTGAAGATGATCAACCAATTTTAGAAAATGTTTTTCATTTGCTCGAGCATAATGGTTCAACACATTTGGACAAGTTTGTTTTAACTTTACTTGGCTGGTGTGAAGAATCGAGCCTTGACACTCTTCTTAATTTACTTGTACGTCAAGCCAACAAACAACAAAAGAAATTGGATGAAGAAGTCCGTTTTTTAATTCAAAGATTTGTCCGTTCAGTTATTCGTCTTTTTGTTATGGTCATTTTGCTTTCACCAGAAGCTAATGGAACTTTACTTGGTTTGAAAAATTTTTAAATTTTTTTTTAAATTTTAAACACTTTAGCAACAATTTTTGATGATATTAACAAAGCAATCCCAGCCCGATGCTCCCAGCTTAATTTATCCACTTTCTAACCAGTCAAATGCTACACAACTCGGCACATCTACTTCTGCTGTTGCTGCAATACGGGATTCTTTAAACAATTATCGAGCTGCTGCTATTTCTGGTGTACTTTCCTTAGTTCGTGCTAGTCTACCTGCCGCTCTTTCTCTCAATTCATCACTCGAGAAAAAGGATCAAAAGAAGCATAAAGTTATTGCTTTTGTAGCAAAATGTCGACGAGTGTTTCAGGTTATTTTAAACTTTTTCTTTTTTTAAACAAATTTCTAGGCGTTAATCAGTTATTCTTTGCTTGAATTGATTGGAATCACCGATGCTTTAATTTCTCCAATTCGTCTTGGAATCGTTAAACCTTCAGCCAGCATTGTCTCAAATGAGGATGTTTTGGAAGTTTTACAGCAACACTTGACCAACAAGCAAGATTTGTTCATTAATTCGTATCTCAATGCAAAGTGGTGATCGCAATGAAACGTCTACTGGGGTAGCAAACAATGCACGTATTATACAGTCGGCTGATTTACGACGGGATGATACTAGTCAAGCAACAGATATGGCATTGGAGCGTACTAGCGACGATGATATGTCAAGTATATATTTTTTATCAGTTTATTATTTTTATTTTTTCTTGAATTAGATGAAGATGATGACGATGAAGAAGATTTGGATGCGCCAGCAACAATTTCTAGAACTCGTGAAAACAGCAATACTTCATTTAGTGCTCGTGAAAGAACAATCTCTGAGCAAAGTCGACGTCGTCAAGAAAATGCGAAGCTATTCGGCAGAAATGGTTTAACTTAATGCACACAGAGATTTGGCTTTCATCATTGAATCTTATCTTTTCCATATTTGCTTTATCGACCAATCAGGCCAAGTCAGTTGTCCCACCAGTCAAGATTAGTCGAGCAACAAGAGGAAATTCTGAAATACGACAACACGAGAATGAGGAGCAAAAGAAGAGTAAACTTCGTCGTTTTTCAAACGCTCCGATTCAATTTCATATTCAACATTGAGGTTATTTATTTTTGTTTATTCTATTGATATTTATCTACATATTTTTAGTGATGCTGTCAAACATCATGCATTTACATATACGGCAGCTGATGTTTTGCCGCTTTCTGCCCGTCCTTATCTACTCAATTCTGACGCGGAACGTGATGTATTATTTGCTCTTCCTCCATCTTATCGTACAAGATCTGTGCATCGGGTTTCTTTTATAACTTCCTTTTTTGTTTTATTTCCTTTTTCGTTTTCAGCGTATTGCGCTGGAACATGGTGTTAAATTCCCTGCTCATCATAGCCTTTCTCAGCCTCCATTGTCCTATGCTGATTTACAAAATCGTCTATTCGGTGATGATGGCTCTCAACAAATCGAGTCGTCCTCTACTCACGAGGCTACCAGTTCTGATGCAATGGAAATATGTACTGCTACAAATGATGTTGGTTCGAAAAAACTGAGTCCTCCGGTTTTCAATGCATTTCAAAAGTCGATTGGCGATGGAATCGAACTATTTCATTTGTTGCAAAGGTATTTTTTAACTAATATTAAGGAACGTAGCTAGGGGGGCTTCTGGGGCTAAAGCTCCCCTCTTTCCCGAAGTGGGTCCGCCCCCTTCCCCGAACGTCCTTGCTAATATCAATTTTAAAATTTTTTTTAGAATTTCCATGACGATATCACTAAATGGTTAGGTGGTGATTCTTCTCATTCTGTTCTTATTCATAAAACTGGAGGTTTTTTTAATTTTTTATACGCCTAATTTAATTCCTTATATTAAAGTTTGTTCCCTTAATGTTCCGTTATTCTCAATTCCGAAAGCAGATGGATCGACTCGAAAGCACCAAACTAAAGATTTAGTTTTCAGTGTATGTTTTAATTTTTGTTGGATTCTATTAATAAATAAATTTTAGCAAGTTCCACGTGAGAAGTATGTTCTTCTAACAAACCTTCAGACAACTAAATCACCACTGTTCGTCGAACGAGTGGGGCTAGTGGATGTTATCTGATGGCTCTGGAACTTCAACAGCTACAGCAAGACAAAATGTTATTGCGAGAAGTGTTCTATGAGCATTGGACTGCAACAAATTGATGATGAATTTCAAAGACGAGAGAAGCTTAAAAATGTGGCAAAGATGCTTCCGCCACATTTTAAGGTCTAAATGATATTTGAATGAAATGTTTTTATTATTTTTAGTGCTTTTCCGTTTGCGTCGAATTTTTTGTTTTATTTTTTTAAGTACAAAATGTTATCAAACAGCAGAATTCTTACAATTAGATGCAAAAACGGAAAAGTACAATTAAGCCACTTGTAAAAAAAGGATTTTTGCGGATTCGTTTAGAAGAAAGCAAAAAGGCCTTTTCTTTACAAGTGGTATTTTTTTATCACATAATTTTTTTATTGGTTAAACATGGGTTTGGGTGGGCTCCCCTCTCCCTATTCCGGGTTTACCCAACTCTTCCAAGCTCCGAGAGCTTCAGATACTCCTAAACTCCAAAACAATCCAACAAGACAACCTCTTTTTTCTAAAAATTCGAACTTTTTTTCGAACGAAACTCCCAGATGAATTCCAGACGAGGCTTTCATACCTCCGAGTTATATCCAAAGGCACGGGTTCTTATTCAATAGGTGTAGACAGTAGGGCACTAGGCATAGGCTTCCTTAGACGTTGACCTAGACTTTGAATTACCCCCCCCCCTTCATGAACCAAATGTCCAGTGACCAATTGTCCCAATGATCAATTGTCCAATGACCAAATGTCCAATGACCAAATGTCCAGTGATCAATTGTCCCAGTGACCAAATGTCCAGTGATCAATTGTCCCAGTGACCAAATGTCCAGTGATCAAATGTCCAGTGATCAATTGTCCCTGGACCAAATGTCCAGTGATCAATTGTCCCTGACTGTCCCACACTAAAAATCCCACACTGAAAATCTGGCACCAAAAATGACCGACCCCCCTTTTTCAAAAATCCTCTCCACAGGTTCAGGCTTTCATACCTCCCAGTTATATCCAAAGGCACGGGTTCTTATTCAATAGGTGTAGACAGTAGGGCACTAGGCATAGGCTTCCTTAGACGTTGACCTAGACTTTGAATTACCCCCCCCCCTTCATGAACCAAATGTCCAGTGACCAATTGTCCCAATGATCAATTGTCCAATGACCAAATGTCCAATGACCAAATGTCCAGTGATCAATTGTCCCAGTGACCAAATGTCCAGTGATCAATTGTCCCAGTGACCAAATGTCCAGTGATCAAATGTCCAGTGATCAATTGTCCCTGGACCAAATGTCCAGTGATCAATTGTCCCTGACTGTCCCACACTAAAAATCCCACACTGAAAATCTGGCACCAAAAATGACCGACCCCCCTTTTTCAAAAATCCTCTCCACAGGTTCAGGCTTTCATACCTCCCAGTTATATCCAAAGGCACGGGTTCTTATTCAATAGGTGTAGACAGTAGGGCACTAGGCATAGGCTTCCTTAGACGTTGACCTAGACTTTGAATTACCCCCCCCCCTTCATGAACCAAATGTCCAGTGACCAATTGTCCCAATGATCAATTGTCCAATGACCAAATGTCCAATGACCAAATGTCCAGTGATCAATTGTCCCAGTGACCAAATGTCCAGTGATCAATTGTCCCAGTGACCAAATGTCCAGTGATCAAATGTCCAGTGATCAATTGTCCCTGGACCAAATGTCCAGTGATCAATTGTCCCTGACTGTCCCACACTAAAAATCCCACACTGAAAATCTGGCACCAAAAATGACCGACCCCCCTTTTTCAAAAATCCTCTCCACAGGTTCAGGCTTTCATACCTCCCAGTTATATCCAAAGGCACGGGTTCTTATTCAATAGGTGTAGACAGTAGGGCACTAGGCATAGGCTTCCTTAGACGTTGACCTAGACTTTGAATTACCCCCCCCCCTTCATGAACCAAATGTCCAGTGACCAATTGTCCCAATGATCAATTGTCCAATGACCAAATGTCCAATGACCAAATGTCCAGTGATCAATTGTCCCAGTGACCAAATGTCCAGTGATCAATTGTCCCAGTGACCAAATGTCCAGTGATCAAATGTCCAGTGATCAATTGTCCCTGGACCAAATGTCCAGTGATCAATTGTCCCTGACTGTCCCACACTAAAAATCCCACACTGAAAATCTGGCACCAAAAATGACCGACCCCCCTTTTTCAAAAATCCTCTCCACAGGTTCAGGCTTTCATACCTCCCAGTTATATCCAAAGGCACGGGTTCTTATTCAATAGGTGTAGACAGTAGGGCACTAGGCATAGGCTTCCTTAGACGTTGACCTAGACTTTGAATTACCCCCCCCCCTTCATGAACCAAATGTCCAGTGACCAATTGTCCCAATGATCAATTGTCCAATGACCAAATGTCCAATGACCAAATGTCCAGTGATCAATTGTCCCAGTGACCAAATGTCCAGTGATCAATTGTCCCAGTGACCAAATGTCCAGTGATCAAATGTCCAGTGATCAATTGTCCCTGGACCAAATGTCCAGTGATCAATTGTCCCTGACTGTCCCACACTAAAAATCCCACACTGAAAATCTGGCACCAAAAATGACCGACCCCCCTTTTTCAAAAATCCTCTCCACAGGTTCAGGCTTTCATACCTCCCAGTTATATCCAAAGGCACGGGTTCTTATTCAATAGGTGTAGACAGTAGGGCACTTAGACCTTAGATTTGATTAGATTTTAATATTTATTACCCAATTTAATATTTATTACTGGCTAAACCTTATCTCTTATTATTCACATTCTGTATTAATATTTACCCATTTCTCGACTCTGCCCATCTCAATAACAATATTTGTTTACCAAAATTTCCACTATATATATCCGCCACATTCTCATCTATTTTGTCTTATATTGAACTTTACTTTTTAACTCTTCAACTTATAATATTTTAACCCTTTGAATAAATTCATATTTAAAATCTAATTTGACCAAGGCTTAGAACCGAGGGTTTATAGTGAACTTACAAACAGTTCACCCCCCTTTTTTAAAGAATCCTCTCCATAGGTTCAGGCTTTCATACCTGGCAGTTATATCCAAAGGCACGGGTTCTTATTCAATAGGTGTAGACAGTAGGGCACTAGGCATAGGCTTCCTTAGACGTTGACCTAGACTTTGAATTACCCCCCCCCCCTTCATGAACCAAATGTCCAGTGACCAATTGTCCCAATGATCAATTGTCCAATGACCAAATGTCCAATGACCAAATGTCCAGTGATCAATTGTCCCAGTGACCAAATGTCCAGTGATCAATTGTCCCAGTGACCAAATGTCCAGTGATCAAATGTCCAGTGATCAATTGTCCCTGGACCAAATGTCCAGTGATCAATTGTCCCTGACTGTCCCACACTAAAAATCCCACACTGAAAATCTGGCACCAAAAATGACCGACCCCCCTTTTTCAAAAATCCTCTCCACAGGTTCAGGCTTTCATACCTCCCAGTTATATCCAAAGGCACGGGTTCTTATTCAATAGGTGTAGACAGTAGGGCACTAGGCATAGGCTTCCTTAGACGTTGACCTAGACTTTGAATTACCCCCCCCCCCTTCATGAACCAAATGTCCAGTGACCAATTGTCCCAATGATCAATTGTCCAATGACCAAATGTCCAATGACCAAATGTCCAGTGATCAATTGTCCCAGTGACCAAATGTCCAGTGATCAATTGTCCCAGTGACCAAATGTCCAGTGATCAAATGTCCAGTGATCAATTGTCCCTGGACCAAATGTCCAGTGATCAATTGTCCCTGACTGTCCCACACTAAAAATCCCACACTGAAAATCTGGCACCAAAAATGACCGACCCCCCTTTTTCAAAAATCCTCTCCACAGGTTCAGGCTTTCATACCTCCCAGTTATATCCAAAGGCACGGGTTCTTATTCAATAGGTGTAGACAGTAGGGCACTAGGCATAGGCTTCCTTAGACGTTGACCTAGACTTTGAATTACCCCCCCCCCTTCATGAACCAAATGTCCAGTGACCAATTGTCCCAATGATCAATTGTCCAATGACCAAATGTCCAATGACCAAATGTCCAGTGATCAATTGTCCCAGTGACCAAATGTCCAGTGATCAATTGTCCCAGTGACCAAATGTCCAGTGATCAAATGTCCAGTGATCAATTGTCCCTGGACCAAATGTCCAGTGATCAATTGTCCCTGACTGTCCCACACTAAAAATCCCACACTGAAAATCTGGCACCAAAAATGACCGACCCCCCTTTTTCAAAAATCCTCTCCACAGGTTCAGGCTTTCATACCTCCCAGTTATATCCAAAGGCACGGGTTCTTATTCAATAGGTGTAGACAGTAGGGCACTAGGCATAGGCTTCCTTAGACGTTGACCTAGACTTTGAATTACCCCCCCCCCTTCATGAACCAAATGTCCAGTGACCAATTGTCCCAATGATCAATTGTCCAATGACCAAATGTCCAATGACCAAATGTCCAGTGATCAATTGTCCCAGTGACCAAATGTCCAGTGATCAATTGTCCCAGTGACCAAATGTCCAGTGATCAAATGTCCAGTGATCAATTGTCCCTGGACCAAATGTCCAGTGATCAATTGTCCCTGACTGTCCCACACTAAAAATCCCACACTGAAAATCTGGCACCAAAAATGACCGACCCCCCTTTTTCAAAAATCCTCTCCACAGGTTCAGGCTTTCATACCTCCCAGTTATATCCAAAGGCACGGGTTCTTATTCAATAGGTGTAGACAGTAGGGCACTAGGCATAGGCTTCCTTAGACGTTGACCTAGACTTTGAATTACCCCCCCCCCTTCATGAACCAAATGTCCAGTGACCAATTGTCCCAATGATCAATTGTCCAATGACCAAATGTCCAATGACCAAATGTCCAGTGATCAATTGTCCCAGTGACCAAATGTCCAGTGATCAATTGTCCCAGTGACCAAATGTCCAGTGATCAAATGTCCAGTGATCAATTGTCCCTGGACCAAATGTCCAGTGATCAATTGTCCCTGACTGTCCCACACTAAAAATCCCACACTGAAAATCTGGCACCAAAAATGACCGACCCCCCTTTTTCAAAAATCCTCTCCACAGGTTCAGGCTTTCATACCTCCCAGTTATATCCAAAGGCACGGGTTCTTATTCAATAGGTGTAGACAGTAGGGCACTAGGCATAGGCTTCCTTAGACGTTGACCTAGACTTTGAATTACCCCCCCCCCTTCATGAACCAAATGTCCAGTGACCAATTGTCCCAATGATCAATTGTCCAATGACCAAATGTCCAATGACCAAATGTCCAGTGATCAATTGTCCCAGTGACCAAATGTCCAGTGATCAATTGTCCCAGTGACCAAATGTCCAGTGATCAAATGTCCAGTGATCAATTGTCCCTGGACCAAATGTCCAGTGATCAATTGTCCCTGACTGTCCCACACTAAAAATCCCACACTGAAAATCTGGCACCAAAAATGACCGACCCCCCTTTTTCAAAAATCCTCTCCACAGGTTCAGGCTTTCATACCTCCCAGTTATATCCAAAGGCACGGGTTCTTATTCAATAGGTGTAGACAGTAGGGCACTAGGCATAGGCTTCCTTAGACGTTGACCTAGACTTTGAATTACCCCCCCCCCTTCATGAACCAAATGTCCAGTGACCAATTGTCCCAATGATCAATTGTCCAATGACCAAATGTCCAATGACCAAATGTCCAGTGATCAATTGTCCCAGTGACCAAATGTCCAGTGATCAATTGTCCCAGTGACCAAATGTCCAGTGATCAAATGTCCAGTGATCAATTGTCCCTGGACCAAATGTCCAGTGATCAATTGTCCCTGACTGTCCCACACTAAAAATCCCACACTGAAAATCTGGCACCAAAAATGACCGACCCCCCTTTTTCAAAAATCCTCTCCACAGGTTCAGGCTTTCATACCTCCCAGTTATATCCAAAGGCACGGGTTCTTATTCAATAGGTGTAGACAGTAGGGCACTAGGCATAGGCTTCCTTAGACGTTGACCTAGACTTTGAATTACCCCCCCCCCTTCATGAACCAAATGTCCAGTGACCAATTGTCCCAATGATCAATTGTCCAATGACCAAATGTCCAATGACCAAATGTCCAGTGATCAATTGTCCCAGTGACCAAATGTCCAGTGATCAATTGTCCCAGTGACCAAATGTCCAGTGATCAAATGTCCAGTGATCAATTGTCCCTGGACCAAATGTCCAGTGATCAATTGTCCCTGACTGTCCCACACTAAAAATCCCACACTGAAAATCTGGCACCAAAAATGACCGACCCCCCTTTTTCAAAAATCCTCTCCAC